>JACVVK020000268.1:285000-612500 GCA_018292915.2 Batillaria attramentaria
CAACCATGTGTATTAATCTAAAATAGCTGACGACCTTGGCATAAGTGAAAATCCTAAGTGGTTGGGTGTTTGGGGGTTTAACGTACTTTTCCACCACATAGGGTGACATCAAAGACGGGGCAACGATGCAAAACCAGCACAAATATTTGGCCCCAGCCGGGATCGAACTCACGACCCAAGCATTAGAAGTCCAACGCTCTACCATTCGACCACTCCGGCTCCCCATGAAAATCCTAAGTGGGAAAAAATAAGTATCGGAATGAGCCTAAAACGTACCTCCCGATAACCTCAAGTAACAATGATGTCAATTGTAATCTTGTTCAGTAACTGACGTGTCCTTCTAAAACCTTCATTAGACAGTCGGGAAAATTAAGTCAGTGAATGTCGTCATATGACGTCAAAGTGTTATTTTTGGAATAGTTTCTTTTCTTGAAAGGGGCTTGTCAGGTTTTCAACAAAAGTGAAAATGCATGTATCGATTTAGACCGAGAAGAAAGGGAAAGACAAAAAAAACACTGGCTGTTATAAAATGTATTAGATCACAACTTTCTGAATACTCTTTTTCTGCAATAGGTCTACTACAATGGCTCAGATTAAAGTTATCATCGAAAATCGTTGGCAGCTGCAGTAGCACACGCATTATCAGTACTAGTGTGATATCTCCGCCCTGTCATAATAGACGAGTCCACTCCTGTCAATCAAAGGGGGCGAGCCCCCAAAGTTCAGCCAATCGCGGGCCGCGGCATAACGAGCACAGCACATGGCATGGTCTGGCAAACTTTGTTACCAGACACTACAAAGAGGAAAGCACGTGACTCAAATGTGGAGAGAAAGCAGTAAGTCCAATGACGTCATTTTAGGAAAAAAGAAAACATTACGTCAATCTCCTTCATTTTGACATCACCACTTTTTCCACAAAATGACGTCATAGATCTACTGTGTTTTGTCAATACACGGCAGAGTTGGCTTCAGGGCTTGCCGAGTCAGTGGAGTCGTCTATTTTGTTCATAGGAGCACCTTCATAAGTTTTTTACTTGTGCTCTAGTGTGAGATTTCAGTGTGATGGCGATTGTCTTACTTGATGTCAACAAAACAAAATCTGTTTAAATAAAATCAAAGCACACACACAAAAAAATCTTTATCTTCATCTTTTCAAGACTGCTTTACAGTACAGGAAAAGCTGGTCTAACTTCTTGAAGTTCTTCTCAGAGTTTCTCGTCAAGCCGGACGTATAATCACCAATCCTCTATTGCTCTTCCCTCGTTCGGCGGCCAGCCAATTAATTAAGACCACGATTTCTGCGCAAATATTTGACTGCCCCCTCTACCGGACGTGGCGCCGCGGCAGGAGTGGACAACTCGCGCCCTTTGTGCGACAGATTAAACAGCGCTTTGTAAAGCGCGCAGGCGCAATCAATGCGTGCTAATCAAGTTGTTTGGCGAAATGGCTGGTCTAATTACCGGGATGGGTTTTTGTAACACCCACAAAGAGACCCGCCTGACAAAAGAGGTGGCAAAGGGTCGAGTCTATGAGTCTTCGAGTCAGGAGGTGAGAGTTTGGTTTTTCTTGCAGTGGAAAGAAAGCGACAGAGAAAAAAGCTGTCAGACTCCATGTCTGCCCGGTTACTTGTTAAGTTGCGTGAACATTTTCCCGCTCTGATGCCTTGATTTCCGCATCCCGCTACTGCAAAGACCCCCCTCCCCCTGCCTTTATACGTCAAACGTCACTAATAGCTTCCGGGGCACAGAGTAACAATTCCACTAAATAATTATATTACAGAATTCTTTTTAACCCCCTTTTAAATTTGTATCCAGAGTAAAAAAATGGGGCTGTTTGTTGGCTTTTTAAAATAAGTTTCATGCCAGGTAATAGTGAAAACAGTGAAAAATGAGCCTGGCATGTGGAGTATTTGTATTCATGCGCGGCTGGCACAAGAACTAGCAGACGCCTGAGGAGTGAGGGGGGACATACTAGCAATGCAAAAAGTGGAATATTGGAATTTGTTTAAATTTATCTTACACACGAGTCTTTGCCTGCTGGATTTTTGGAGTGAATTTTAAAGCATTTCTAGGGTGTCATGCGAAGCTTCATGTTTAATAGGAATATAATTATAGCGTTTTCTTTGAAACCCGTATCTGTGCTGTGTTGCCAAACACACCGACACGGACTCGGTCTAGTGCAGAATCTGAGCTGCCTGGTTGGAATCCCTGGTGGACAGGAATTTGGTTGTATTTTTTTTTCCTTTGCAAATTGCGTGTAGACTCGTTTACGGCGCATGTCCTGCCCCGCGTACACACGCACGCGAAAATATCAAGTGTTGGACACAAAGTAGCGCTTACCAGCAGCAGGCTTTCAATGCTTCGTCTTCAAGCCCTGCGGCGACTTGGATGTCTCAGAAGAGGTGGAAGATATGCGACGAGGAATAGTAATACCATACCACACACACACACACACACACACACACACACACACACACACACACACACACACACACACACACACACACACACACACACACGTACGTGTGAGTACGCACACATTCAGAGAGAGAGAGAGAGAGAGAGGGGGGGGGGGCTTTGAAACTGTTCAGCCCACAAAATTTGAAATATAATTATGCAATTCTAAATTCCGAAACTATAATAGCTGTGCTGACCCTTCGCGCCACGTGATTGTAATGTGTTAATGTCCACGATCCAGTGTGTGAGAGAATGCGTGTGATTGACGTGAGCGTGCGTGTTGGGTTCAGCTCAATTCAAGAAACTGGGTAAAGCACCCACACAATACACAGTACACAATTATTATTATTATTATTATTATGTGGCCTCTCTTGTTGTTGTTGTCGGTGGTGTTAGTGTCGGTGATGATGATGATGATGATGATGATGATGGCTGGGGTCGTAATACTGTTATCCCTAACCAGGACACCACTGAGCCCTGTCACCACAATCCGAACCCATTTTATTTCCTTATCATTTTGCTCCGGGCCGCGTGAGCAGGAGTCAAGTGGACGTCGATGGGGCGGTGTAATTTATTTTCACGGGACACAAAGTAGCTTTTTCCCCTCAATAATTCTTAGGACAACTAATTAAGAATTTATATTGGGCACCATTTGCAGAAAATTTTGGAAAATCGTGTACAGCCTTTTTGTGGTGATGGTCGGTTTTCTTGCTTATTTGTTTCCTTCTTTCTTTCTTTCTTTTTTTCTTTTTGTTTTTTCTTTTTATGTTGTTGCTGTTGTTTTTTGTTTGTTTTGGGGTTGTTGTTGTTTTTTGTTGGTTTTTTTTTTTTTTTTGGGGGGGGGGGGGGGGTTGTTGTTGTTTTTCAGCGTGAGACAGCGAAATGCGTAACTGAGGGTAAATTTTCAAAATATGAAGCCAATCAATCAATAAACTAATATTTAAAAAAAAGAAACCAAGAAATTTAATGATAATAAAAACCCTTCTTGTCAATGAGAACGCGCTCAACTGGATATAATAATGGGAAATTTCAGGTGTGCTTGTGTGTGTGTGTGTGTGTGTGTGTGTGTGTGTGTGTGTGTGTGTGTGTGTGTGTGTGTGTGTGTGTGGTGTTGTTGCTGTCGTTGTTGTTGTTGTTGTTGTTGTTGTTTTGGTTGTTGGTTGTCAGTTGTTTTGTTTATAGTGTTGGGTTTTTCTTGGTTTGTGTGTGTGTGTGTGTGTGTGTGTGTGTGTGTGTGTGTGTGTGTGTGTGTGTGTGTGTGTGTGTGTGTGTGTGTGTGTTGCATTGTTTTGCTTTGATTTGTTTATAGTTTCATGCTTCTTTTCTTCGTTTTCTGAAGTTTTTGATCTGGTAAATAACTTTCTGACACTCTGACGCAAACACCGTTGTTACGACACCACCCCTCTTCTTCACCTGTCCCTATTCTTTTCGTGACCCCCCTCCCCGGCTAATCTCTCACAGTCAGAACGTACGCAAGCTTGTCTGGCAGTTCTAAAAACTCAAATTCAAATGGCGGCAAGGAGAAGCGAGGCAACTCTGAGAGCAGTCCCAGCGCTACCGCTAACAAATTGAGAGAGAAAAGGCGTCTGATTGCACAGAAATTACAGACGGGCAGATTGCGTACGAGGGACAAATGAAAGATTGTCGCATGGCCTGAAGATAAGATTGGCCACCGCTGACGGTGCGGTAAGAGCAAGGGAGACAAACGCGGCTTTAAAGTTGGAGTTCCTGGAATGAGCCGCCAGGTGGCTCTTGGAGCAGGCGTGACGACGTTGGGGGTTGCCAGTCCCTTGGTTATGAGAATATTTTCAAAAACTGGCGACAGGTGGCATTGTCTGCAATTCAAGGTGCCACCCACAAGTGGCTGAATGATAAGTGAGTGAATCTGGAATTTGATGGGAGATGGGATGGGGAGTGAACATGGTCATGACTGACCTCATTCATCAGTTGTATTTATATTAGTACTGGTGTATCGTTTGGTAACCATTATCATGTTATTAGTGATAGCAGACAGGGACATCCTAGCCTTACTACAGTCTTCACAAAAAGTTAATATAACATAATGGGTGACAGTTGCAATAAATCAGAAAAAATAAACCAATAAGATTTTTCCCGTAAAATTCGGTAGCAAGGTTAAAGGGTAATTAGTGAACATGGCGACCACTGTGTGGATGGCACGTGCGCGTCACACAGCATGCTTGGCGCGTTTGAAAATCTGCAATTTCGGCAAAACTAGACCGAATCTCAGTGTTCAGTGAGCGATACCTGGGGCTTTTTGCACGGCAAAAATGAGATGCAGGTCAAAGAATGCATCCCTGGTTATGAACTGTGCTCATTTGTTTGCCTACATAAGCCGCCGTTTTAGCGATGTTCAGCACTACATCAGCATGCCACCACGACAAAAGTTGAATGACATTTGCGAGTGGTCCTTAACTTTTTGTGAAGGCTGTACATGTAAGCTTTTGATACCGGCCAGTCACAAGTCTCTCAACATGTAACATCTTAACTGGACTCCTGGCAAAAGGCACACATACGTTACCCATTCGCATCTGTTGAAGGGGGAGGAACCCACATGGTGTATTCCGTGCCATGAACCCTTTACCGTTGAACATTTTTTTGTTTCTTGTACGGATCTCGCAGAGATCCGTGATAAGCATTACTGTTTTTCATCACTGAAAATGTTGTTCCGGGATATCCCCCCAGACAACATCTTCGAGTTCTTGAAAGAGTCCAACTTGTTTTATAAAATCTAGTCTTTCATGCAATATGGACTTTCTTTGACCTACCTAGCTTCGAGATTTTTGATGAACATGTTTATCTCATTTGGACCTGACAGTTTGTTGTTGTTGTTGTTGTTGTTGTTGTTAATTTTGGGTTTTTTTACATCTTGTTTTACGGAATAGCCTTTTATCCTTTTAACGACCTGGCAGAGGCAAACATTTACTCATCCGCGAATTAGTCTTTGTTGCTATCGCGGCGTTAAGCCCTAACTAACTAACTAACTAACTAACTAACTAACTAACTAACTAACTAACTAACTAACTCCTGGCAAAAGGCAGTAAGTGCCTTGTTTAACTCCTACCAGTTCACTAACTTTTATATCCGACTCTGAAGTCGGAAGATTCACCCCCCAATCCCTGACGGAAACTATCTGCATAATTGTTGAAGCTTACTGTTTAGCTGCACTAAAAATAATCATAGAAGACCACGAAAACTGTTAGTTTGAGTAAAAATGACAAAACATGGGCCTAGAATATTGAGTTGTGGTATTTGGGATTACTTTTGTCCAAAATTGCTGAACTGGTAAGAGTAAAAATATAGTTTATCTGGATGGTTATTCGGCCCCCTCCGTCGCTCATCGTTGCCCCGTCTTTGATATCACCCGTATGTGGTGGAAAAGGACGTTTGGGTTTCTCTCTCTCTCTCTCTCTCTCTCTCTCTCTCTCTCTCTCTCTCTCTCTCTCTCCTGTAGTTTTAATCTATCATAATTACTTACCAGTCTAGTCTGCCATTTCAATGCTGTCAATATGTACTTTTTTCCACTGAGCATTAACATAAGCGGTGCCGCTTGTTTATGTTCACTATCTGTTTACTGGAACGACTTGTAAGTGTTGCAATAAACCTGTTTAAACCAAAGGACGTTAAACCCCCAAACACCCACCCCACCCACCGCCCTCCGTCGCAATGCGTACCGCCCGTACACTTAGTGTATCCGCGCCGATCACGTAGGCGCGGACGGCGTATTGTCACCACCTGCCTCCCACAGCCACCCAACACGTACGTGCTCTATCTTGGACCAACTTGGGATACGACAACACGCTGAGACCATGCGATGGCCACTACTACCTAGTGTCTCATAAAGCAATTATTGAAAAAGTAGTCTTCGCAATCCCCAATATAGATAACTCCTGACGCGCCCTGCTGTGGGTTATTTGCCCTTGGACTTACGGCGACTTACTTATCTCGCCGACTCTCGTACGCAAATCCCCCGCGTGAATCCGTATTGCCCGAGACTTACGGCAGGCGCATGTCAGTTTCAAAAAGGCCGACAACTCTCGGCGGTGAAATCTTCTCTGGCCTTGTCTCAGAATCAAAGTGGAGGAGTTACGCTCGGTAAACGCACGGCGATCGACGTCAGCATGCTGGGAATTCTGGGTAACGTTAATCATGGATTGAAAAGCACCGGGGGGTATTTGTAACGGATATGATGAGCTTAGCGCCGCCATTTTCCTCATCTCCCGAGAGCCTTTGCGGAGCACGTGCAGCATGGCGGAATGTGGGAAGATGTTTACGATCAGTGATTGATCCCGATTGGTTCAGATGCCGCAGATAGGGCATGCGCAAACGGCCAGAAATATCTCCTGTGTCTATACAGCCGATATACTCGTAATTCCAAAGTCAAGAATATAACGTCGGCTTGACTTTCATAGGCAGCTGGAAAAACTGGCCCAGGTGATTGGAAGAGCGGGAATGGTCAACTTAATAGTCAAACAACGCGCTGTTCTGGTCGCATCAGTCGCGGTGCCTATGCATCAAGTGATTCAGCTTTAGCTTTGCATCACTTGGGCGATACTCTGCGATTGTGATAGGCCACACATACTCAAATTTAACACAGGCGTTAAAGAGATTGTGTCCCTTTGATCCTACAACAAAGTGGTAGCGCAACGTGAGTTATCTCCCCTCACTGGATAAAATTTGCGTACGTATGGAATGCAATACCTCGTTACTAGCAAGATAATGATTTTAAATTACAGGAGAGGGGAGTGTAGGGGGGCTGCTGACGACGTCTAATATGCTGTAATTAATCACCGTTTCTCGCGTTATCTTTTTATTAAGTCCAGGTATCAAAGCTTTGTCAACAATTTTGAATTGCTGAATCTTGTTCTCAACTGCAGTCTCCCAAGCGATGTTCCGATGAACTATATGTTGATGTTTTTCATTATTTAATTTTTTTGTTTTTTTGTTTTGTTTTGTTTGTTTGTTTGTTTGTTTGTTTTGGGGTTTTGGGGGGATTGTTTTGGGGTATTTTTTTGTTTGTTTGGTTGTTTTATTTGTTGTTGTTTGTTTGGTTGGTTGGTTGTTTGTTTGTTGTTTTTGTTTTTGTTTTGTTTTGTTTTGGTTTTTTTTTTGGGGGGGGGGGGAGAGTTAGGAATTTTTTTTTGGCATTCGCAGTTGCAGCCAACAACTTGAGCCTGAGTGAACAGCGGTTTCAGGCGAAGACTGTTTTTAAAAGATGATTTTCGAAAGTTTAATAGGCGTTCCATGGATACGATACAATGAACGAGATACTGTGTGGAAGTATAATCATAGACACCTTGTCCTATAAATTTATAGATATATATTCATGATGTGTTCTTACCAAAAGAAATAATTACACGTGGTGGAAAAGGACGTTAAACACGCGAACACCCACCCCACCCACCCAAACAAACGCTCCAAAAAGGAAACTGGGGTGGTGAGGGGTGGGTGGGAGACGAAGCATTCATGATGAATTTCACTTCTTAGTTGAACACTCCGTGCTCTTATTTATTTATTTATTTGTTTTTATCGCTTATTTTGTTCTTGTTGTTTTGTTCACCTTACTGCCAATGTCAATTTTTACTGGGATGATATGATTATATGAATCGGGTTTGGTGGACAGAGGAGTCTGTGATAGTGTATCAATGTGATGAATTTATACTGGATGTCTTTTAATAGCGTTTTAAATGGTGCCCATTATTAATATTCAAAAGTAATTTAGGTTATACTTAACTGAAATCTTTATCTAATTTTTAAAGTGTGTTGAATAATTATCAATCTATGTGTTTTTCATTTTATGTTGCATGCATTGTCTGCTTGTTCGTTTTACGTCCACCATGACCGAACTTCCTACTTGGGATAATAAAGATCTATTTGAATTTTTGAAGTTACTTCTGGCCTGTTCATGAAATTCTAAATACTCAACGAAAACAGATTCTAAATCATTTCTCGGCAGTGTTTAATCCCTCAATCATTATTCTAATGCTCGGGTCGTGAGTTCGGATCCCGGTGTAGGATCCGGTCCGGTCCCCCCTCTGAAGTAGTCCCCCGGGGGACCAATTCGTGGCAAAAACTGCTCTATAATGGTCCCCCCTTAGACATCCAGCCTCGTTTTCGACTGGTCCCCCTGGGCGATTTTGGTCCCCCCTCGCATCCAAAATAGGCCCCCTCTCGAAGTGGTCCCCCTCTTTTCTAACCAATGTAGTCAGTATTTATTTTTAACTTTATTGTTATAGTGTGTGTCAACTCAGTAGAAAACGTGACTCTGGATCTCTCTCACTCTCTCTCTCTCTCTCTCTCTCTCTCTCTCGCCCCCCACACTTTCTCTCCTCCCCCCATCTCTCAAACACACACACACACACACATTATGCACGCACTCACGCACGCGTGCACACTCACTCACGCACGCACGCACGCAAACACACACACACACACACACACACACACACACACACACACACACACACACACACACACACACACACACACACACCCCTCTTTCGTTATATGTATAATTATTTTCATTTTTGTACAGAGATGTTATTCAAGATGATCTTGAACTGGGTCAAGGTTACAGTGTCAAATCTAAACTTTTAAAAGTGATTTAACTTCGTAGATTTGCCGTTCTATGTAGCCTATACTTTTGTTTTTTATTTTCTCTTTTTTTTTGTGGGATGAGAAAACGGTCGCCACTAAAAAACAAAAGTATAGGCTACATAGAACGGCAAATCTACGAAGTTAAATCACTTTTAAAAGTTTAGATTTGTTTTCTCTTTTCTTTTCTTTTTTTTGTGGGATGAGAAAACGGTCGCCACGCTTCTTGACACGTCACGTGACTCGTGTCAAACATCGCCACGCTTCTTGACACGTCACGTGACTCGTGTCAAACATGCCTATAATTATAAGTACACGACAATTCATTCCGTCAACCAGTCTTCGTTTTTCATTGACTATCATCATGGACGACACTCTGTATGACAACGTGTTGAACTATTTGAAAAATGGCACTTACCCTCTGACCGCGAAAGGGGAAAACCGTGATGTGACTAAAGTTAAAAAGAGACAGTTGAGAAAGACTGCTGCAAAATACACAATTCGAGAGGATGTGCTCTACCACGACGGAATCCTCGTGGCAAAGAGGAACCAGGTTCCAGAGATATTGCAAGAGTTTCATGACAACTATGTGAGCGGAGGACATTTGGGGATGAACAAGACTTATAAGAAGGTGAGCACCCGTTTTTGTACTCCCAGTTTTAACAGGCTTTAGAATGGGAACGAGGTTTTGTGTGTTTCTGGTATGTCTGGTATAACCAACACATCGGATATAGCGGCCACTTTTGTCCTGGTGGACGTTATATCCGATGACTCCGTATATAACGTAAATTTTCCGGTATAGCCGATGTCTTCGGTATATAACGGACATTTTCCGGATTGAAGACATTTCCTTTGCTGGCTCTCTCTCTCTCTCTCTCTCTCTCACTCACACCCCCCCCCCCCCCACACACACACACTGTTATCTACCAGTTATCTTTAAGACATAGTATTTATAAATATTTCATTACTCTTTTTTCTCTCTAGGTCTTGGAGCGTTACTTCTGGCATGGAATGAAACAGGAGGTTGAAGACTACTGCAGATCATGCTGTGTGTGCCAGAACATGAACGCTTGCAGAAAGAAGCCAGCAGCACCGCTTCACCCCATCCCAGTGCCCAAAAAGAAGTGGAGCCTCGTTGGAATGGACATCATAGGACCTTTGCAGGTCACTGACAGAGGTAACCAGTACATTGTTGCCCTCACAGACCACTTTACAAAGTTTCCCGTTGCCAAGGCCATCCCGTGCAAGAGTTCAGAGGAAGTTGCCAGATTCATGTACGAAACCATCTGCATCTTTGGCGCGTTTGATTCCCTCATAACTGACCAAGGCCGTGAGTTCATTAACTTTGCGCTTGATATTCTCACCGACCGTTTCAATATCAACCATCGCATTTCTTCGGCCTACCACCCTGAGACGAACGGCCAACGGGAGAGGGACAATAGGACACTCAAAGACACTTTGGTAAAGATCACAGACAATGATGATTGGGATGAACTCTTGCCAGCAGCCCTGTTCGCCTACCGAACATCCGTTCACAAGTCTACACAGTTTTCACCCTTTTTGGCATTGTATGGTGAGCAGGCAAAACTACCATTTGACGTCACTGGTGATGCCAACGAGCAAGATCTGAACGAAGAAATCATGGACACTATGAAGGGGATTCACGAGGAAGTCAAGAACAAAATTGGTGAAAACATTTCAAGGGCGCAGAAGAAGCAGAAAGAGTACTATGACAGCAGGCGTGCATATGACCACGGGTTCCGCATCGGAGACAAAGTCTTAATCATCAATGCTGCACGAGTACACAGAATGGGAGGCAAGATGGCACCAAGATTCGTCGGGCCATATGAGGTCATAAGTGTGTTGCCGAAGGGTCGACTTCAACTGAAGAACACTAAAAGTGGGAAAATACTGAAGAATCTCTACAATATCAGCAACGTCAAATTGTTCCATGATCGTACACAGGACAACGCTGACCCCTCCCATGCTCCACAGGCTGACCCCTCCTATCATCCACAGGCTGACCCCTCCCATGCTCCACAGGCTGACCCCTCCTATCATCCACAGGCTGACCCCTCCCATGCTCCACAGGCTGACCCCTCCTATCATCCACAGGCTGACCCCTCCCATGCTCCACAGGCTGACCCCTCCTATCATCCACAGGCTGACCCCTCCCATACTCCACAGGCTGACCCCTCCCATGCTCCACAGGCTGACCCCTCCTATCATCCACAGGCTGACCCCTCCTATCATCCACAGGCTGACCCCTCCCATGCTCCACAGGCTGACCCCTCCTATCATCCACAGGCTGACCCCTCTTGCCAGCCGCCATTGAGAATGAAGTTCCACCCCGTTGATGGTGCCTGGCAAAAGGATCGGGCCTCCAGTTTGAATTTCCCCAGACTTTTCAGGCGGCACCCCTCAAGGGAAAGTGTTGAAGTTGACATTACGGCTACACCTCTCGATAGCGTTAGCGTAAAAGGAGATGGGAATTGTTTTTTCCGGTCTGTGAGCTTTGTTGTTTTGGGGACTGAGTCGAAATATAAGGAATTCCGAAATATCATTTGCGATTGGATTGAAAAGAATGACAAACGCTTCTACGGAACGAGCGCACGTGAAAATTACGTCGCGACATCAAACATGAGAAACGACCGTACTTGGGCCACCGAGGTTGAGATATTTGCTGCAGCCACCCTCTTGGACACGCCCGTGTATGTGTTCACAAGAGAGGCTCCAGGCCGACAACCTAGGTGGCTGAAATACGGGCCAGTTTGGCAATCGGCCCCATTGAAAACAGACAGAGCAATTTATATAATGAATCTTGGACATCACTTTGCTCCTGTTTTTTGTGTCACTCCTTAGACCAGAACTGTTAGTCTTCTGCTGTTTTTGTTGTTTCAAGCGTCATGATTTGAGACACTGGTACTCAGTCTTGACTGTCTACTTGAAGTACGCTGAAAGCCAAAGGTGGCAACTAGTTTTCATGTCATGGACACTTACTTAATTTTGAAGAAATATTTTTCTATGGCGTTGTATAGAAAATATTAGATACTTGGTCTTTGATGTTATTCTCTAAATGCTATTTCCAGTTTAAAAAAATTGACAGGAAATGTGGACTTTCATGCATTCGATGACGTTTCATGCAAAGACAGTACGGTAGAAGTTTGTTTTGTACTTTGCTATTGTTATTATTTTGCTCATTTCAGGACAAGATGTGCGATTAACAATTTATTAATTTACATTTATGTTGCGTTATAAAGTGCACAGCGCTCTGGTTAACAATTTCTGTTGCAACTCTTTGCTATTCATTAACTGTTTCTTGTTTCATTTCTTGTTTCTTTGACACAGTTTGACTGGACATACCTTTTGAAATAAAGTTTTTCTTGTCAAAGAACGTAAATGTCTATTTCAGGTTTTGCTAGAGAGAGAGAGATAGAGAGTGGGGGGGGGAGAGAGAGAGAGAGAGAGAGAGAGAGAATATTGATTGACTTATTTATTTATTGTTTGAAATTCTAGTAATAATGTTTAGTATTCGGTACAACCATCTCATAAACAAAAACAAAAAAAAAAGAACCAATGCAAAAAAACAACTGAAAGAAACAAGAACCAACAACCAAACAAATATATCTCACACACACAAAAATAACAACAAGCACATAAATCGGGAAAAAAAAAGAAAAAAAATGTTCCTATGGCCCTGTGCTTTTGGGGACAATAAAGTTTTGTAACAATAAAGTTAAAAATAAATACTGACATAGCTCTACATTGGTTAGAAAAGAGGGGGACCAGTTCGAGAGGGGGCCTATTTTGGATGCGAGGGGGGACCAAAATCGCCCAGGGGGACCAGTCGAAAACGAGGCTGGATGTCTAAGGGGGGGACCATTATAGAGCAGTTTTTGCCACGAATTGGTCCCCCGGGGGACTACTTCAGAGGGGGGACCGGACCGGATGCTACACCTGGGCCAAATGTTTGTCACAGCTGGCTTTTTTTTTTATCGTTGCCCCGTCTTTTATATCACCCGTATGTGGTGTAGAAGGATGTTAAACACCCAAACACCCACCCCACCCTTCCTCACTCATAATAACGTAACAGCATTATGAAACAACGCACATATTGTATGAATGAACTGCACAGACACCATGAGCTATAGAGTTACTAGGGAGCCGGGCTACCCGAATGACCAATAAAGGCGGCGTTAAACTCTCATTGATCGGGTCGTGAGTTCGAATCCCGGCAGGGGCAAAATATTTGTGCTGACCTTTTTCTCGTTGACCCTTTTTTGACATCACTCTTAAGCCTGCTCTTAACTGGGCACAGCGCGCCAAACACACATGTGCACATCACAGTCGTTGCGCTCTGTGTGTCTACTAACTGCAAAACTTAACACTGCTGTGCTCGGTGACAAACCTATTGAAGATGCACTGTCCGCCATGTTTGCGCTCCGAGTGACGTAATACAGCCAGTCAGAATCTGTTGTGGAAACCAGTCACAGTTGTGACTATTTGAAATCCGGCCGGGTTGCTGTGACGACGCCACAGCGGCGGAAACTGCCAAAATCACAGCTGTGTCACAACTGTGGACAGCACTGTGGCGCTCCGCAGTGCCCAGTTAAGAGCCGGTTTTACGTGGTGTAAAAGGACGTTAAACTCCGAAACACACACCCGCCCACCCCCACCCGTGTACACTGAACTAATAACACATCCACCCCGTTGTATCAGTCCCGTGCAGATTGTGTAGTACAACATGTTATTATAATCTGGTCTTTGTTCCACCTCACTGATTGCACAACTCTACACACAGTGGTCTACTTACGTGGTCTGAAGTTGGCGGGAGGCCAGGGCCTAGCTAACACTGTTGACACTTGGGATCAGAGGCACAGCGGGTCTTGTGAGTAGGTATGAGAGGTTAGCGAACGCTTGCAGCGAGCAGAGGCCCTGTGGTGTAACTGGTTAGCATTCCGGGTTTTGAACCTGGAGATCTGAGTTCGAATCTCAGCGGGACCCGTTTTTTTTTTCTTTTTTTTTTTCCTTTTTGTGTTGTTGTTTCTTGTTTGTTTTGTTTTCATTTGTTGTTTGGGTTTGTTTGGGTTTTTTTGACAACTGATTCATTGGGCTTTGTTTTTGTGTTGTTTTTTGTTTTGTTTTTTGTTTCTTTTTTTGCTGTTTTTCTGTTGTTGGTTTTTTTATGTTTGTTTGTTGTTTATTGTTTGTTTGGTTGTTGTTGTTGGGTTGTTTTTTTTTTTTGGGGGGGGGGGGTATTTGTTTGTTTGTTTGTTTTGGGGGGTGTTGTTGTTTTTGTTTATGTTTGTTTTGTTTTTGTATGTTATATTGGGGCCTTCAGTGTTTTGTTTTGTTCTTTAACCACAAATTCATTTGGGCTTATCCATTGGGTCTTTTGAGTAGGTACGATACATTAATGAACGGAGCCCGAGAGCTGAGGCCCTGTGGTGTAACTAGTTAGCATTTTGAACCTGGGGATCTGAGTTCCAGTCTCAGCGGGACCAAGTTTTTGTTTGTTTGTTTGTTTTTTTTACCCACAGAATATTTTGGTTTATGAATCTGTCATTGTCGCTGCAGATTTCAATAGCACATTTAAGGCAAAGCTGCACCTTTAAAAATATAGAACTCGCGATTTTTTTTGTCTTCGGTTAAAACACAGAGCAAGCGAAACAAAAGCCGAACTTTATATTCCCTATCAGGCATCATAGTCACCCCTAAAAATGTTTCAATCTAGAGACAAAAATTGCGATGCACAGACCATTTAAGGGCACGCAGATGACAGGAGTTTTTTTTTTTTTTTTAAATGAATGTCTCTTTTCCCCACAGGCCTCACTGGATTAATGCTAGTCTACTTTTTGTTTAGGCCAGGAAGACATTTCACCCAAATCCACGCACGCCACCTATGCCTCTCTTGTGCGCAAAAAGTTCCAGCTTCACTGGCAGCTTGCCTCCGCTTGTAACCCCCTAGCTTGCACCTTGCCCTACGAAATACAAAAATCACGGAAATCACGCTTTTTCATTCAAGACAACGAAAATCACAACAAACTATCACATTCGCCAAACAGGGTACTTCACAGAAAAACTGCACTTGACCCCACGCTAAATTTGTGTCCATACGCCTGTTTCCTCTGTGACAGAAATAAAAGTGAATCTGCCTAGTAAGTACAGAAGACCAAAAGGCAACCATACTCATTAATCTGAACACCTTTGATCTCATACAACCGATCAACCATGACGCTTCCACTCCAGCGGCCTTTCCTGATTAAGACACTGGCCGGCCATCGTTCACCTCCACTTCAGCCCCGCACAAGGCCTCTCAAATGGAAAGTTATCATCTTTCACCCCTATCAACCCCCCTGACAAGGCCCCTCTAATGGAAAGTTGTCATGGGACCCCTCCGTTGCCTTCGATCCAGTTCGCGTTCCTTGGCGGGGAACGCGGCGACTGATCAAGCGAAAATTAAACTTGCATTTCAGGATTGAAGGGTCTACAATTTGCTAATTTGATTTCCTCTTCAGGCGGGGCCACCAGGGGGCAGGGCTGGCGGCGTTAGGAGGGGCCTGGGAACTGCCGGGGCCCCGTTAGGGACGTGTCCTTAGTCCACCACCTCCGCGTGCTGCGTTTTCATTAGCTGAGGGGAGGGGGGGGGCTTGAAGTCATGGTTGTCGAAGTAGGGTTTGGTCTTCTCTGCCTTGCTTAGCATTGAACCAGGAGTCCTGCATCTTGCTAGGCTTGTCCTGGACATCCTCACTGATGATGGTGAAGACTGCTTCCAGACCCGAGAATTACGGTCTGTAATCATCAACATCATGTGATGTGTCATGCCAAGGGAAGCGCTACAGTGTATCAATTTTCATAATTTGAAACCTGAAACGTTGGAGACAGGTGGCAGGAATGCCTGTGTGGTTGGGAAAATGAATGACCTATGCGACAGATCGGGTGTGCGATTTTGAGTCCTCAGAATTCATGTAGAACTTACTGCGTAGCAGAAGCGGTCGCTGGACATCGTTTTTGACATTCATAGATATTGCCTATATGGTTAGTGTAAGTTGGTTTGGTTCTGGTGAATGTGGTGTCGGTTGTGGTGCTTATAAAGAAGGAAGTGACGTTTCCACACATTTCCGAACGAAAACGCGTCAGCTTTCAGCAAAAATGCGTTCACTCGCGCAAAAACGCGTCATCTCTGGCGAAAACGGCCCATTTGTATTGACGGGGCCCTGTAGGGGAGAGCAAGGGGCCACAATTGATGCGATTAGCAGCCCAACACACGAGGATCCAAAAGAAATCCCTTGCACCGCCCTCCCGTCTTTGGCGGGAAAGGGGCCATAAGTCGCCGGAAATCTCGTGCCCAAGGGTGGACAACTGACAAAAATGGCTAGGGTTAATTTCCCCTGGCGTCCGTGGTCAGACGGTGTCAAGAATTATAGCGTCGTTTGCCTTTTAATGTCGGCATCGGTAGGCTGACGTTCCGTCACTAGAAAAGAGGTCCTTGGGGTGCATGGGGTGCTGCTGAGCCCACACTCTGTAACAATCCGGTGTTACTGATTCCAGTTACCGTAACACTTGGGCTACCAGTTCCACTCATCAATTGTTGCCGATTTCAATTACTGTAATGGCTAAGTGTTTCTGGTTCCACTTACTGCAACAATCGTGTGTTACCGATTCCAGTTACTGTAACAATCGTGTGTCATCGATTCCAGTTACCGTAACACTGTGGTTACTAGTTCCACTCATCAATTGTTACCGATTTCAGTTAGTATAAGAACTGAGTGTGTCTGATTCCACTTACTGTAACAATCGTGTGTTATCGATTCCAGTTACCGTAACACTTGGGTTACTAGTTCCAGGTATCGGGAATTACTGATTCCAGTTTAAGGGTGTTACGCATTCTCTTACACACTTGACATGAACACATTACACTCACGTGGTGCGAAGGGCCAACTGAGCAATTTAAGTTTCGGTATTTTTTTTAGAATTGCATTTATTTTAAAATTTTGTGGGCTGAACATTTCCTACGCATAGGGGGAGGAAGCCGGAGTACCCGGAGAGAACCCCCGACGGTCGGCCCGAATGAACGGCGCCACGTACGAGAAAGAAAAATACTTCGCCACGAGTGGGACTCAAGCCTGACCTCTCGCATTGGTGACTAGGTCTTAACCACTAGACGAGCGACCGACCCAATAGGTATCACCTATTCCAGTATGAATATACAATGCACACGGGAGCTGTGTTACTTCCAGTCAACTGCTGTATAGTACGGAAGATTCACAGCAGATTGTGCTGTAATGATAAAGTTACTGCTTCAACTCTTTCTCTTTCGTCGTTTATGACACATCTTTTACGCCTATTCGTCTGTTTTTTTTGTTTGTTTGGTGTTTGTTTGTTTGTTTGTTTGTTTGTTTGTTTGTTTTTTGTATTTGTTCATTTTTTTTTGTGTTTGGATTTTTTTTTTATTCGAATGCCCTGTGTTTGTAATTTCTTTTAGGTTAATGTGTGTGTGTGTGTGTGTGTGTGTGTGTGTGTGTGTGTGTGTGTGTGTGTGTGTGTGTGTGTGTGTCCATTATTCTAAAAGTTCTCAATCCTTTTGAATATAAATGTGTGTATACCTACCCCCCTCCTCCCCCCCCAAAAAAACAAAAAAAAAACAAAAAAACAAACAAACAAACAAACAAAAAACAACAAGCAACATCAACACATAGAAGCAGAAACTTCGAAGAATTCCAAACTCTTTCAGGGGTCGAAAAACAGGATAGAGAAACTCAGAAATATAAGAACAAAACGTTCACCTCCCACACAAGGCTTTCCTTCGTCGGATCTCCCATTACGACATCGTACCATTTCCGGCAATAGCAGCGCCCTCTAGGCGGCAGCCGATCAATGGCGGAGGGCGATGCGCAGGCTTTCTGCGAGCCGGGGAACAGGAGTTAATTTGTCTGATGGTTCCTGGGCGCCGCTTGATGGCGAGAATTAGCGGATTGAATCGCCTGAGTGCCGAAAAGACAGAGTGCCAATGGGCACGGGTGACGGGGGGTTAGGGCAGTCATCCTCCACACAGAGACAGGGGGAGGGGAGTGGAGGGCGGGGGGTGTAAGGTGGGGGTGGTGGAGGCGTGCTGGGGTTGACGTGGGAGGGAGACAGTTAGCACAGAAGGAGAAATTCATCTGTTTTGGGAACTTGTGGGATGGGGAGCTGAGATGCAGTGGCGGGTCTGTTTTTTTTTTTTTTTTTTTTATAAGGACACCAAGCCATTGATGTAAGGTTGGAACGATATGAGCGAATGAGGGAGTCCCATGCATGCAGGTGGAACAGTCATAGACCTCTCAAGTGGGTGTTTTTAGAAAATACTTTGAGCTCTGGTTCCAAGGACCCTCCGGTCGTTGTCCGAGAAGCTTCTCAAAATTCCCAAAACGCAATTTGAAATCTTTTGACGAGCGCTTTTTTCGTGTTGTCGCACCAACCTTATGGAATTATCTGCCTGCGAATCTGAGAAACGCGGCCACTCTGTCTGTTTTTAAGAGCAGTCTTAAAACGTTCCTATTCCGCAAAGCCTCTGTAATTTCCCGTGTGACTTGTCAGTTTCACCAGTGTACGTCTGCCTATCTTTGTGAAATGTGCGTGAGTGTCGGTGAGTGATCGGCGCATTGAGTTTTAGAAATGCGCCCTACAAGTTCCAATTATTATTATTATTATTGAAGGACCCAGAAGCTTTCACGCAGCACCAAAGAAGCCGGCAGACAGACAGAGAGAGAAAGACTTGTTTTTTCTTCAACGGTCCCTGTTGTCAACCTGACCTTCAACAATCAAAATGTCACACAATCTAGACTTGTTTTCCCTGAATTTCACTTTCTCTCTTTCTTCTTAAATTTTATTGTCTCTATTTCTGTCTGTCTCACTCTCTTTCTTTATTTCTTAGCGTGTATTAGTCACGAAAATAGCCAGGATGTGCAGTGACAGGAAAGGCAGGAGATGGTGTTAGGGAACAAGCAAAATGGCGGCCTGCCTTATTGTCAAGAACACATTGATTGGGGGAGCGGTCAAAGCGCTAACCAATCATCGGGATTGCGGCAAGGGAAATTGTATTTACCGGAAACAGAAGGACCGCAGAAAGACGACAATAATTTCCCATAGTGCCCTTGGTGTCCGGTAAGGATCTCTGAGTGAGCACGTTCTGGGCGCTACCATTTTTTTTAGTGAGGGGTGGAGGGTGGTGAGGTAAACTTAATTACTACCGAGTAAGTTTGGGTTGTGCACAAGTGGCCTCACAAAAAAAAAAAATCATACATAATTTATATCTGCATAGATTTCAGTTTTGCTTAGTGGGAGTGTTGCGCTTTGATCATACTTGTGTTTAATGCAATAAAAGCCTTCACTGAACCGTCGATCTTCTCAAATTTTTGCATGCGGGGCCAAAATGGAAAAAGAGTCAAAAACGTGGGATATTCGCGCGCAGAACGAAGTGTGATTAGGGATAGACGACATTTTGTCCTGCTGCACCTCCCTGACGACAATGAAGACGATATCGAAATTGATGACCACGACAACGACGACGACAACGACAACGATGATGATGATGGTAAAGAAGACGGTGATGACAATGACGATCACAATGATGATAGTCGTGACTATGATGATGGTTACGACGACGGCGATGTTCAAAATGAAGACTAATTATTGTGGATGTCAGAGAGAAAAAAAATCAGCTCTCCGCCTGGTCACGATTCTCGTCAAACAAGACACATCTGCAGGTCTCTCTCCCCACTGAACAATAGACCAGTCCGCTAATCCAATAACCCTCCAAGACCGACAAAATCGAACACTGGGATAAAACCTGATTGACAAGAAAGCCGACAATATGGCCGTGGGTTAAATTCCCCCCGTAATTCATTTAAGGCACGAGATAATTTTTCCTTGCCTCCAAATTGCGGTAAATAGCTTATCACATGAAGGCTGATCACGCAGCAGGAGTGGACCTGACGCAGCAGGCTTCAGACAATTATCCTGTAACCATGGAGACGGCAGAAGTCGGCGACGGCGATGGTCAATGATTTAATTTCAGGCTGGTCCCTTCCTTGAGGTTCCATCGGCGATGGGACCCGGATCCAGGAAGTGTCCGATCTGTAGACTTGAGGAGAATCCGGTTCTGGAAACCCCAGGCCAATAACCCTAAACTTCACATGCTTTCAGTATTTATTAATAAAATAAAATAAAAAATGCGGGGCGATCGGTGATCTAGTGGCCAGGTTCGAGTCCCGCTCGGGGCAAAGAAGTTTTCCTTCTCGTACGTGGCACCGTTCATTCGGGCCGATCGTCGGGGCTTCTCTCCGGGTACTCTGGCTTCCTCCCTCTCTGCTGTAAAAATGTTTAGACCCAAATATATGAAAATAAAATGCAATTCTTAATTCTAAAACTTCAATAGCTAACACCACGCGATTGTAATGTCCAGTATGTGAGAGAATGCGTGCGATTCACGTGAGCGTGCGTGTTGAGCCAGTTCAAGAAATTGGGTAAAGTGCCTACGCAGTGCTCAGTTATAATTATTATATTAATAATACGAAGGAAAATTGTAACTATCGTCTAAAATGGTTTAAAAAAAAAAAGACCAGCAAAGGATTTCTCTCCTCACTTGGAGATAAACAGCAGTTTGAGTATTGCCTGTAGTACATGGACATGTGACAGCAACACACACACACACACACACACACACACACACACACACACACACACACACACACACACCGGCTCTCAGCAACATTACACTGGCATATGGGGTGACCAGTCATAATCATTTAAAAGGTGTTCTAATGGCGTGAATTCTTGTTTTCAAAAGAAGAGAGCACTCGCCTATTTGACCAGTCATAAGTTTAATTTAAGACATTAAGCATTTTTTTTTTTTTTTTTTTTGGTAAAAACTTCATGACATTACATCAACTTTTTGTTTTCAATTTTGTAACTCTCAGGGAGTCAAGACAAATACGTATATCAATAAAATACCATTTACTTAGCAAAGCCTAAAAAGCTACTCTCGATTTGCTAAAAGTACGCCACGGTCAATTTTGAGAAGTGGGCAAAGAAATTTGAGAGACGCAACAAATATTAATTTTGGATCTTTCATTGGATAACAAACACACACACACACACACACACACACACACACACACACACACACACACACGTACCCCCACCCATCGGCTCCCTCAGCAACAAAGGTCAAACAAAATCTTCAGCATCACAAATCGCGGGCAAGACATTGATATCTTCAGTGCCGGCTGTAAATGGCCATATTGCACGACTGTGCGCTCAAAGCCCGCTGCTAACTTGACAAGTCGTCATTTGCTCACTTCTCTCCCTTTTACTCGCTTCTCTCCCCTCACCCGCTTCCCTCCCCTTACCGTCATCGTCCAAATTACCTCTATCAGCAAAATGGCGGCCATTAATCAATTATTTCCGAGCGCTTAACACCCCGACCCGCCTGAGCAGAGAGGAATGGAAACGTTTCATCAAAAGGAATACTGTGGAAGATTTGGGGAACATAGTTTTGTGGGGTGGTGTTCCCGTCGTCAGGTACCAAAACAATTTTGGCTGACTCGAAAACTCTCAAAACTCAAAACTTTAGATTTGCCACCGGTTGACTCAAATGTCTGACACATTTTGTACCGCGCACGAGTATCGCACGTTTTTGACTCTTGTTTACTCTTTCCCTGTCCGCACAAATCAGGAAAGATTTACGGATCCGTACCGACTCTTACTGCAGCAAACACGAATATAATCAAAGCGTAACATTCCCACCAGGCCACATCTAAATCCATGCAGACACGAATTCATTATGAGTTTTTAAGGGGGGGGGGGGGGGGGGGGGGGGCACTGGTGTACCTCCCCAAACTTCTTTGGTAGGAATTGAGTTAATGCAAATTCACCGTGCCTAGCACCTTTACCCTGTAGTGATAGATTTGAGATTACCCAGTGATGATGTATGTACCATGCATATTAGTTATTTGGTCGTGACTGATTTGTTCCATTTTGTCACTGTTTCAGAGCTGTACCCATGACGAGCGTCGTCATCAAGGTCGTTGTCATGGAAATGACGTCACCACGACACCGTTGCTATCTGTGTTAATTGTTTTTCCACGTACGCCTTGTAACGATCCTCGCCGTGTCAAAGGTGATTGTCATTTGCTCAGTGGTTATCCTACTCTGGCAAAATCATATTATTGTGACTGTCAAGAGCAGCGTTAGTTCTTGACGTCAGTTGTTTGACGTCATGAGATGACGTGTCGATGGGGGAGATAGAAATAAGCCGGGGAGGAAACAGGCAGGCCAGATTAGACTGAGCAGTGATTTTCTTATTGGAATAAAAGTCAACAGTCTCCTATAATTATGAAAGTGATATTATGATTGATATGATTATGTTGGTGACAGGTGTGGGAGTGGATGTGCATGATTCGCAAGAGCACGCTCGGTTTATTTTTGCGGCTCTTTAGTCAAGCACTTTGATAGCGTGCTATACTGATTCGCAGAAGTAGTAGCAGCGGTAGTAGGAGCAGCTGTAGTAGTAGTAGTAGTAGTAGTGGCGGTGGTAGCAGCAGCAGCAGCAGCAGCAGCAGCAGTAGTAGTAGTAGTAGCAGTAGTAGAAGTAGGAGTAGCAGCAGCAGTAACAGTAGTAGCAATAGTAGTAGCAGTAGTAATAGCAGTAGCAGCAGTATCATTATTCGAAGATCTGCCAACCCGAACGCCATCCACTAGCACTTCCCTCCCTGCCTCAAACATGGCGTCCAACATAGGCTAGACTGGCCCAGGGTTCAGGGCGTTGGGGGAAAGAAATTCATCAACACTTCCACTTCTCGCCGGCTCTCGCGCGCTCGCGGGGCACTTTATACACTGGGCGACGGTGGGCCAAGGGTCCATTTAATCATTGTGATAACTTCCCGCTTTAACATCAATGTAAAGAAATTCCTCAATGGGCTGGAAAATTAGTTTGGGGCGCGTTACCGCTCAACTCTCGCGGGATGCGCATCTCCGAGAGTTCAGGAGCAAGGGTTGGGTAGAGAGTTTGCGTTTTGGCAGACGAAGGGTGGCGATGGAATGATTATCATCATCAGAGTGAAAACTTTCTGGGGAGTGGAGGGTACATCCTAAGTGCTGCGCGTTTGTTTGTATCTTGTTGTTTATTTGTTTACAATGTTGGATTGCTGGTGTGTGTGTGTGTGTGTGTGTGTGTGTGTGTGTGTGTGTGTGTGTGTGTTATAAATGCACATCGACACAATCTAAAAATCTACCATATTCTCTATAAATTCAATAATAACAAAGACAATTACGGAGTTCAGAAGAAAAGTACAAGAAAGAATCAAGACTTGAAGAGATGGACATTTCAATAAGATTAAAATGTAACGCTTGCAAAACAATATTACAGTTGTTAAAAAATGAACAGATTTCAGTGAGAAACAATTATAATTTGTAGCTATGTACGACTGAGAAACAGCTTTCCTCAGAATCCGGCAATGACGTTCACTCCTGGAGTTTTCGTCTCTATGCTGCAGGAGTTACGACGTTTAACCCGTTTTACGCTGACGCTTCAATCGTACGTCTGGCACCAGTTGCCTAGATCCCGTGGTGACATTGCACCATGTGGGTCATCTTATTTTATTAGGGAAAGTGCCGTTTAGATGTTGTACTTTACCCTGACATCACCTTCAATGCGTTGCCAAGGAAACCTGACAGCAGACATGTTGGAAGGGGAGGTAAAATGCATACAAAATGTTACCATTATAGTCGTAGACTGAGTTACACTGCATTTTGAAAACACCATGAAGTCTGATTTCAGGTTATAGAGGTGATAAATGTTGTAGTTCGACGAAAAAGTGATAAAGGGATGCAAATAATAACAACAAAACAGTGTTAACTAGATTTTGGTTTCAGAACTCGAAGCAACAGATCTTCCAACCTGCGGTCGATTGCAACGTTGCATAACATTTCAGCTTGGTAAACAATAATAAATGTATTACCAACCCCCCCCCCCCTCAAAAAAAAAAAAAAAAAAACACTTTTACACCCCCCCCCCCCCGACACACACACACACACACACACACACACACACACACACACACACGACGAAAGGTACTTATCGTTCTTACATATTACTTCAATTTTTGTACTCCCGTGAGGTTATCAAGAACAACATGAAAATCTGATTCAGACACTTTTGATCGTTGACTCTACCGGTCCATCAAAGGTTCTTGAACTCACGTGCGTTCGAGCGCGAGCCCTTTGGCGCGCGCGCGCGCGCGAAGCCAGTAGACAGGCAGGCAGGCAATCTAATCACTTTCCATCTTTTTGTTCCTCAGTGCCTCCTGTCATTTGTAGCTGCCCCGGACACGCGCGCTAAAGATTGGTCCTTCCTTTAGGCGAGAATACAAATCACTGGAGAAAATTGTCTATTGGTTTAACTCCTGGCGGCCGTGTTGCCCCGCATTACCTCCCTTGTTCCCCTGCATTACCTCCCTTCTTACGCCTCGTTAGGCACTAGCGGGATGGGGCGCCACCCAGCGGCGAGGGCCCTTACCGCAAATAAAGAACACCGCAAAATGGCGCACCATTGATTACTTCTGTGACTGGTGAGTGTGATCAGAAGTAAGGGGTTGAAGTGTTTGAGGGAGATGACGTCTGTGAATATTATGGGATGCCAATAATAAAAGCAGCACTGAACAACCTTAATGTTCGTTGGTTATGTGTTTTGTTTGTAGCTTACGGATCTGATTTATTTTTAAATTCTGCCATTGCCTTGTGAACGGTTGGAGAATGTTTGGGGCGGGGGGGGGGGGGGGGGGGGGGAGCTGTGGGTCATGGGTTGATGGCTTGGGAGTGTCGTGAACTGGTGGTGCTGGGATGATGGTGGAAAAGAACGTTAACCAACCAGAGCTGTGGAACTTTAAAACACACACACACACACACACACACACACACACACACACACACACACACACACACACAATGATCGGGGTATTGTGGGTGTTTGAGGGTTTAACGTCCTTTCAAATGGGTGATATCAAAGACGACGCAGAGAAAGAAATGCCGGCACAAATATTTGGCCGCAGCCGGGATTCGAACTCACAAACACAATGATCTGGATTGGTTGTAAAGCTTGTTTAATTAACTTTAGCCTCAACGCTGGACGGCCGTGGATTCGAATGCAAACAGATTTAGTAGTAGTAGTAGTAGTAGTAGTGGGGTGTGCCCGAAGAAGGAGAATTCGTTGAAGCGGACACAATCCGTTCAGCTCAGTTGCTAATCGCTGCCTCGGTCAGTGTCACCACGAGTTGGCATCTATGACCAAGTAGTGAAACTCAGTGTTCTATAATTGGTAGTATATGGTTCGGAAATGGTTAGTACTTGTTCTAGCAATGAGCAACCGATTTCGCAATCGACTTCCGGTTATGAGGGAGTTGTTTTTATGTCGCAATGGAAAACAAAGTAATCAAACTCCAGATAGCCGCCTCTTCGGTCCGTTTGTTCAGATTTAAGTTGTCAAAAGAGGAGAAATTGCCTAATCAGTATAAACCATGACGAATTGGGGGTTAATGTTTCCCGGGGACTACACCCTCCTGCAATTTCTAACGTCCATTATCCGTGTGCGCACTGGACCGTGTCATGACGCAATCGTGCGGAAAGTATTGCCTCCCCATCTCAAGTGCGGCGTGATTATTTTATGTGATTTGTATTCCGGGTTAAGAAGATAGGGGCGGCCATCTTTTCCTGCGTGGTTTGTAACTTACCCGCTTCCTCTTTTGGGCCATTTCCTTTTCTTTATTTTATCTTCTTTTTATTATTCTGTTTGGCATTTTATACAAGCCATATTTGCATACAATACACAGACAAATGGCACACATAGACATTAACAGTTATACTATATTCATACGCTACATATATAGACTCTTACACAACACACATACACATACATTACCCCCCCCCCCCTCGCCCAAACACACACACACACACACACACACACACACACACACACACACACACACACACACACACACAGCTTTGCTAACTAACAAGTATATCAACAAATGGATACACAGCAATGAGATAGGTGTCTGACACAAGTCATATAGAAGTTCCCTTTCTAAAATAAGGAGTGCTTTGTATGGAAACAAAGTCCTACAAAACTTTGAATAATGACCAGAAATACCATGCCTATATGTTTTTCCAGTATATTCCAAAGTTTGACCAGTCCTGTAAACACTGTAAAGTCTGGCCGGGATTCTTGTAATCCCGATTCCTTTTCTTTATGAAGTGGCGATAGAGGGTGGGTTACAGGTCCGTCGTCGGGGTGTGTGTGTGTGTGTGTGAGAGAGAGAGAGAGAGAGAGACAGACAGACAGAGACAGAGACAGACATAGGGATGGTGATGATGAAGGGTGGGTGGGTGTTTGGGGGTTTAACGTCCTTTTCCACCACATAGGGTGATATCAAAGACGGGGCAACGATGAAAAAGCCAGCACAAATATTAGGCCCCAACCGGGATCGAACTCATGACGCGAGCATTAGAAGTCCAACACTCTACCATTCGACCACCCCGGCTCCCCTGGTGATGATGAAACAGTTTTCTATACGGATTTGACACCAAAAAGACGTCGTCAGGGACAGATGACAGGACAAAGGACACAAATGCACGGGGCCTCAAACTGCCTATTATATTTCCTATTAGCCTCAGACATCATAGTCACTCCTAAAAATGCTTTAATCTAGAAACAAAAATTGCTATGCACAGACCATTCATTTAAAAAAAAATTGAATGTCTCCTTTCTGCTCAGGCCTCACTGGAGTAATGTAAGTCTACTATCTGTTTAGGCCAGTACGCCACTCCACCCAAATCCACTCACGTCAACTTTGCATCTCTTCTGTCCA
Organism: Batillaria attramentaria; assembly: GCA_018292915.2. Taxonomy (NCBI): domain Eukaryota; kingdom Metazoa; phylum Mollusca; class Gastropoda; family Batillariidae; genus Batillaria; species Batillaria attramentaria. The sequence goes on from JACVVK020000268.1 coordinate 311,972, forward strand.
AAACGTCCCAGCTTCACTTGCAGCTTGCCTTCTCTTGCTACCCCCCTGGCATGCACATTGCCCTACCAAATACAAAAATCACGAAAATCACGCCTTTTCGTGACAACAAAAATCACTACAAACTAGCACACTCGCAAAACAGGGTCCAGCAACAAACACTGCACATCCACCCACAAGCAATTTGTGTCCTTACGCCTGTGTGACAGACAGACAGACAGAGGGATGGTAATGATAAAACTTTTTTTCTCAACGGTTTTGACAGAAAAAAAAATGTCAGAGACAGACAAAAGACATACAGAGAAATGCATTCTAATTACACGTTATACTTTTCTTACCATTTCTTTTCGTTTCTAGGAAAGCCATCATGACACTGAGAAATGGGAAAGCTGCAGGGCCGGACGAGATACCAGCAGAAGCCATCAAAGCAGACACAGAGACAGCCGTCAACATGCTGCACAGCCTATTCAGCAAGATCTGGGAGAAGGAAGAGGTGCCAGCCCAGTGGAAAGAAGGGATCGTCATCAAGCTGCCAAAGAAAGGGGACCTCAGGGACTGCAGCAACTACCGAGGGATCATGCTCCTGTCAGTGCCAGGCAAGGTTCTCAACAGAATTCTACTGGAGAGGATGAGAGAGGCAGTCGACCCCATGCTCCGAGACCAGCAGGCGGGCTTTCGCAGGAACAGGTCCTGCGCTGACCAGATTGCCAGCCTACGCATCATTGTGGAGCAGTCGCTGGAGCGGAACTCCCCCCTCTACATCAACTTCATAGACTATGAGAAGGCTTTCGACAGCGTAGACAGAGAGGCACTGTGGAAGCTGCTAAGGCACTATGGAGTTCCTGGGAAGATCGTCTCCCTGATCCAGTGCACCTACCAAGACATGAGCTGCAGGATTGCCCATGCTGGCCAGTTGTCAGAAAGCTTCGAGGTGAAGACCGGAGTCCGCCAGGGATGCCTGTTGTCCCCGTTTCTCTTCCTCCTGGTCATCGACTGGATCATGAAGACCACTACAGCAGGCAGGAAAAACGGGATACAGTGGACACTCTGGACGCAGCTGGATGACCTCGACTTCGCGGACGACCTGGCGCTCCTGTCTCACAGCCACAGCCAGATGCAGGACAAGACTACGTGCCTGGAAGCCACATCAGCCGGAACAGGGCTCAAGATCAACAGGAAGAAAACCGAGCTGATGAAGATCAACACCACTGCCAACACACCAGTCACAGTCGGTGGAGAGCCCATCAGGGAGGTGGAGTCTTTTGTCTACCTGGGGAGTGTGGTTGATGGACAGGGAGGCACAGACCGAGACGTCACAGCCAGAATCGGCAAGGCAAGGGCAGCAATGGTCATGCTGAAGAACGTCTGGGCATCCAAAGTTGTCAGCATAAGAACCAAACTTCGCATCTCCAACTCCAACGTGAAGTCAGTTGTGCTCTACGGATGCGAAATATGGAGGACAACGAAGACGATGCAGCAGAAGATCCAGACATTTCTCAACACCTGTCTGAGGCGCATCTTCAACATCCGATGGCCAGAGAAGATCCGGAATGAAGAGCTGTGGGAGCGAGCGGGGCAGGAACCAGTGGCCAAGCAGATCCTGCGGAGGAAGTGGGGCTGGATTGGACACACCCTCAGGAAGCCAGCATCCAGCACCACACGCCAAGCCCTGACATGGAACCCGCAGGGGAAAAGGAAGAGAGGCCGGCCTCGCAACAGCTGGAGGCAGGACACTGAGGCAGAGCTATGTAAGCAGGGGACCAACTGGACTGGAGTGGCAAGACTAGCCCAGAACAGAGTGCGATGGCGAAGGGTTGTCGATGGCCTATGCTCCACGTGGAGCCAAGGGCCTAAGTAAGTAAGTAAGTCTTTTCGTTTCTACGTGTCACAAAATTGAAATCTGTTTACCACAACGCTCCTTTCTCTGCATCGTCCCAGTGCATGTATAAAAACCCCGAAAACAAGGAGTCAGCTTTTCCTTTCACCAAATTTGCCGAGGAAATTGCACGCAGGGAACCTTCAATGCAGTTTTCATTTCAATTTACAGACCATGAGCTATCGCGGATTGCTTTCGGCCTCTCCTGCGTTGGAGACACAAACAACATTCTCAGCTTGATCAGAAATGAACAAACATGGCGGCAGAAGCCAGGGCGGCCGTCGTAAGGCCATCCTTTTATCTTTAGCACACTTTTTGTTGAATAATATTCAACAGCATAACGCTCATGGGGTCACTATGTGCCAGAAGAGATATTGGAATATGCTGACTTCGTGGCTGGTTCAATATTTTCGCGCAAGTCAAGGATAAAGTCAGTGTGTGTCTGTGTGGAGGGGAGAGGGGTGGGGGGGGGAGGGTCATGCTTGAAGCTGTATGTCCAGGGAAAATTCTGATTGTGGCAATCACTGGTCAGAGAAATCATAAGAAAAAGAAAACCTTCGCTTTTATCTTTGTTGTCACACACGTCACATCTTTCTTTACAGCTAAAATGAATACTTTTCGTGGAAATAGGCCCAAAAGTGCAATCACCATTTAAAAAATAAGGAACTTTTTTCTTTTCTTTTTTTTACCGGTTACATTTTCTGATATTAATCTGTAAACAAAGTAAACTACCAAGAGTGTGTGTGTGTGTGTGTGTGTGTGTGTGTGTGTGTGTGCAAAAGCTGCACTTTGAATTCAACACTAGCATCACTAGATTTCATTAGTAAACTTCTAAAGCGAGGTGAAATTTATTAAACTGAGCACTTTATGTATAATATTTATGAGACACCATTTGACTCAAGACCAAAACACAAGCACAGGACAGACAACCCTGACACACACGTTTCAAAATCAACACCCAACATCACCACCCACCACCATCACCACCCCAACTCCTCCAGTTGTCCTCATTGTCAGACGACAATTTTAGGACAATGGAAAGCGTCAGTATTTGACGACATTTTGCCAAATTATTGATCCAATATGGCAATGATGTGCTACCACACGGCAGTGTATGCCAACTGACGAAAGGGTCGAGGTGAATTTAAGACCCGTGTGTTGGACAAACGCGGCTACGTGACGATACTGATCTCGTCTCCATCTCGGACAACAATGGCGCACTTTGTCGATGATGCTCTTCCTTTCTCCTCCCCGCGGTAAACATCTCATCTGCCGTTGGTTTTGACGCCCTCTAAATAATGCCTCACTTTTGAAGATTAACAAAGAAAAGACTGATTTCACTGTATGTTTGTGTGTTTATATGGGAAGGTATAAATGCTGTTAGACCAATTTCTTCGTTTTACTGTTGTTGTTGTTGTTGTTGCTGTGTTGTTGGTGTTGTTGTTTGGTTGGTTGGTTGAGTTTCAGTTGTTTGTTTGTTTTCTGTTTTTTCTTGGTTTCTTGTGGTTGTTGTTGTTTTGTTTGTCTGTTTGTCGTTGTTTTTTGTTTTTGTTTTTTGTTTGTTTGTTGTAGGGTGTTTGTTGTTTTTTGTGTTGGGTTTTTTGTTGTTGTTTTTTTTGTTTTTTTGGGGGGGGTGGGGGTGGGGGGGGGGGGGTGTTTGTTTTTTGCAGTTACGAAGCTTGATGATCTTGTTTTTTGTAAGATGGAACACAAAATATCAAAAGCGGAAAGGGAATCATACTTTTTTTTGTGGACGATTTATGCTGTCCACAGAAAGATATAACTAGACAGCAAAAAGAAATTCTCGTGCACAGTTCACACCGCTTTCCGTGTGTGTGTGTGTGTGTGTGTGTGTGTGTGTGTGTGTGTGTGTGTGAGAGAGGGGGGGGGGGCTCAGAACTCAGAAATCAGAACTCAAAACTATTTATTTCCTTGACATATTTTTCCCCTGAAAGGTCTGAACACACTTTAAAATCTCAAAAGGACATTAATACGTACAGTTTCAGTGTTCACTAGAACTGTTACCGAAGCTGCTTACTTTCAACACAAAGGAGAGAGAGAGAGAGAGAGAGAGAGAGAAGGTGGACGGGGGGGGGGGGGGAGAGTGAAGCGGCAGAGAGAGGTGAGGGGGCTGGGGGGAGGGGTGGGTGTGAGTGCACCCAACCACCCGCCACCCTTCACCAGCCTCAGCGTTTCTAATCTACCCGCCCGTTAGAAATTTGTACAGTAATTTTCCACGCTGTCCGCAAAATTAATCACCCAGCTTGTCTGTTCTCAAATCTGCCTTGCACGCAAAACGTCGGACATGTAATTTAGCCATAATGGCAATCATTTCTGTCATAAAGCTGCCATAAGGAGTTTGTCTCCCCCTTAAAAGAGTGACAGATCGAGTGGTTTATCTCCCTTATCAGACCAACAGGTGTACAGCAATCAGCTCACCTGCGCCGCCCCCCTCCCCGTCCCACTCCCCTTTCCCCCCACCCGAGAGTGGCCGCAAAGTAAAGACTGCTCCCCGAAATAGGTAACCCCGATGGCTCAAGGATAGAAGGCGTTGTGAAACCTACAATGTCATTTTAGTCTTTTTCGTCTTCGTCGCATCAGTCGAAGCTTTTTAAACATTGTCCTTAGGGACTCCCTTGGCGCAGGCCATCCACCATGCTTGCCTGGTCGGCTTTATTTTTTCCATTTATGTTCATAAGTCCAGTTACGACAAGTGTGTAACTTTTGCTTCGAAACATATTCTACAAAATAAGCGCTCTTGTATGACCATCAGTCAGTAACGATATACTGCCTCGACAATGTTTTTTTTTTTTTTTTTTTAAAGTTACAATTACAATATTTCAAAAGTAATATGTGCTCGAAACTCCGAATCACTCTTGAGAAAACTTTAAATAATAATAATAATAAATGGTATTTGTGGAGCGCATTTCTTGAAAACTCAATGCGCCTATCACTCACTCACACTCACGCACATTACACAACGATGAACAGACATAACAAAGTATCCTTGAGCCATAGCGGCTGACCCTCACTGCCGATAACTGAAATGTACACAAAAGGTTCGTGTGTGTTGTGTCCCGATAATTGTGACATTTATCGTATTGTTTGCCCAAAAGCGACAAAGTGTTGGGGGTAATCGACAGTGGGCGTCCCGTTGCTGTTGATATCATGCCTGACATGCTTCTGATTTCCTTGGAGGGCGTGTCAGGTCTCACACAGCAGGCATGTCGATCTATGGAATAATAATAATACTAATATAATCGCGTTAATATAGGGGCTTTATTCTAAGTATTTGGTTTTCATTTTTCAATGTACCTTATTAATGTTTAATTTTTGTTCACGTTGTGAGTACACATACAACCTCTCTCTCTCTCTCTCTCTCTCTCTCTCTCTCTCTCTCTCTCTCTCTCTCTCAATTCGTTGTACAAGAGAGCTGTTAAAATGGTTCTTCCAGAACCTCTCCCAACTAGCGAAACATAAAAAAAAACTTTGTCTTCTTAGCCTTGAACACCAGCTCACTTACAATAAGTGTGTATTCATACATAAAATCTTCAACGAGACAATGCCACCATAAACTAGAAACTCTTTTTAATTTAAATCAGCAGCATGAGAGGACCTCGAGGTATGGCATCCTGCGCTTACCATTACCCCGTATTGACTTATTCAAAACGAGTCTTTCCTTCGCTGGAGCATTACACTGGAATTCGCTCCCTTCACACCTGAAACAAAATATATCTACTTCTACATTTAAGCGTGCACTCAAACAGTGCCTGATGGATCGCTCGTAACGTACGTTAACCTGTTATTTTGATTTTCTATTTTACATCATTTCAGTATTCTATCAGTGAAATAGAAAGTTACAATGTATACATCCATTCAGCCTGATCAGTTACAACCTTTCAAGTTACTCCACATGTACAACATCACAACACTTAAGTTTATCCAAGAAAATGGTTGATGATGGAACAGACAAAGTCACGTCGGCCACTGCTTGTTCGCGCTGACTGTCAAGCTTGTCACGCTCCACCGGCGCCCATCGACAGATGTCATCAAGAAGTTGTTTGTCTCCAGCGGCCATCATTGTCGGGTCTTGTTTGATGAATCAGTGGTTTACACACCTAGTATTACAATCAAACACTATGACAACATCATCACTGTCGCTGAGTAGATTCAATTCAATTCAATTCAAAATACTTTATTGTCTGTTTAAGAGAGACTCTAAAAACAGAAAATCTTCTTTGGCCTTACATGATGCTCTGTCACAGATAAGATAAAATACAGTCATTAAAGATCTTGATATACAACAAAAATAAAATAGGATAAAACGTTAAGGTCAAACAAACTTCAGAAACAATTTAAAACAAGTAATCATACATACTGTCAAACTCTAACACTGTTTAACAAGAAAAACAGATCTCTCTCTCTCTCTCTCTCTCTCTCTCTCTCTCTCTCTCTCTCACACACACACACACACACACACACACACACACACTCGCAAATGCACAAGATTACTAACGTAAACCGTTTAACACGGTGATGGCAGATGGGACAAACGACTTCTTGTACATGTTCTCGATCGTACCGCGTGTTGTCAAACACAATCTTGTTGAAGTTTCTATTTCTAGCTTTGTCTCTGAGACGATGCTGTACGTCCCGATTCATGATTTCTTTGACATATAATGCTTTACTTTCTCGGCATCATATCCTTTTAGTGTCAACCGCCTCTGCACTAGATAACTCCGTGGAGTCTGTGAGAAAGTAGGTGTGTTGTTGTCTTCGTTCTGGTTCACTGACGCGTGGGACTTGGTACACAGGTCAACTGCAAGAGTGTCTGGGTCGTGCGGTCGAGCTTCACGTGCAGTGACGTCGCATTACACGGCGTGTTGTTTATCTGTGTCACTTCAGGCGCGTGTACAGTTTCATCAGTTGGTGTAGCTGGAGGTGTAGGGTGGAACAAGTTGCGAGGTGAGGAGGATTTTTCACTTGCCTCTTGTCTCTGCGCAGCTCGCCTTGTTTCTGCCCGCTGTCTGTCTCTGCGGACTTGTGACGGTGGTTTGCGTCTGAAGGTGGGCGGCTGTGTTGTGGTTGTCATAGAGGGCTGAGAACCGGTCAGTCGAAGTGTCACGACAGTTGTACATGTACCGCGCATTGTTTAACTTTGTTAGAGATTTGTTACCTGGCGATGTTAAGCTCAGCAATGTAACGTTCGGAATTTTCGAATTGCTGTTTTTTTTTTGTGGGCTGAACATTTCCAAAGCAGAGGGGGGGGGGGGGGGGGGTACGCCGGAGTACCCGGAGAGAACCCCCGACGGTCGGCCCGAATGAACGGTGCCACGTACGAGAAAGAACAATTCTTCGCCATGAGTCGGAGTCGAACCTGATGTCTGTGACAAAGTCTTAACGACTAGACCACCACGGTTTAGTTAGTGGAGCTTTGGCTCTGTTTTCTTGAGTGCAAAACTGATCTACAGCTACATTATACATACGTGTAGATGTGAACTCAATCCCTGTCAAGTAAGTGTGTGTGTGTGTGTGTGTGTGTGTGTGTGTGTGTGTGTGTGAGAGAGAGAGAGAGAGAGAGATGACGATGAAACGTTGTTGTTGTTTTTTTCAGGATAGAGCATTTAGGAATTGCTGCCTATCTTACAGGCTGTCCTGCTATTCTACATTAAAGGGTATTGATAAATTAAGACAAAATCAACAAAGCCAAAACAAAACAAACAAAAAAACCCAAACAAAACACAAAAAGAAGAGACAAGTAAAACTACAAACCATCTAAAGGAAAAGGAGAGAAAGAACGAGAGAGAGAGAGAGAGAGAGAGAGCTCAGAACTCAGAACTATTTATGCCGTTGACATATTTGTCCACTGAAAGGTCTGAACACACTTTAGGCGCTACCGACACGAACCTTCCAAACGGCCTCTGAATTAATTCCTCGCGTATTTGCTGTCTTTAAATGCAGCTGTATCTAACTCACTGTCAGTGTGTCAACAAATCGATTGGATTACACTCACTTCAATCCTGGGACCCCCCTCCCCCCTCTCGCCCCCTCCCCCCCCCCTCATGTCAGTTGAAAATGTTGCCCAATACAATTATCTCTTCACATAAAATAAGTTTACCTGCTGATCGACAAATTCTCTGCGACTGACGTCATCACAGTAGCTGCAGGTGCCCCGCCCCCGGGCGGGCGACATAACACCTGCACGCAGCACGAGATCAGCCGCCATGTTTTCAGGGTAAGGAGAAACGGGTGGTTGCTAGGCAACCCGCGACGCCTTGTCGATTACCTCGTGCAGACGAGGTGCAGAAAACTGGAGGATGGGGGGAGCGGGGAGGGGCAGGTGGCGGATGAGGGGTGGGGTGGTTGGGTGTGTTTGAGGCAGGGGTAACGCAGGGAGGGAAGAGAAGTGAGACTGACGGGAACGTGTGCTGTGAATGTCATTGCAGGCGTGGCCGTTTGTGTATCAACTCCTCGCTGTTGTTTCTTTCCCGTTCATTCGAGCCGACCGTTGGGGGTTCTCACCGGGTACTCTGCCCCTCCCCCTCCCCCCCCCGCCCCCATTCTGCTGTTGTAAATGTTCAGCGCACAAAATTCAAAATAAATGCAATTCTAAAATTCCGAAACTAAAATTGCTGAGGTACCTCTTCGCACCACCTGATTGTAATGTGTTCATATCCAGTATGTGAGAGAATGTGTGTGATTCACGAGAACGTGCGTGTTGGGTTTAGCTCGCGCCTTTTTGAGCCAAATACTTGTATTTGGGATAAAGCTCCTATATTGATACGACTATTATTATTGTTATTATTATGTGCTTTCTCTCCAATCATCAGTGGGATTGCCCTGAAAGGATGAAGAAAAAAACTGCTATAACGAATTTTACAAAACTTCATACTTATGGAGAAAAGCATGTTTGTTTGTTTGTTTTTTTGGGGGGAAGGTATTGAGATTTGTATGGCATCCAACTTACTGTGCCAGTTAGCTTTGTAACGCATTAACAAGATTCGGGCCTAAATGGGGTTTCAAACACACACACACACACACACACACACTGGCCAGTAATTCGGGTGTTGTTAGAAGGACCCGTCTGCTTGTCTGTCTGTTTGTCCTTCTGTCTGTCAGTCTGGTGGACCCCGGACAGTCGAATGGTAGGGCGTTGGACTTTCAGTACTCGGGTAGCGAGTTCAAATCCTGGATGGGTGCTACCCTTTTCCTCGTTGCCCCGTCTTTGATATATTTATATGTTTTTTGTGTTTTTGTTTGTTTGTTTATTTGTTGGTTTGTTTTTTGTTTTGTTTTTGTTTTGTTGTTGTTTATTTTGTTTTTGTTTGTTGGGTTGTTGTGTTTTTTGAGGGGTGTTTGTTTGTTTGTTTGTTTGTTTGGGTTTTTTGTTGTTGCTTTTTTGTTGTTGTTTTGTTGTTGTTGGGGGTTTTTTGGTTTGTTTGGGGTTTTTTGTTTGTTTGTTTGTTTGTTTTTTTGTTTGTTTTTTTGTTTGTTTTTTTGTTTGTTTGTTTTTTGTTTTTTGTTTTTTTTGGGGGGGGGGGTGTTTTCTGGAGGTGGGCTACAACACAACCGCTTCCGCGACTTCTTAGCCGTGCAAGATTCTGAAATGTGCCTGCCATTTCGCCAGAAGTACACTACAGTGGCTATTTCAGCCTATCTACTATTTGTACTTTCCCTGTCGTTGATTGTACTGGTTGCTGTTGTAGTTGTCGGTGATGGTGGTGGCGGTTGGTTGGTTGGCTGGTTGGTTAGCTGGCTAAGTTTGTCTGTTTCCCCACCCCATCACCTCGTCATCCTTCGCAAATTGCCAGTCTTTCGTCGGAGACCGGCTAGACGAATCGGCAAACTGACGAGTAGTGTATCCAGCGCCAACAATACTAACGACTGGGATTTAATGAAAACTGCTCACTACACACACATTTACCTCTCGCCTCATCCGGGCAACTACCGCTTGTCCTAGGTTAACACTCACGCGCTGTTTGCCCATACAACACATCTCTCACAGGCTACTTGTAAATCGCGTAAGTTCTCGCTTCGAAACGAGACGCATTAACATTTAGTTGCAGTTACGCGGACATAAATCTTGGCGCTCTGATTGGCTGAAAACAGCTAAAATGGCGCCGTTTGCTGAGATACGAGCGTGAGCGAGTTGGCAGGCAAGGGGGGCAATTGTTTGAGTGGCTGTCACATTGCGATTAGATGGCGCTTTAATGATGGGGCGCTCTCCGGTTTCCTCCGCCTATGACGAAGGTCGGAAAAGCATCATTTGCTCTATCAGCACTCTCCTTTTCGTGCCACCGTCTCTCGGTACGATCGCTCAGTGCTTTGACTGTTGCCGTTATCACTTCATATCAGTCCTCATGTGCAAACGACAGTTTCCTTATCTTTTTCCGGCGGGAAGCAGCAGAAAAGCTGATGATGTTGGGAGGTGGGGGGGGGGGGAGGTGACGGAAGGGGTAGACGGGACGGTTTGATTTGTGCATCAGTATAATAATATTGCATAACTCAGCAGAAAGATTTTTTTTTTTTACATCCAGTCCGTTGGCTTAAGGGTAGAATGCGTTGCAAAACCTCATTCTCAGTATCATTTTAGTTCTTGCATCAGACGCAGAGCTAGGAACAACGTCCTGGGCGCAGGCCATCCACAACGCTTGCCCATAGAGCTACCTTGTGTCACTTTTCTCTCCTCCTCCCCGCCCCCCCCCCCCCCCACCCCATTCACTCCCCTTCCTCTGCCGCCGTGGGGGTTATTCCGGGTAGACGTGGAGATGTCTATTTTAACAAAGACAAGATTTGAGAAAGGTCTTTGCACCTACTCTGTTATACTTGTAAAATAAAGTTTCATTTTATTTCACTTCTCTCTCCTCCTGCTCACTCCCCCCCCCCCCCCCCTCTTCCTTTGCCGCTGTGAGGATTACTTCTGGTCGGAGAGCAGACATCCATTGTAGCAATGACTGAAGATGTGAGAAAGGCCTTTGCACCTAATCTTTTACCCTTGTACAATAATGTGTCATTTCATTTCATTTCACTTCTCTCCTCTGCATTCCCCACACCTCCATCCCCCTCTCCCCTTTCTCCGCCGCTGTGGGGGTTATTCCGGGTCGAAGTGCAGACGTCTATTTACAAGTGATCAAAGGCGAACCTTTACCTACACACATTCAGCTGCTGCCTCATTTACCTCCCTTACCGCGGGACAGGTAAGGAACGAAGCGCTTGGAAACAAATTAATCCCTTCTCTCCCACTCATCCATCACACAGCTTTCTGACGCTCATGGCCATTTGAACGAGCGCAGGTGTGAATGAGCGGCAGTATAAATCTCGCGAGATGTCACGACACCTCTCGCCGCTACGTGACATTGCCTCAGCGATAGGCTTGTGACGAACAAGGGAGAGGAGGGGTCACGTGACCCGAGCGACAGATGGCGGGCGCGGCGTGTTTTGGAACCGAGACTGTGGCAGAGAAGTTTTCACCGCTCGGCCAGGTCCCTCCCCCCCCCCCTCCCCTCCTGCTTGAAATCGTCTTGATAACTTTCTTTCCTGTCGGCAATTAATCCAAATCACGGGCGATAGCAAGGCATTAGTCCGTTTAAATAGTCTTCATTATCAACTAAGCCCTGCTAAGTATGTCCCCGCTTTAGCAGGACACCTCTCTGATGTAGTCAGGCGCGATAGACTCGCCGCGCATGCGTGAGCTCAGAGCAAAGTGGCGTATCGGACCGGCCACCGGGCGGCGCTTTGTAGCTACCGTCAGCCTTGATCCGTTGGATTAGTGAGAGGGATTACGCGGGGATACAGTTTTCCGTTAGAATTGAGCCATCAAGCGAGCCAACGAGGTGTATTGCGATGCCAGTATCCTTTATGGTGCTCACGCTGCTGTTGATAAGCCGGCCCAGCCCGCATCATCAATATTTCTCAGGCAAAGCGGGGCAACCCTTGGTCTTTCAGTTCGGCAGTCCATTGAAGTCTGGCTAGTGGTGTATGAATTCATTTCTTCAGGTGTAAGTTAGTTTGCCCCGGTCCCGTTTGGGACAGATAAGTTCACTGCACGTTTTTTTTTTTTTTTTTTTTTCCAACCGTCTAGCGTTCGATTTGATATTGCCTCCAGGTGTGGTAAATGTACCCAGTGACTCGTATTACGCGAAATTCGTGTGATTTATGCCCGAATATACACTGTCTTCACAGAAACCCGGTTTTTTGTTTTGTTTTTTTGGTTTTTTTTTTGTTTTTTTTTGGGGGGGGGGGGGTAGGGGAGGGAGGGATGGGAAGGGGGGGTGATGGGGGTTGTAGGGTTAGTTAGTGAGTTATTTAGGGCTTAACGCCACGCAAGGGGTTGTAGGGAGTGTGGCTGAGCATGGAGGGGAGTGGGGCTGAGCATGGAGGGGGGGGGGGGGTCTGGGGGTTTCACGGTGGGGCTGAGCAGAGCGCAAGAACGGGCCCACACAAACACATAAACAAGCACACACACTCACAACAGACATGAAGAATTTCACCAATGAGGAAAATCAAACAATCATACGGGCAAATCACTCATGCACTGACAATCACCCACCCACTCACTCATTCACTCACACTCACATTCACACTCACACAATCACTCACATTCACAGTCACACAATCAATCAATCAATCAATTTAAAAATGCAGCAACACCGAAAAACGCCGTTGAAAGTCATTCCCAATCACCATACCATAAAACCTGTCATACAGAAAATACAAAAAAAAAAAGTTAAATTAACAAAAATGGACTCTGTCGTCAAGACGATCACTTTCCAGACAAGCAAACAATAATCCACAAGCGCTGACCGCAAACTTTGATCAGAGGACTTCAGAGAATGGCGGTGTAATTGACTCTCTTCATTTTGAAGAACAAACACTTCATTTCCCTCTCTGTGGGCTATATTCAGCACGGACTTTTTTCTGGCGGAGTCAAACACGGCGGAGCACGAACGCTTTCCGGGGCAAGGGACGTCTTAATTCCTGCGCGCGGCTGGTGTCGATTTGTGAGTGTAATTGGTGATGAGAGGAGACAGGGTGATAAAACAAAAGATGAGGTCACGTGATTTTGGTTGGGTTTATGCTGCTTTTTGAGTTTTCTTGAGGAGATGCAGTGTTGGTTTTTTGTGTTTGTTTGTTTGTGTTTGTATTCAGGTTAGTTTGTTTGTTTGTTTTTGTGTTTATTTTGTGGGGTTTTTGTGGCTTTGTTGTTGTTTTTTTCCCCCGTTCACTATCAGCTACCTCTGCACGTGATTACTTCTTCAATTTTATGCATGGAAAGGTTGAAAGCTCTGAAAGTAACCTCCCTCAACCTATGTTTGTATTTTATTTTTCTGTTGCTATTTTTGTTGTTGCTCTTTTGTTTTGTTTTTGCTGTTGTGTTGTTGTTTTGTTATTGTTTTGTTGTTTATTGCTTCAGTTCTTTTATTTGTATTTTTGTTTTTTGCTTTTTGTTTGTTTCTTTGTTTATTGCTTTGTTGTTGGTGGCGGCGGTCTTTTTATACTGTTTGTTTTGTTGTTATTATTTTTGTTTGTTTGTTTGTTTGTTTCCCATGTTTTGTTTTTGTTTCTTTCGGGGATGAGGGTGGGGGTGGGGAGGAAGGTGTCTGTTGTTATTGTTGGTTTTTGCTTTTGTTGTTGTTTTGTTGTTTGTTTGTTGTTTTTTTTTGGTTGGTTTTTATTTTTTTTTGGGGGGGGAGGGGGTGTTTGTTTGTTTGTTTGTTTGTTTGTTTGTTTGTTTGGGGGGAAGGGTCGTTGCTTACTTTTGGTGGGTTGTTGTTGTTGTCGTCATTTTTGTTGTTGTTTCTTTTTTCCTGAGGGAATGGAGAGTTTTAATGCTGAAATCAGAAACACCTTACTTCTTTTTCTGGCCTAAAGAGTCATCTCTAAAACACGTCACTGATCAATCACCACCTGAAAGTCCAGTCTTCTATGGAGCCAGGGTCCTGCCTATTAAGGGGGACCAATTTGTGGCTAGTGTCAACATCCGCTGGCCCGAGAGTAATTGAATTAAGGGCTATGAGAGCACTGGCCAATGGTCTGTGAAAGGACCACTTTGTCGGAATTGAGATGTCAGTTGCTGGAAAAGGAGGTAGCTGGTTTATTAGGAGCGTGGAAATCACGTAGTTGGGGTTGTTTATGATGGAGTGTGTGTGTGTGTGTGTGTGTGTGTGTGTGTGTGTGTGTGTGTGGACTGGGAGGGATGGGGGCTGGGAGGAGTGGAGTGATGGGAGGGGGAACTATATGTGGCCACGTGGGTGAATATGTGGGTCGTTAAGATAAAAAGTGAACAAGCGAACGGGAAATCACGGGCACAGTGGTGAGCAGAAAAGAAAATTCTATTTATTTATTTATTTATTTTAGAGAGATAGATAGAGAGAGAGAGAGAGAGAGAGAGAGAGAGAGAGAGAGAGTTTTCATGCCAGTACAAGTGTCAATTTCATGTAATGATTTGTTTGCATTCTTTTTTCTTTTCTGCATCTTCTTTGTTTTCTCTTTTTTCTTTCCCCACTTCTCTTCATGGATTTGTTTGTCTTTTTGCTTTTGGGTTCTTCTTTTCTTTCTTTGTACAGCCGTTGTTGTGATCAACTTTGAAAAACTTCAACTCTTCTCAAACTCTCGTCTCATTCCAAAAAGTTCTCTTTACACTTTACTGGCCAACATAATGGCTCTTTTTCGTCAGTATGACGCAGACATCGTGACGTCATCTCATTAAAGTGTATGGGAGGGATATCGGATCCAGACGATTGTGTTTCCCGGTTGCCCGTTCAGGAAACAGGAAACCCGCCATGTTTATCGACAGAACCTTGGGCAAGGGAAGACGCCATCTTTTGTGATTATGAGCACATCTCATTTTCAGTTTTAGCGGCGTTCGGGAAACAAAGACCTCACTTGAGGATGACGACTGGGGATGGCGGAGGGGGATGCGGGGGGTGGGGGTGGGGGGCGAGGGGGAGTTGGAGAGGGTTGGAGGAGGAAGTGGAGAATTGTGTCTTGAACAATGAATCTATGACGTAACTGTATATGACAGCATTATCATACTAAAATGTACGTGAAGGACATCAAACAAACAAACAAAAGAATCAAATAATACAAGCACACAAAAATAAAGGGAAAAAATGACAAAATGAAACAACAAAGCACGAGTTAAATAATAATAAAAAAAACTTGAGAAAACACTTAAAAATCACTTTCGCACTGTTCGCAGCTACACCATTTTGTAAGCCGCCATCCCCACCCCTCTCTTGTCCCTTCAAGTAGAGAAACTCTCTTCTGTTGATGCCATCAAAGCATTTTTATCTAAGGAAATGCGGCAGACTATCATATCAATGAATTAAGAAGAAAGGCTGCGGGAGATAAGACAAAATCAGAGTGTTCAGTTTGGTACAGTGATTGTAATCATACTGAACCTGACTTAGAAACGTTTTCTGATTCTTATCGCACGCGTGCCAGCATTGACAATTTCGTGTCTGTGCACAAAGAAAATTCTAGGCTTGTGTGTAGAACCGAATTGTAAATTGTCCTCTCTCTCTCTCTCTCTCTCTCTCCTAATTTTTATTTGCTGCCCATCGGTGAACATGAAGGTAATTAATTAACATTTCACGATAAGTATGTTTGATGTAATGTTGTCTAGGACAGAAAAGGGGGACTTCTACACTTCTGGTCAAGGTCTGTTTATGAACAGTTACTTCCGTTTAATTTTCGTCTCATGTTTTATTCATCAGAAGTTGGGATCAGAAAGCTGACGACAAATAGTCTTCTGTAAGTATTATTTTACCTTGTGTTCAGAGCAAATTATTATTATTATTATTATTATTATTATTAAAGAAACATCTGTGGCCAGTTTGAGAACAATTACAAGTTTCTGTTGGTTTTCTTATGCTGACTCTGGGAGCCGGGATAGCCGAGCAGTAGAGCGTTGGACTTCGAATACTCGGGTGATGAGTTCGAATCCTGGCTGGAGCCAAGTATTTGTGCTGGACCTTTTCTCGTTGCCCAGTCTCTGATATCCTCTGATATCACCCTTATGTGGTGGAAAAGGGCGTTAAACCTTCAAACTTTCAAACATCCACCCAACCATTTTAGATGCATGCAGATGACAATAAGTGACTATATTAATTGCTTTCATGCAAGAAAAGCGGGATACGTATTTCACCAGAACGTCAGCTATCATTGGAAAACACACGATATTGATAGAGTATTTAACGTTCTGCTTGCAGCACGATTAAAAGATAATTTGTTTCCAAGTGCTAACTCAGTTTCCTGTTTGGCGTTTGAAAACAATCAGCGGAATTTCGTTTTTCGGGAGTGTGTGTGTGTGGGGGGGGGGGGGGGGGGGAGGGGGGTTCTGTGTGTGCTCACAACGTGAAAAAATTCTCCACTGGGCTGCGCTAGACTCTGCCAGGAAAGTACATGTATTGTGTAACTAAAAACTGGGGACCCTGGGGTCATCTTTCAGGGACTTAAGAATGGGGAAAGCAGAATCTTTTTTTTTTTCAGCATCACTAGTAGTGTTGTTTGCCGGATGTACTCCCAAAGACGCATTCCCCCGATGCAAAATACACTACTGGTCATGCTGAAAAAAAAAATTTGCTTTCCCGATTCTGAAGCCCCTGAAAGATGACCCCAGGGTCCAAAAATGTTTCTGCTTTATCATGTGAAAGAGACTTTCGGGGGTGGGGGGGGGGGGAGGGCGTTTGAGAGGCGGTGGATGCGGTCATACACCAAACACTGCGACATTAAATTTTGCTTTGAATAATATATTGCAAAGCGTGTGTGCTGAAAAGAAAGTTGTTTTGAGGTATGTAAGTTGGTGGTTTAAACATACTCATGCACCTTTACCTGCATAGTGTTAGAGAGAACGATGGCATTGCTTCATTTGGCTTTTCCTCTGTAATAGTCATAGTACGTGTACCTTCATAAACTACTATCGCTGGTACAGAGTCACGTTCATTTAGATGATGATGGTGTTATGATATAATTATTCGAGTGCAAGCAGTTATCAAGCGCCTGTTGTAACACGTTTAACTCTTTGTTTTTATCTTGAAACTAAATGTCATGTACAAGAAGGATCAGAAGGTGAAAAGAGAGGATAGTCAAAAGAACTTTTAAAACATCACAGGAAAAAGTCAGTCCAACAAAACAAAAACAAAACAAACACGAAAACCAAACCAAACCAAACCAAACCAAACCAAACCGAAACAAAACCAAACAAACCCAAACAAAACAAAACCAAACAAAAGAAAAAAACCCAACCAAACAAAAAAACAAAACAAACCCCGAACAAAACAAAACAAAACAAAACCCCGAACAAAACAAAACAAAACAAAACAAACTGCTACTCATGCAGGGCTGGCATATGTGACACGTGCGAGGATTTGTTTCCTTGTATAACACGCCTGATGAGCCTTCATGACTCCGGAAAGTTTCTTTTACAGGCGAAAGCACAAACTTTTTTTCCCCGGCATGACCAGTAGCGTATTTTGCATCGGGGGAGTGCGTCTTTGAGAGCGCATCCGGCAAACAACACTACTAGTCATGCTGAAAAAAAGTTTCTGCTTTCCCGATTCTTACGTCCCTGAAAGATGACCCCAGGGTCTCCAGTTCATAGTTACACAATACTTCCCTGGCAGAGTCTAGCGCAGCCCAGCGAAGATTTTCTTTTACACGTACACATATAATCTCTCTCTCTCTCTCTCTCTCTCTCTGGGGAGCCGGGGTGGCCGAATGGTAGAGTGTTGGACTTGCAATACTCGGTTCTGAGTTCGAATCCCGGCTGGGGCCAAATATTTGTGCTGGCTTTTTCATCGTTGCCCCGTCTTTGATATCACCCGTATGTGGTGGAAAAGGACGTTAAACTCCCAAACACCCAACCTCTCTCTCTCTCTCTCTTTGCCCCTGCCCCCCCCCCCCCCCCACTGTAGTGTTGAATTACCATAATTACGGTTCAATTTAGTATGCCATTGCAATACTGTCACATTGTATTTGAGCATCACCATAAGCTGTGCTTGTTTATTGCTCAATGATTGTTACATTTCTACGAACTGTGTTGCAATAAACTTGTTTACACCGAAGATATCCCCAACAAAATGCCCCTTTCCCCCGAAGCGTACCCTTTGTGCTTTGCTTTTGAACCTACGTTTTTGCGCCGGTGACATCCCGATAGCGGGCATGTTGTGCCCGGCCTCCTCTAGCGGCCTAACAGTTCGTCTTGTTTCCCTTCTTGTTCTTCTTTCCCTGTGCTACGTGTGTGGTGGAAGAGGACGTTAAACCCCCAACACCCACCCCCACCCCTTTCCTTGTGCTACTGACTTGCCCCGCCAAAGTAGTAGGAGGTGCGATACCTCCGTAGCCCCCTTCTAAACGCCGCTCACCGAATCGTCAGGTCTGTTTATGACGCATAACTCGCTCCCCTAACAATCTGACAGCTCGCGTAGCGCGTGCGAGTCAAGTAGGGGGCGTGGCCCTTGCGCCGCTTTTATCGGGCGTCGTATTCAACCCCTCTCAGCCAATCAGAGGCGCGCATGTTGATGTCGCCAAAGTCTCGGACGGTACGGCGGGGGCCGAGCAAAAACCGTGTAACGGAAAAGAATGGACGAAGTTGACGAGTGACCGCGGTCACGGGACGACGAGACAGTTTGTGTGTTGTTACACGGTGGACAGTGTGTGGTGTTTGGCCAGTGTTTGCCGCTGCTCCAGATTTTTTCCCCCTGCTGATACGCTGTATTACTTGGACGTTGTAAGGAGCTCGACTCGGCGACACTCGGGAAGTAATTTCGACTCGGCGACACTCGGAGTATAACTCCAGTTGACTGACACTTCGTGTAGTTTTCATGGGTAAGTATGGCAATGATTGGCTACTGAAATGACGGGCTAAGAAATGAGATTATCGTCGTGTTATAAAGATGAAAAGTGTGATAAAGGTTTTTTTTTTTAAGAATTAATTTGCTTTGTTTGACTCTGGGCTTGTAGTAATCTGAAAGTTAAAGAACACGACTGGTTTGTCAGAATGCATAAAATGCTTATTCCCGAAAATGATGCACACGCGTGACTGAAAAAGAGGTTCATCGGTTGTATACAAATGTAAATGTTTGCTTTATAACCTTATTGTAAATTCGACAAATACCTCAACATGAACTTGTGCATTGGTGTATCGTTTTAAGTGAACCTGATCAGAAAAAAAGCTAATTTCCCCAGGGGTGAGGCCAGACGGGGGCGGAAGGAGGGGGCATGGGAGGAGCAACTAGCATTTGTCATAGAATAATATACCCCTGCGTATTGGTGGTGGTGTTTTTAGCTTGTTTGTTTCTTATTGTTGTTTGTTTTTAAATACTAATGTTGTCAGTGTCACTGGAGGCAAACGTGCACACGTTAATATTAATAATAATAATAATAAATAATAATAATAATGAACCAATGAAAATGAAACCACAGTGTCTGCTTTCAGACACTATTCCCCTCCCTCTCCCCATCTTGGAAAAGGACGTTAAACTCCCAAACACCCACCCACCCACTCCCCCGCCCATCACACACACGCATCATCCCTTTTCCTCTGTCACAATAATAATAATAATAATAATCACTCAAAACAGGATAGTACATGTATTAAAAGAAGACATTGTACTGAAATCTTGTATAAAACTCGCAATATTCATGTTAAAAATGATTACAGCCATAACTTAATCACAATAATGAATAAAACTTTGCGAAACTGTGTTTCGTGATAATAGTTGTGTTGATGTTCTGCACCACGTCGTCTGACAATAGTCTCGTAATAACACCAATAAACGCAAAATGTATATCATTTTTTTTTTATCAGAATCTGCGCAAG
Source organism: Batillaria attramentaria (assembly GCA_018292915.2). NCBI lineage: Eukaryota > Metazoa > Mollusca > Gastropoda > Batillariidae > Batillaria > Batillaria attramentaria. The sequence continues at coordinate 331,669 of JACVVK020000268.1, forward strand.
GGGAAACCAAGAGTATCTAGATGGTAGGGAGTTGGATTTTTTAATGCATGTAGCACCACTTCTGAGAGAACTCCATTAACTGCCAGTTCATTTCCACCTTCAGTATAAAACTTCCGTTCTTGCATTTCGTCACTATGATGGCACCCTTCCACCATACCTTTCGGCTTCACTCGTCACCTATCAACCGGCCGTCGCGAACCCTCCCGTCGTCGTCCGAGAGGCTTCTCAAAATTCCCAAGCGCAACTTTTGGCGAGCGCTCTTTTTCAGTTTCGCACCAACCTTTTGGAACTCTCTGCCTGCGAGTCTGAGAAATGCGCCCACACTATTTGTTTTGAAGAGCAATCTTAAAACGTTGCTATTTTGCAAAACCTTCCAGTAATTTTCTGTGTAACTTGTCAGTTTCACCAGTTTCTGTCTGTCCATCTTTGTAAAATGTGCGTGAGTGTCGGTGAGTGATCGGTGCATTGAGTTGTAGAGAAATGCGCCCTACAAATACCATTTATTTTTATGATGATGATGATGATGATGATGATGATGATGAAGAATTCAATGTTGTCATCCAATACCGACTGGGAACCGTTTGTGCTGGCTTTTTCCTTGTTGCTCCGTTTTTGTTATCACCTTTATGGGATGGAAAAAGGACGTTGACAAGGACGTGATACTCTTTAAGGCATGAAGGCAAACTTTCCTTCCCGTAACAAGCACGCAGTTGCTTACTGTAAGCTGCTTGGCGTCAAGGAGTTAACTCAATATAACCGAGTCACGACTGTAGTCGTCACAAGATTTCAGTCCTCTCTGCTGCGCTCTTGTGGTCGTAACAGTCATATGGAAAATTAATGTTTATTTGTTTGTTTGAAATATGGGTTTATACGTTGGTTACCTTTGGGTACGTTTTTTATGATACAAATAAATAATAACACATAGCTTTTCTAGAGCGCTGCTCTCCAAATGCAAAGGACTCCCTGCGCTTAAGGCACACACTTTCACACACTCTAACATCCAATTTGGCAGGTGCAGCGGCATCAGGCGACTAAAACGTACACATACTCAGTAGGAGTTAAGCAACAAAAGCTTGACAATAAAGGAAAGTCTTCAGATGAGATTTACACATGGGCAGTGAAGGCTGAAGGCGGAGTTCGACTGGCAAGGAGTTTAGACAGTCAGAGCCAAGAAGCTGAATGAGCGCTTTCCGGCAGTTTTCATGTTACGCTTCGGAATTTTGAGATTTTTTTTTTTCGCTTTTTTATGTGATGTATGCCAGACATATGACGGTAGTGTTCAGTGTAGAAAGTGTCAACGAAAAGGCACAAAACTGGCTGTTGTTTCTAAAGTTTTCCGCTTGATTTTATTCTTTCAGTTCACGTCTCGAAGATGGAGGGCCGGAAGTCTTTCAGTATTGACGCCCTTCTGTCACGGACAACCAGCAGCAAAACCAGCAACGACAGCTCCAACAACAACATCAACACCACCAGCAACAACAACAACAATTTGAAACACGGTGTCAGTACCGTCAGTTCGAGCTCAGCGTCTAAAATACACAGTGCCAACTCCAACGGCGCCAACAGCAACAGCAGTAACAGTACAGCAAGGAACATTACGGCTGGAAAACCCGGAAGCTTTCATCCGCATTTCAGTCCGCAACAGCGGCCGACGCCTCTGCCAAGCCACCCGCAACTCCACCCGCAATTGAATCAACGACAACAGCAGATCTTCGGCAGGGTGGCTGCAGGGTCACCCCCTCACAACTACCCCCATCATCATCACCTCCAGCGCGGAGGGGGGACAGAGTCGGGCCCCACCAGCCCTCCACCCTCATCTCACCATTCCCCTCGTCCGTCTTCATCCGGGTCCAGTCCTTGTCCCAGCCGTAGCCCTGACTCTAACCGAGATTCGCCCTCACCAGTGTGCGGAGTTGGAGGTGGCGTCGGGGGTAACGCCAGCCGAGGACTGCAGTCTCCGCCCAGCTCCTTCATCCCCAGGCCAGGCCTTCTCAACCTTCAGCACCCTTCTCTGGTCCAGTCCTCTGGAGCTGCTCACCCTCTCAACCTCTACCCGGCTCACCCCATCTTCGGATACGGAGGGGGTCAGGGTGTGAGCGTGGCCGGGATGGGGGTAGGGACCCACAACCCTATGTCGGTTCTGTCGGGTAGTGCGTTCCACAGTCCTGCTGACCAGGCGCTGAAGCTGGCCCAGCTGCAAGGACTGAGTTATGCCGAATGGTTGGCGAGGACGGGCATGTACGTCTCCAGGATGGTCGACTACTCTCCCTCATGTGAGTAGCATCTCTCTCTCTCTCTCTCTCTCTCTCTCACCCCCCCCCCCCCCATCCATTCACTCACTCATTCAAGGTAGCAGTCAATCAATCAATCCAGCAATCAAACAGGCCAGTAATCAACCAACCATTCAGTCATTCAAAGAAACAAGCAAACAAACAAGAAATCAACCAATCAGTCAGTCAGTCAATGGTACAATTGCTCACTTAATCACCCACCCAATGCATACACACAGTCACTGATTCAGCCTCTCTCTCTCTCTCTCTCTCAGTCAATCAGTAAGCGACCACGTGACGAATATTTCATCAGTGTGAGTTGACTGCTAGAAGCAGTGCAAGTGTTGGTTGTCTGGTTTGTTAAATGGCGTGATGTGAGCGCACGTGTTCATTTTATATTGTGATTTATGCAAGTTTTGTTTTCTGAATTTTCTTGAACCATGTTTTTTTTTTTTTTTTTTTTTTTACTTTATATTCTTTCTTTCTTGCTTAGTTTCTTTCTTTTTTTTCTTTTTTTCTTTTTGGGGGGGGGGGTGGTGGGTGGGTAGGGGGGTCTTTTTCTTCTCCTCCTCCTTCTTTTCTGCAGTTGTTTGCGCTAATCAAAGTTCTCCACCTTTCACCTTTCACGCGTTTTACGCATTCGGTTAGCACTGCTTGAATACTTCCGTGACAGTAAAACATTTATTTGTGCGTTTCGAACATTTTTGACGGACCTCGTAGTTGCTGGTTTTTTTTAACAATGGGAAATGATCAAACGGCCGTCTGACCAACATTACTCAACAAGCAGACACCACGAAAATAAAAATAAAAATAAATAGGAAATGTTTCAATCTGAACATGCACAATTTATACACTGATGTCTGAACTAAAATTACTAATTTATTTGAATTGATAATTTCCAATCAAGGAAAGGGTTTTCACTGACCTAACTTATTCAAGGCAAGCTTTAGCTGACACACAATTTTTGTGATCTCAGTAAGTAATATTGTTTTATAAGTAAAACGCCGTTCATTTTTATTTTTATTTTTATTGTGATGGAAATATAAGACTAGAACACACATGCGGACACAGTGAATACTCTTTGTTTAGGAATAATGAAAAGAAACCGAAGAAAATTCCTGTAAAAAAAATGTACGGATGTTTATCGTTACGATCGTACAATGAGTGATTTGTTACTTCTAGCTAAAGTAAATGATCTTTTGAAAGAAGAAATGCAAAATCACCGTTACAAAACGTTATGAATGCTTCGAAGAAAAAAATATGTAAAACAATGTAAAGTTTTACATATGTAAAAAAATATATCACATCATTCTAATTGAATAAACAATAATTTTTAAAAATGTTAACGAATAGTGCCACCAAACCAATTTATCACATTTTGTTAATTTCTTACGGTCCATTGCTGCCTTTAATAATGGCCAATCAAATGAAAAAGCGGATGTTATTTAATTACAAAAAGGCATTCATAAGACTCTCACATCTTACATAAATTTGCAGTGATCACATCTACACTACTTAAAGTACCGAAAGTTCTCATCATATCGTGAAACTGATTTTTTTTTTAACAAATAATGATGATAATAAAAATAATAATAAATGTTGAACATTTTTGCAGTAATTGACATTCAACTTTCATCTTTCAGCATTTAAGCAGCCTTGCATCCAAGTGGACATTTCCTCAATTCACCAAGCCTTTCATCCACATATATTCAAGCATTCAGCTAAATCAAACACTTCCTTAAAGCAGTGAAAAGTATTCAGTATTTATGATCAATCGATAATGTTGCCGATAATGAATGCATTTTAATAAATAAACTCAGGTTGAAGCGTCAGTGTTACGTTTCTTTGTAATGCATGATCATGTATTCTTGTAACACAGAGAGAGAGAGAGAGAGAGAGAGAGAATCAAAAGTACAAACACATCAATGTTTTTTTTACGGAGAGAGAAAATTAATATTCAGCCAAACAGTTTAGCAAATAATAGTCTGCACAGACAAAACCAACATCAACATTTATTTATTTGTTACATTACAATACGTTCACTGTACGCTAAGTCGGGAAGCCGGGGTGGCCGAATGGTAGATCGTTGGATTTCCAATGCTCGGGTCATGAGTTTGAATCCCAGCTGGGGCCAAATATTTGTGCTGGCTTTTTCATCGTTGCCTCGTCTTTGATATAACCCGTATGTGGCGGCAAAGGACGTTAAACTCCCAAACACCCACCCCACACCCACAAACACGCCAAATAAATAAATAAATAAATAAATAAAAATCGAAAATTTGTCACTTTCCTGTCGCAGTACTTTAAAGCCACCGTCACTGAACCTCTTTATCGTGAAACATTTTTCTTTAACAATAGATTTGAAATCTATTCTTCAGCACTAATCTGAGGGAGGAAGCGGGTGTCACTTATGTATACGGGTGAGGAAGTACCCCATCAGGAAAAGAAAGTCATTAAACAGCACACCTGGCCTCTTATCGTCTCAGGTGTGTCAATTCGACGCAGGTTATCGGGAAAATTAATTAGACTTTCAAAGCGGCTATCTTGATGGAGTTTCCAGTGTAAACGCGTATTTCTCTGGCGGTTTGTGTAAACTGACGTTCGTGTAAGACTTATATGGATGGGGTGTGTGTATTATCATAAACAGTTTGTTTTCTCCCCTCCGTGTTTCACACCCCCCCCACCCCCTCCTCCTGCACTCTCATACCCCCCCCACCTCCCCCCCCCACACACACACAAACTCCGCCAACGTCTACTACCACCACCACCACCACCCCCCCCCCCCCCCCCAAAAAAAAAAAAAAAAAAAAAAACCAACAACAAACACCCCCCCCCCAAAAAAAAAAACAAAAAAAAACAAAACAACAACAACAACAACAAAAAAAAACGAAAAAACCAACCCCCCCCCCCCCCCCCCCATATTTCCCCTCCCCCCCCCTTTTTTTTAAAAATCTTACTCACACACAGTTTTCAGATACTTTTTGGATGAAAATGGTGATTTACCCTTTGTATTTCTGTATTTTTACGTCCTGTGTTGTATTCAGTGAATTTGTGTATTGGAAAGGTCAATCAAGTGTAAACAGTTTCATAACATAATTATCTGATTTCCAATGCTCGGGTCGTGAGTTCGGATCCCACCTGGGGCCAAATATTTGTGCTGGATTTTTCATCGTTGCCCCGTCTTTGATATCACCCGTATGTGGTGGCAAAGGACGTTATGTGGTTAATGATTGATTTCTGAGTCAAGGAACCCGCGCCTCTCTCTCTCTCTCTCTCTCTCTCTCTCTCTCTCTCTCTCTCTCTCTCGCCGAACTGGTAGAGCACTGGACTTTCAGGACTCGGTTTGTGAGTTCAAATCCCGGCTGGAAACTGAATTGTTTTGCTGGCTTTTTAATCGTTGCCCCGTCTTTGGAATATGAACTTTATGTGGTGGGAAAAGGACGTTACCCTCCCCCCCCTCCCCCAACAACCACAACCACTGACATTCGGCTGTGTGTGTGTGTGTGTGTGTGTGTGTGTGTGTGTGTGTGTGTGTGTGTGTGTGTGTGTGTTCGAGCGAGCGTGTGTGTGTGTGTGTGTGTGTGTGTGTGTGTGTGTGTGTGTGTGTGTGTGTGTGTGTGCAGCGCGTGCGTATGTGTGCGTGCGCGCGCGCATGTGTGTGCGTGCATGCGTGCGCGTGTGTGCTTGCCGTGCGTGCATGTTCCTGTGTTGCCTGCTGGTATTTATTCCCCAACTATTACCCGAGAGTAGGCTACATACACGGAGCAAAAGGCCCTATTCGTGAAGAGCATTAATAGTTCAATTATTTGCTCACCGTGCTTACCTACAGCCCGGATAAGACAATATCTGACAGTTTGTGCGAAACGGAATCCAATCGGCAGAACCCCCCCGTCACCCCGGCTGAAAACTAAACAAATAAAATGCGATCAGTGTCATGTTGTTGGCTTAGGACATACAGCTGCCTGTGTGTATCTTTATAATAAGATACAGCCCTACTGATTCAATTCGTGTGGGTCACCATTTCCTGATAGGCCATTACGTAGCAAGTCAGGTGTGAAACTTATATATGGCACTTTACACGCCGGGCGAAGTTCAGCTGTATGTACTGTGTGGCATTTTCTGGCTGAAGGCGTAAGGACAGAAATTGAGCGTGGGGGTCATGTTTGGTGTTTGATTGGAGTACCCTGTTTGGCGAGTGTGCTAGTTTGTAGCGATTTTTTGTTGTCACGAAAAAGCGTGATTTTTTTGGTATTGTGAAGGGCAAGGTACATGCCAGGGGGCCGCAACAAGAGGCTGAAGCTGCCAGTGCCATTTTGAAGCCTTGTGCATTTGTATTGTTTGACCTGAAGCGGAGTACTAACCAAACACAGCGAGGGAAACGCATTATGCCCGCATCACGGTCACTGCGCCTGGTGTGTGTACTAACTGCAAACTGAAGGGTCACAGATCACTGACATAACACCGTCTTTCGACAAGCTAGCAGACGCTTACCGTAGACACAACAAAACGGCTCAATGAAAGGAATTCCGCGTATTGTCACAATAAGGGGTTAATAAGTAAGAACTGCTTTCTTAGTTTTCAGTGTTAGTTGTCTTTAGCGTACGTGTTTGCATTGTTAAAAAAAATTCAAGCAGATTTGTGTGTTTGCCTGTTTTGTTTTGGTGTGGGTTTTACATGAGGGATTTGGGAGCTAGGAGACCCCCCCCCCCCCCCCCCCCCCCCGGTATAAGTATTGGAAGTGTTTTTCTTTAGGAGGAGTTTGTTTGTTTGTTTGTTTGTTTGTTTGTTTGTTTGTTTGTTAAGCTGCTATATGGGCATTAAAAGTTATAACACGGGACTAACAAACAATCAGAAAATAAAAATGATTCATGTTTAACTTTGAACATTTTCACAAGTGAGTGGGCTGGTGGGTTTTTAAGGCGTCTTTGATATCACCCGTATGTGGTGGAAAAGGACGTTAAACCCCCAAAGTCCCAAACACTAACCCACCCTGGTGGGTTTTTAGGGCTTTAAGCCGCGCAAGCAACAGATATTAATTCGCAGCTGTGTCACAGGTGAACGTCAATAAACAAATAAACGACAAAATCAGAAAACAAGTGGAATTTTTAAAACTGAAAAAAAAAAAACCGACAGGTATGTAACAGAAAAGTTTCCTGCGAAATTGACAGAAACTTTCCGGAGAGAAAAGAGCAAGCGAGGGATTTTGAAAGAAGATGGGCGCCTAAAGGACATAATCCGATAAAAACATACAACCAATGTCTTTTTAAACTCCAGAAAAATTAGATGATCGTATGAATGACTACATCTGTTTTTGTACCAGTTGCCTGGCAGAAATCGGGCGCGGACTGAAACAAATTATGTCATGGTGCGACGGGTCAAGTGAATTAGTCAAGTTTATTTTGCGCTGGGTGCATAATTATATACATATGTATTAAATATGAATAAGCGATTTACAAATACTTTTTTTTTCAACTGGCTGGGAGCCAGAAAAAAAAATCTATGCTGACTTTCTCCTCGTTGCCCCATCTTTGATATCATCCTTATGTGGTGCAAAGGGACGATAAACCGTCAACTCCAACGCACTTTCATTCAAATATTTTATTTATTTCTTTATTCGTGTGCTGAACATTTCCAAAGCAATGGGGTAGGAAACCGGAGTACCCTCAGAGAACACTTGGCGGGCAGCCCGAATGACCGGTGCCACGTACTAAAGGTGAAACGTCCGACGCCCCAAGCAGGATTCGAAAAGGACGTGAAACTCCCAAACACCCATCCACCCTCTGGTGAACAAATTGCCAGCCGTATCGCCTGAGCTGGGGTAAATGCGGAGTTGTTGACAAAACTCTGCACTCCAAAACCACACCAATTATGGAAGTGTTGAAGTGTCAAACGATATGTAGAGAGTAATCATAGCAGTGCTGAAGTGGGACAAGAAAAATTACCGCCAGCCTTCTAAACCAACGACCTCCCCAGCTTCCACTTCAAAGGGGGGTAAGCAGAGATAAGGCAAGCAACTCGGGGTGTCCCACGTGAGAAGGTTTCACACCAATCGGTTGTCGCCCCCTCACGGCACGCACAGCGGCCGCACTGGGCCTAATATTCTCTTTAATCACGGGCGAGTGTTTGTTAACTTAAAAGAAATTTAGTGAGACCCTATCCCTAAAGATGTATTAAGCGTTTGAATGGCCGTTAAGACCTCTTGCACCCCTTCAAGCCCATTCCTGGCACCTGGAAACATAGATCTGGATCTGCACCCTCCCTTAGACATTTCAAACTGTGCGACATAACCCAGCCCCCACCCCAACATCTCACCGTCCACCCCCAGCCCAGTCAGCAGGTCTGTCGTGTATGCAAATGCATGGTCTATACGTGTAGTCGAAGGACTGCGCCGAGATCAAGTGAAATATGCTCCTACTCCACAAATGGGCTCTGTAGACATTTGACCCTAATTCGGTGGGCGGATGGGTGGGTGTTTGGGGATTTAACGTCCTTTTCCACCACATACGGGTGTTATCAAAGACGGGGCAACGATGAAAAAGCCAGCACAAATATTTGGCCCCAGCCGGGATACGAACTCATGACCCGAGCATCAGAAGTCCAACACTCTACCATTCGGCCACCCCGGCTCCCCCTAATTCGGTGTAACACGTTGGGTGTACTCCCCCAGCGTGAAGAGTTCCGGGCCTAAGCAGCTTGATGCTAGAAGTGCCCCGGGTCAATGCAGCTTTTAGTCTCGAAGTGCCCCGGGAAGCCGGGATAACCGAGCGTTGGACTTTCACTGCTCAAGTCGTGAGCTCGAATCCCGGCTGGGGCCAAATATTTGTACTGGCCTTTTTTTTTTCTTTTTTTTTTTTTTTTTTCGTTGCCGCGTCGTTGATATCATCCATACATGGTGGAAAAGGGACGTTAAACTTCCAACTACGCACCCACCGGTCGAAATGTCCAGGAGTCAGACGAGCCGGGAGGTGTATCTGTTTACACCGGCGCAGGAGTCTCCCATTTTTCTTTTTGCAAAGGGATTTTGTCACCATGGATTACAAATGCAGGTTAAATTTCATAATTGTTGGAGCATGCGTCACTCAGAAGCGAAGTCACATCCGGTTTCTTCTATACTCTGCTAAATATTTTCACATCCGGTTTCTTCTGCACTCTGCTAATATTTTCACATCAGGTTTCTTCTATATTTTCACATCGGTTTCTTCTATACTCTGCTAATATTTTCACATCCGGTTTCTTCCATACTCTGCTAATATTTTAACATCCGGTTTCTTCTGTACTCTGCTAATATTTTCACATCCGGTTTCTTCTATGTTCTGCTAATATTTTCACATCCGGTTTCTTCTATACTCTGCTAATATTTTAACATCCGGTTTCTTCTATACTCTGCTAATATTTTTACATCCGGTTTCTTCTGTACTCTGCTAATATTTTTACATCCGGTTTCTTCTATACTCTGCTAATATTTTCCGGCCTGGTTTTGGCACTCCAGTAAAACAATCAACTAAATGTTGAACCACACTTCTAAAGTCATCTGGGGAAAACGGGCTTAACCGCTATTTAGAATTCAGGCGCTTAAGCCATTTTTTCCAGACAAAGGTAGACTGCTTGCGAGTGATTCCGGTTGCTCCGATACTGACCGTCATACCCCTGTGCCATCGAGCACTCCGCTCATCTGAATATTTGTCAAACATGGCCCTATCAGACGCTTGGCTTGAGTGGATTAGTGAACCCTGAATGGGTTTATGACAACCCAATGCCCTGTGCCTACTTGTTGATTATTCCCCTTGTTTGTGAGCTCCCTTTGCTGGCGAGGCTGGTTGTTGACGTTTGATTGATGACATCAAGTGATGACGTTATCGAAAAGTGGTAGCCAGTACTGACAGGTCGGAGCGCGAAGTGGCGATTGGTTCAACAAACACTTGTCACGGCTTATGTCACACCGCGGATTCTGGACATACCAGATATCACAGTCTCTCACATGGCGATACTGTTCGTAGCTGAATGGGGAGTGATGTGTTACGCGAGACACATACTCAAACATTTTCAAACAGGGGAAGATTGTCCATGTTTTAGTGTCGTGGTTGAGTTCATTTAAATTTTATTGTTATTTTTGCACCTTCAGATCAGATTATACTTCCCTTTTTTTTCTTTTCTTTTTCTTTTTAGGAATCTTCATATTTCATATTTACATGTAGGAGGGTGGGGTGGGAGTTTAACGTCCTTTTCCACTACATAAGGGTGATATCAAAGACGGGGCAACGAGAAAAAGGCCAGCACAAATATTTGGCCCCAGCCGGGATTCGAACTCACAACCCGAGCATGGAAAGTCCAACTCTCTACCATTCGGCCATCCCGGCTCCCCTTACACGTAGAAAGAACCAGAAGGAAAATTTTTTATTTTATCAGATACATGTAATAAAGTTGAATTGGGTTGGAGTGGATTGAAGTGAAGTGAAGTGAATCAAAGCAAATTGTGGGACATGACAAACGAAGAGACACGTGTGATATGTTTGTCCGGGTATAGGAGCACTTTGACTGGCTGCACTGACTTGTCAACCAGGACCCGCATGTAAAAGTCGGGGTTAGGGAGTTTAGCCCCGGGTTAGAATCTAACCTCGAACTAAACTAGCTCTAGGGTTAAAGTTGTTTTGTTTTGTTTTGTTTTTTATTAGGAAGCAGGTCCATTCCAGCAAGGTGCCTATGCCGTTATAGAAGGATTTTTGTCTTTCTTTCTTCGCTTCCTTTTTTATTTAATTTTGTTTAGGGGTTTCTTTTGTCCTAGTTTGGGTTAGACCCGTAGCCGTGGGTTAAATTAACCTCGAGTTTTTACATACGGGCCCAGAATCTTTCTACTGTTAAGTCCAACATACACGTTGCGTAAAGAGTATGTTAGCTGTCCATACTTTGAAAAGTATAATTGCAATTAGTTACATTTATCGAGGGCCTAACAATTAAAAAAAAAAAAAAAAAAAACCAGAACAGAAGGAAGAAGCCGGACTGAACTCAACTCAGCTCAAACCTACGACATGTAGGTTTGGTGACCAACGTTTTGCCACTGGTCCTCGAACCGCTTCTTGTGTGGATAGGGGGAGCTGGGATAGCCGAATGGTAGAGCGTTGGACTTTCAATGTTCGGGTCGTGAGTTCGAATCCCGGCCGGGGCCAACTATTTTTTCTGGTTGCCCCGTCTTTGATATCACCCATACTTGGCGGAAAAAGAACGTTAAACTCCCAAACACCCAACCACCCGCGTGTGGATAGTATCAAGTTTATATTCCACCCGTTCGACAGGGTTATCACGAAAGCAAATTATTAGTCATAGTTTGTTCTTACTGACCCATGCTGCAAAGCATGGCCTCTACACACTCCGATACAGTATCGATTATACACTTCGATTATCCCCACCCACCACCAGTGCGACAAAAGTCATGACGCAAGTTGATTTCTCTATCTCACAAAACCTCGTGTTCCTTCCCTTTACAATGTTGCCACTTGGAGCAATCACGCTCAACTCCTAGCATGAATGGTGTCCCTAGGAAAAGAAATCTGACGGCAGATTGCAAAGGAGAGGGTTTCAGGCTAGAGAGAGGGAAGGGAGCGGGAGGGGGAAGGGGGGGAGGGTGGTGATGTTGTAGATTATTTGCCAAAACATATTCCGAGAATCGCCGGCAAATTGCGTGTAGCCGGGACCCTGGAAGTTGCAGGAACTCCCACCAGACGCCATTCAAATAGCAGCGGCACTAAAAACTCCAAACCCTTCTCTGCACGTGACGTATTACGCCGGCGCGTGACGCGTGCTTGCCACAGCCGCGCCCTCTGGTGGGCAAAGGGAGGTAATTTGGCGGCTGCGCTGATTAAGTCGGAGTAGATGGCCCCTGCAGCTGTAGAAAGCCTGCTCTCATCCCCTTCTGTCAACAGACCCCATAATCAACGCTAGATTAAACCGGCATTTTTTCGCCAGAAAGATCGCAATTTGCTAATTTAATTTTCCATTTCATTGCTATTAGTCGCGCGAGGAAGGGCGAGGAGAAAGGGAGAGCACCCAGGGAAGATCGAGTCAATCGGTCCTCTCTGAAGGGACCTGCTAGCCCCGTCTCCTCATCAGAGTTAAAGAGTTCACTAACTTCGCTCTGACCTCCTGGGCTCTGGTGACGTTCTGATGCGACGCGTCCGGAAGAAGAATTCTGGGTAATTCACCCCATTCTGGTCATAGGCGAGAACTTCAGAACTTCAGATGTACCTGCAACAGTCTGACGTGAAGCCGTCGTTTAACAGGGATGTCCACTGAAAACAATGGGCTTTGGTAACGTTCAAATGCGACGGTGTCCGGAAGAAGAATTCTGGGTAATTCTTCCTATTCTGGTTTGTAGCGGAAACTTCAGAACATTAGGTGTACCTGCAATAGTCTGATATGAAGTTGCCTCTTATCAATTTAACAGGAATGTCACCTGAAAACAACGAGCTATGATAATGCTAATGTGAAGGATTCTGGGTAATTGACATAGCATCCTGTTTGAGCAAGAGCTTCAGAACACCTGGTGAACCTGCAAAAGTCTTGTGTGTGTATGATATTTTGGGTTTTGTTTTTGTTGTTGTTAACAGGAGCGTCAAACATTCTATGCTTGCGTTGTGAGGTCAGTTCCAGGTTGTAAGCTATCAATTTGCGCTGGCTTTTCCCCTCGTTGCCCTGTCTTGGATACAGTATCAATCAAACGAACTGGAAAAATAAGTGAAATCCCCAAACAGCCATCCTCTGTGGGACTCTTGAGATCCGGTTACTCCGGGGCGAGGCCCTGGATTCTGGTCTTGACAGTAACAAAACTTGTACAGGGCTCTTTTAAGAGATCTGGCTTTTCGCTACGGGGGAACTAGAAACGGTGTCAAAAATACCGCTCGAACCTTCTAACCCGAACGCTGTGCCCAAACCAACACGCAGAAGTCAAAGACGGGTTCCGAAGCAGGCCTGAAAGGCACCTCCGCAGAAAACGATGTCCACAGACCCCCGATTTGTATTCATCCCGCTACCGTCGGCTGGTTCCCCCCTCTCCGGGGCATCCCGCTAGATTGGGACCATTACCATGAGAAAGCCGTGCGCCCTGAGATCGGTCCTCGGCCTATCAAATAATGGCCGGGCTGAAAGGCGAGCGGCGTGTACCAATCTTTCCGTCAATGGCGGCCGCTTGTACGCATCTTGCTGGCGAGTTGAAGACCATGAGGAGGGAAAATTAGCGAAACAGATTCAATGGCGCGATCAGCTAAAAAGGCCACACAGCAAGTCAGAACATCCGTCCTCCTCTTCTTTGCTTCTCTCTGTCTCTCTGTCTGTCTCTCTCTGTCTGTTTTTTGAGAAGTGTTTGGTGTTTCATGAAGCTTAGAAAGACGAGGGCGGTTCGAGAAGTTTTGAGAGGACTGTGAGGTGGTTTTATCCAAAGTTGACACCCGGTTTTGTTGTTGTTTGGGGGGAGGGGGGTGGTTTTTAATCGTTTGGCTCTGGGTCTTAGCATAACTTTTTTTAAAACAGTTTTATTTCATGGATACTGTTTTATGTCGCGGGCGTGTATATATAAAAATTTTAACCTATTTTCAGCCATTTTTCTGACTGTCGTGCGATTACACACACACACACACACACACACACACACACACACACACACACACACACACACACACACACACACACACACACGTGTCAATTATATAACAAACAAAAAAACGTGCCGGTCATAAATGACCAGTACCACAAATAAGATATTGATAAGTGGGAGTTAAGTACTTTGAAGAAGCATAGGCCAAACTTGGCAATGGTCACAATACAGAAATCATCACACGGAGACAGTCTGTCGCTCCGCAATCTTTCTCCCACTGTAAAAACCAACCCCATCGGTATAGTTTCAACGGAAGGAAACATCCGAACACGAACCCCTCATTGCCCAAAAAGCCTCTCGGCCCGACGGAGTCCCCCGAAAATCTTTCCCGGAATGTGCTATCACCGATATTGACGCACATTTTCCGATCCGACAAATTAAAGTAATCCAGAAAATGGCCGATGGATTTTCGACAGTCGGACCGGTTTCGGGCAGGAGACAAGTTGGCGGGCTAGAAGTCGGAAGGTCTTCTGGGATTTTTTTTTTTTTTTTAAAGAACGCCATACAGAATGTTTGGGAGATTTTTGGATTTGGGGGTGATGCGCTGAAAGCGATACTGCTGGTAAATTTAATACGCCTATATGTTTTTAGATCTGGGAGACTGGTGGGTGAGGTGGGGAGAGGTGGTTGAAGGGGGGAAGATTTTTTTGGAAGGGGGCGGGGGGGGGGGGGGTATTTGAGGCTGCAAAGTTACATTCTGTTTCTTCTCTGAAAGCTGAATGTTCTGATTTACACAAACTAAGTCCAGCTGCCGTCCGTTGTTTAGCAACCACAGGTTTCCTTCTTTGTCTCACAAACTCCCGTGTTTCAATGGAAAACTCTCTCTCTCTCTCTCTCTCTCTCTCTCTCTCTCTCTCTCTCTCTCTCTCTCTCTCTCTCAAAGAACTGGTCGCAAGACCAAAAACTTCTACCGTTTTCAAATAAAGGTCTTTCAATTTCAGTTTTGAACTCTCTCTCTCTCTCTCTCTCTCTCTCTCTCTCTCTCTCTCCCTCAAAGAACTGGTCGCAAAAGTCTACCGTTTTCAAATAAAGGTCTTTCAATTTCAATTTTGAACTCTCTCTCTCTCTCTCTCTCTCTCTCTCTCTCTTTCTTCTTCTTCTTCTTCTTCTCCTCCTCCTATCCAAGTTTCAAAATATGTGGTGGAAAAGGATGTTAAACTCTCAAACACCCCCACCCCTTCCAAGTTTCAAAACTGTTTCGAAATGAAGCGGTCCCGAAGCAGCCTCTACCAGCCAACCCACCGCCCTCCCTCCACCCTTTCTCTCCTACCCCTTCCCTTTTACTCCAAACCCTGCCCCCCCCCCCCCCCCTCCCTCCTGGCAAACAACATCATTTGATTACTCTCGTCACTTCACTGGATGAAAAACATCTCAAACGCATCAACACCCTCCTCCCTCCTCCACCCCACCCTCTTCTCCACTTCTTATAACTTAAGTCTGCTCTTCCCCCAAATTTCACTTATCAGGCAGTCGCGAGGCATTCACTGCGGGCTCCAATTCCACTTCCCATTCAGCAAATGGCGGTGCAGGCCCGCAGCAAATCGTGAGAAATTGGCCCTAAATCGAATGTCAGCTGCTTTCAGGCCCCCATCGACCAGAGCTCCAAACCCTCGCCAAAGACTCGGTGAACATGTAATCCTTCTCCGGGGTCGTCGGCGGCACATTTTCGGCTGGCGTCGGGAGAGAGAAATGGCCTCTCCCTCCCTGGACCTCGGTGTTTAAAAGACAACTTATTTTGCCGGGGGTCTATCGCCAGCCCGCTGGCCCTGCCTTCAGCGACATAATTGAAGACCTCTCCAAACAAACACTTGTTCCGGGCCTTTCCCGCTCCGGCTTTTTCGTTGATTAGTCGGGGCGAGTGATCGCCCTTGCGCTGCCATCTTTTCTTTGTAGAGCCGCGGGGTAATTGATTGAGTGCGCGCTGCTAACGCCACTTAAACGTTATAAGTAAATACTTGCATCGAACAGGGGGAGGAATCACAACTTGGCCTGAACGTGCCTTAGTTGTGGTTAAGGGTTTTGCCATCTCGATCCCATTTCCACATCTTCCGCCTGCGATTTCTTCAGTCCCTCAGTGCTGTTCTGTTTGCACTGACTGGAAATGACGATTTTAGGATTTTGTAGTAACTTGAACATCTTCTTCTTCTTCTTCTTCTTCTTATTATTATTATTATTATAATGTCCACACAAGTCCAGTTAAACAATTTCTTATGGTTTGGTATGTTGTGTTCTGTGGAATCACCGTTTGTTTAAAACTACGAGTAACTAAAAATGAAAAAGTCCACTGAACAAATATTGCCGTGTGTAGCTTCCACTTTGAGTTTATTAAGTCCAAGGACTCCAGTGGTTGCTGAAGTTCTTGTTGATATGTTGTTGTTGTTGTTGTTTGTTTGTTTGCTTGTTTGTTTTTTGTTTTTGTTTGTTGTGGGGTTTCTGTTGTTGTTGTTTGTTGTTTTGTCGTTTGGATTAGTTTTTGTTTGTTTGTTTTTGTTTTGTTTTTTGTTTGGGTTGTTGTTGTTGTTGTTGTGTTTTGTTTTGTTTTTAGTTGTTGTTTGTTTGTTTGGGGGGTGGTGGGTGGATGTTGCTGTTAGTTTGTTGTTGGTTTGTTTGTTTTAGGTGGGTGTTTGTTGTTGTTGTTGTTGTTTTGGGGGGTTATTTTGTTGTTGTTTTTTGGTTTTTGTTGTTGTTGTTGTTGTTGTTTTGGGGCTATACACGTCCGGTATTTTCTGTGTTATCTTCTGGTATACAGTGCTGTTCATCTTTGAAATAAATTGACCTTGTATTGTCTGCTGCAGGTGGAGGTCAGGCGGGAGCGATGGGGAAAACCCGTAGACCAAGAACGGCCTTCACATCCCAGCAACTGTTGGAACTGGAGAGACAATTCAAGATGAACAAGTACCTGTCGCGACCCAAGCGATTTGAGGTGGCCACTTCACTCATGCTCACTGAGACACAGGTCAGTTCGCTTCTCTTATACTTAGGCAGACGTCCCCACCCTGCAGTCATAGTAGCGTTTTAGATCTGTCATTTTTCTTGACATCAGGCTGAAGTAGAATAAGGGTTGTCAGTGTAAGTATCAGGAGAATGACACGTGCCGAACTTAAGTCTCCCGGCTCAAGTTGGATTGAAAATAGTTGCCGTGGAAAACTGAATCAGTTAAATAACATAATGATACAGTTTACATAATTATACTTTTAAAAAAAAAGAACATAAGATACGTGTGATAATAATAATAATATTAATGTGATGGATGGTGATGGTGGTGGTGGTGATGATGATGATGATGATGAGGAGGAGGAGGAGGAGGAGGAGGAGGATGGACTTTAAATATCAGTATCTTTTGTTTTTCAGGTGAAGATCTGGTTCCAGAACCGTCGAATGAAATGGAAGCGTAGTAAGAAAGCTGCAGTAGAGGCAAGGCAAAAGGACGAAGGAGGCAACTCTGACAAGACAAAGAAAGACAACTCCGCCGTCAACGTCACGGCTTCCGACGGAGAGAAGACAGACTCGTCCCTCGACACATCCGGGGAGAAAGACCAGGAGCAGGAAGACATGAGCACAGAAAACATTGACGTCACAGAAATTGATGACGAGTTCGAACATGACGAGGCAGACTTGTCGGACAGTGAGGCGGCGAGCGGAAGTGTCGCGTCGCCGAGCTGTGGGGGAATGAGTGGTCACGTGGTCACACCGGAAACGGAAGTGATGCAAAACTTGCACTTTCACGGCACATCGGAACAGAGAAGTGTGGTGGAGCCGTCCCACGGATGATGATAGAGAGGAGACGTCTGTTATACAATTATAAACTGTCAGTATTCAGCTTGAATGTGGCTCTCTAAAAACAATGAGTAAACTTTTTCTTTCTTTTTTTCACAGTTTAGCATTTCTCCACGTGAAGCGTTTTTCGGACGGGCCAGTTCCCTTGTCAGTACCACAAATTACCACTAGCACCGAAACGCCATCAGGAAATGAATAATGACGCTTTTTATTAAACCGGCCAATTTCATCTTTACTAAGCCAGCTGAATTTATGGAACAGTTTCACTCGTAAGTGCGCGTGTACGCTCGAAACACTCCATCTTGAAGATAAGTACAGCTCTTAATGCGATACAATGCTGTTTACACTTTGCGCGAGCGGTCGAACATTCAATTTTTGCGACTGTTGTTACACTACTGGAGCGCTCAGTGTGGTCGCCGCGTCATCGAGTACGCTTCTGTTGGCTCAGTTCCAGCATTACAGACGCTGTCACTGTCCAGGAGTCTAAGTGGTGTGAAGATAGTTACCACGAAAACAGCTCTGAACGATCTATGGGCATAGCAATGATAGCATTAGCCACTTTAAGGTTAATTGCGACCGAACACGGCTGTGCTGGCGATCTTTTCAATTCCAGAAAAAGAAAAAGGTCGACATAACTGTTTCGTGCATTTGCGCCAGTTTGACGATTTACTTTTGTAATCCTATTGGAGTGCTTTGTCCCCCAAAAAATGAAGCCACAAAAAGGAAGTCAGCGAACTTCTTTTTGTCTCCTTTTTTTTTTTTTTTTTTTTTTTAGGTCGAAAAGGTTACTGTTTTCACACTGAATGTGCGAAGTTTGCCACAAGTTACTCACTTTTCACACTTGAAAACTGCGTCATAAACAACTTTTATCTGCGGAAACGACTTCGTCCGATACATTGCTAAAGATTTATGGAGTTGGTTTTATGCGCTTCTGGAAACGTATCACTGTTTGCTTCACATACAGAAATTGTTCTGCAGAAGGAGCACTTACAAACAGGCGGGAGTTGCTGTTTGTTTCACAGTACAGTGTTTATGGAATGAAAATGGTTTGTGGTGAGGGAGTGAACTTGAAAGAGATAATATAGAGGGCAAGCATGAGTCCACACCTGCAGACTTCTAAAGATTGTTCACCAACTATCTGTGTGTTCGGGAAGAGCGTTTCCAAAATAAACTGATATGTCAACAAACTTTCGAGTTAGATACCTTTCTTGTCTCAAAAAGCTAACGCAATCTTTATGTCTGTGACTGGCATTTTTCTTTTCTACCACTATTTTTTTAAGAAGGACATGTTATATGATGGCACAAAAGGGCTGACTGATGATACACAAACTGCAATTAAAGTATCAAAAATTGTCGAGACAAGGCCGATTGTCCGATTTTACTCTTTGTGCTCATGAGATTTCCCCAACATCAACTGACAAAATTTTCACTCTGGAGCACTGGTCCGTTTGAGAATTCTTTCGGTGATTATTGGCCGAAATTTTTTTTTTTTTTTTTTTTGAGTACACTAGGTTGGTCAAAGAATACAAATGCCCGAAGTCTCAAAATGCGTATATATTCACTGTTAGCCTCTGGCATCATAGTCACCCCTAAAATGCTTCAATCTAGACACAAAAATTACCACGCACAGACCATTCAAGGGCACGCACCTGACAGGAGTTTAAAAAAAAAAAATTGAATGTCTCCTCTCCGCCCAGGCCAAACTGGATTAATGCTAGGTTGCTCTCTGTTTCGGCCAGAAAGCCATTATGCCGAAATCCACTCACGTCAACTTTGCCTCTCTTGTGCGCAAAAAGTCCCAGCTTCACTGGCAGATTGCCTCCTGTTGTTATCCCCCGGCATGCACATTGCCCTACCGAACACAATAATCATGAAAATCACGCTTTTTCGCGACAACAAAAACTACTACAAACTAGCACACTTGCACAACAGGGTACTTCCAACAAACACCAAACCTGACCCCACGGGCAATTTGTGTCCTTACGCCGGTTGTGCACGTCAGACAATCCGCTGTCTCTCGACAGTTTCTGATACTTTTATATCAAACAACACGATCTTACCGTGCAGGGTTCCATCTAACACGCCAATACAGAGTAACCAATCGACAATTTCAAAGTCCAAAGCAAGTGTAGTAATGACCTTATTGGTTAGTCTTGATTTATTGTGGTTTAAGCGTGTCCAGCTAAACTTGCAGTAGATCGGCAGTACATTGTCATATTGTGTACTTTCTTCGAAAGATTTTTTTTTTTTTGCAATTTTTTGGCGCGCGCGCGCGCGCGCGCGCGTGTGTGTGTATGTGTGTGTGTGAGAGAGAGAGAGAGAGAGAGAGAGAGATCTGGATTTGAATCTTTCTTTTTTTGCAATATATTTTCGCCATGGCGCGATTTCGTTGGACACAACCAAAGAGCAATGACATTATTGTATCTCAAAGTTAGATTATGCTTGATGACACAGTCATGTAGTTCTTATCCATTTGCAGACCTATTCCACATTCAAAATGTAAAAACGAGTCTGTCTTGTTTGAAGTGTCCAAGCTGAGACTGGCAAAGTAGCATTTCTGACATATTGTGGTACATTGTAATTCTGCTTTCTGTAGTGAAATAAATTATTGTTTCTTCTTCTTTGACCTGTTTCTTTCTTTTTTAACGATGCTGCCCTGTTGTTCCGTTTGTGTCTTTCGGTTTCACTGGAAGCTGGCTTGTCTTGTAACGTGTGTTATCCTGTGTAGTGTTTGTCTTCATGACTCTTGTGTTGTTGTCTTACATCTCGAAGCAGTCTGAGGATGAGCATACCTCAAAAGTGTCAACCACAACAACAACAAAGTTTCTGCGCACAGGTGCTGTAAGTGCGGTGTCAGCGTCTCCCCATAGCTCACTTGTTGGTGTATTTTAGGACAAGGTGGAAGAGGAGGCGTCCGCCTATCTCTTTTTATCCTTGTAAATTTCGTTGTATTTTTCCTCTCTCTCTCTCTCTCTCTCTCTGTCTCTCTCTCTCTCTGTCTCTCTCTCTCAGGGGAGCCGGGGTGGCCGAATAATAATAATAATAATAATAATAATGAGTATTGTATAGGCGCTTTACCCAATTTCATGAATCGGCTCAAAGCGCCGCGAACTGAACCCAACACGCACGCTGACGTGAATCACACGCATTCTCTCACACACCGGACATAAACACATTACAATCACGTGGTGCGAAGGGTCAGCTCAGCTATTTCGGAATTTAGAATTGCATTTATTTTTCAAATTTGGTGTGCTGAACATTTCCAAAGCAGAGGGGGAGGAAGCTGGAGTACCCGGAGAGAACCCCCGAATGGTAGAGCGTTTGACTTCCAATGCTCGGGTCATGAGTTTGAATCCCGGCTGGGGCCAAATATTTGTGCTGGCCTTTTTATCGTTGCCCCGTCTTTGATATCACCCGTATGTTGTGGAAAAGGGGCCGTGGTCACGACGCGTTCGTAACTTTTCCGCCACCGATTTACGCACGCGAGGGTCCGTAACTTACGATTTGTGATAAAATTGGGTGGTCATGACGTTTGCGCAGAGTTACGGCCGCTCGGAAACCCTTGCGTATTGTACACCACCTAGGAGGGTGTCGGAAAGGTGCCGTAGCCTTTGCGTAGATCTGAAAAATGGCGGCCCGCTTGATTTACCAACCGTGCAAATGAGAAGAGCATTGCGACGGGAAAGGGTGTTCCGCGATCGTACTAACCCTTTTGATGTGGACATGCTTCAAAGGTTTAGATTTAGGAGGAGAGACCTGCAGGAATTGTGCGATCTGCTGTAGGACGACTTGAGTGTAGAGGGGGCGCGTTCAGTTCACTACGCACCTTGCAATGCAAAGGCCCGTATGGCCGGCTGTACACACATCGTGGGTTGATTTGTTTCCTTTTTGTGGGTTAACATTTGTTGTGTGTGTTTCGGACTAGTTCAGTGCTGAACGCACTCGGTCAGTCCTCACTGATCAGCCACCACCGTTTTGATCGTATGCCTGTCAATGCAGGTCTCATCAAGTTCACTGTGTTGTGGACCCGAAATGTGCGGGTTCCGAATTCAGAGTTATGGTCGAGTCATGTTTCTCTGCCGTAGCAAGTCAGGTTAAATGCGTGGCATGTATGTGGAGAGTTTTGTTGATGTTGTTGTTATCCTCTCCTCTTTCGTTTTTCGTTGTTCTTTGATTGAGGTTCATTCCGTTGGTTTTCTTGCCAGTGAGCCTGCTACATACGGTTTGTACGTGCAGTAAATGCTTCTACTGGTTGTAGTCCGTCCAATGTTGAGATAGAGACTGCTAGGGAGCGATCTATATGCGACCTGCATGCTCTCCTGATCACACTCTCCACATACATGCCACGCATTTAACCTGACGCTACAGCAGATAAACAGAAACAAAAATTCTGTAGTGAACGCGTACTGAACACACCCCCTCTACTCTTTCACGCTTCACGCTAAAAGGAGAATTTGTGCAGGCCACGTGATGGTGTTTTCCGTGGGAATCCCAGGGGTCCCACGCCTATCTAAAAATAACCCGTACGTGACACCGTTTCCAGTAAGTGCGCGTCGTGACCGGCCAACTAGCGGAAGAGATAGTTTTCACGTAGCCACGTACGAACTTACGATCCGCAACCCATTTGCGCAAAGAAATTTGCGTTCGCGTCGTGACCACGGCCCAAGGACGTTAAACTCCCGGACACCCACCCACCCACCCTCTCTCTCTCTCTCTCTGTGCGCACGTGTGTGTGTGTGTGTGTGTGTGTGTGTGTGTGTGTGTGTGTGTGCATCGCTCCACCCATTCCTCCTTAGTTCTTCCCTCCCTCCTTCTCTTCCCCTCTGTCCCTCTCTTTTCTCCCTTAAATTTTGCAGCTTGCACGATAAGGTTTGTGGACAGTGACAAGTTCGGCGACCAGGGGAGCGAACCCCCCACGTGCGTCCCCTAATATGTTTGCGGGAGCTGTCTTCGTGTGCTCGGGAACTCATTGGGGAACAATCATTTACGACCAAGACAAGGTGTGAGCCGTGCCGAGTCCTAGCAAAGCGTGGCTAACCGAGACCGCTGCTGTTTACAGAGGGTTTGAACTGACCCCGGATCCAGAAGACCAGGTGCGGTGTGGGAGAGTGGTGGTAAGGGTTGGGTGACATTAGCGCGAAGTTGTGTCCGTGGTTTTGTGTGGTGAATCACTAGGAGCGGTTTTGTTTCGAGTGCTTTGAATGGAGGAATGAAAGCGGTATCAGCGCACTTGTATTTTTTTTTCAGAGGGGGGAAGAAAAACAGAAGTCAGAAGACGATAAGAAGAGAGTTTTATAAATTAATTTCCTGAACAACGCTTGGAAAATATCACTCCACGCACGTTTAGGATTTGGTGCTAGAAAGTACGTTGGCGTGTCCTGTTATGAATCGAGAATCACGCAAAAAAAAAAAAAAAGAAAAAAAAAGAACAGAAAAAAAAGATTGATTAAGTTAAAGATGGTCTGCCCCACCTCCCCCCCCCCCCCCCACACACACACACCATTCCGTGTTTCCTGTTGAAACATGGAGGTAAGAGTGCTGATCTTCTACGTGATTGTGGATCCTACTACTACATGTCATACTACAGGACTACAGTACAGTCCTGTATTGCACATCTCTGTTTCCAAATAGAATGGCTTGCTTTGTGCCATTTCTCATTCCTTCCTTGAAATGAAACCATTCCTGCTATCGTTGTTCATCTGTCCTTGCAGAGGCAAGCGACAACAAAACGACTGAAACAACAGCATGAATTTACTTACTTACTTAGGCCCTTGGCTCCACGTGGAGCATAGGCCATCGACAACCCTTCGCCATCGCACTCTGTTCTGGGCTAGTCTTGCCACTCCAGTCCAGTTGGTACCCTGCTTACATAGCTCTGCCTCAGTGTCCCGCCTCCAGCTGTTGCGAGGCCGGCCTCTCTTCCTTTTCCCCTGCGGGTTCCATGTCAGGGCTTGGCGTGTGGTGCTGGATGCTGGCTTCCTGAGGGTGTGTCCAATCCAGCCCCACTTCCTCCGCAGGATCTGCTTGGCCACTGGTTCCTGCCCCGCTCGCTCCCACAGCTCTTCATTCCGGATCTTCTCTGGCCATCGGATGTTGAAGATGCGCCTCAGACAGGTGTTGAGAAATGTCTGGATCTTCTGCTGCATCGTCTTCGTTGTCCTCCATGTTTCGCATCCGTAGAGCAGAACTGACTTCACGTTGGAGTTGAAGATGCGAAGTTTGGTTCTTATGCTGACAACTTTGGATGCCCAGACGTTCTTCAGCATGACCATTGCTGCCCTTGCCTTGCCGATTCTGGCTGTGACGTCTCGGTCTGTGCCTCCCTGTCCATCAACCACACTCCCCAGGTAGACAAAAGACTCCACCTCCCTGATGGGCTCTCCACCGACTGTGACTGGTGTGTTGGCAGTGGTGTTGATCTTCATCAGCTCGGTTTTCTTCCTGTTGATCTTGAGCCCTGTTCCGGCTGATGTGGCTTCCAGGCACGTAGTCTTGTCCTGCATCTGGCTGTGGCTGTGAGACAGGAGCGCCAGGTCGTCTGCGAAGTCGAGGTCATCCAGCTGCGTCCAGAGTGTCCACTGTATCCCGTTTTTCCTGCCTGCTGTGGTGGTCTTCATGATCCAGTCGATGACCAGGAGGAAGAGAAACGGGGACAACAGGCATCCCTGGCGGACTCCGGTCTTCACCTCGAAGCTTTCTGACAACTGGCCGGCATGGGCAGTCCTGCAGCTCATGTCTTGGTAGGTGCACTGGATCAGGGAGATGATCTTCCCGGGAACTCCATAGTGCCTTAGCAGCTTCCACAGCGCCTCTCTGTCTACACTGTCGAAGGCCTTCTCATAGTCTATGAAGTTGATGTAGAGGGGGGAGTTCCACTCCAGTGACTGCTCCACAATGATGCGTAGGCTGGCAATCTGGTCAGCGCAGGACCTGTTCCTGCGAAAGCCTGCCTGCTGGTCTCGGAGCATGGGGTCGACTGCCTCTCTCATCCTCTCCAGTAGAATTCTGTTGAGAACCTTGCCTGGCACTGACAGGAGCATGATCCCTCGGTAGTTGCTGCAGTCCCTGAGGTCCCCTTTCTTTGGCAGCTTGATGACGATCCCTTCTTTCCACTGGGCTGGCACCTCTTCCTTCTCCCAGATCTTGCTGAACAGGCTGTGCAGCATGTTGACGGCTGTCTCTGTGTCTGCTTTAATGGCTTCTGCTGGTATCTCGTCTGGCCCTGCAGCTTTCCCATTTTTCAGTGTCATGATGGCTTTCCTGATCTCCGCCTTAGAGGGCTTGTCACAGTTGATGGGTAGTTCTGTCTCTGCTGGTGGGATGTCTGGTGGTGTTTCAGGGATGGGGCGATTTAACAGCTCCCTGAAGTGTTCTGCCCATCGCTTCAGCTGTTCCTCAGTTGTTGTCAGTGGGTGCCCGTTCTTGTCCTTCACTGGTTTGTCTGTCTGCTGAAATTTGCCCGCGAGCTTCTTGGTCACCTGGTACAGGTCTTTTAGATTCCCTTGTCGGGCTGCTTCCTCTGCTTGACTGGCCAGGTTGTCGATGTAGTCCCTCTTGTCCTTCCTGGTGCTCCTCTTCACTTCTCTGTCAGCTGCTGTGTATTCCTCTTGTGCCTTTGCCTTAGCTCTTCTTGTTCGGCTCGTGTTCAGTGCAGTTTTCTTCTCTTTCCTAACTTCCAGCTTCTGGATGGTATCAGCAGAGATCCATTCCTTATGTTGGGTCTTTCTCTTGCCAAGGACCTCTTCGCATGTGTCGTGCCAGAGTTTCTTGCTGTGTTCCCACTGTGTCTCGATGTCCATTTCACTGTCTTCTATCAGGTCTTGCAGTGGCTGGAACCTGTTGGAAAGGCTGATCCGGAATGCTGCTTGTGTGTCTGTGTTCCTGAGAAGTCCAACGTTGTACCTGGTCCGTGTGCTGTTGGCGTTGGTGTGCCTCTTAAGCCGAAGTCTCAATGTTGTTGCAAGAAGGTGGTGGTCTGATGATACATCGGCACCCCTCATCACGCGCACATCCCGCCACGATCTCCTGAACTTCCGGCTGATGCAGATGTGATCAATCTGGTTCTCCGTGACATGGTCCGGCGATCTCCATGTGGCCTTGTGGATGCGCTTGTGTGGGAAGATGCTGCCTCCTATCACTAGCTGGTTCAGGGCACAAAAGTCTGCAAAGCGCTCGCCATTTTCGTTCATCTGTCCCAGTCCGTGTGTTCCCATGGTGTCCTCATAGCCTGTGTTGTCTGATCCAATCTTGGCGTTGAAGTCTCCCATCAGTATGGTCATGTCCTTGGCTCCTCCTCTATCTATCACTGTCTGCAGTTGTTGGTAGAAGTCATCTTTTTTCTCCTCTTCCGCATCATTGGTGGGAGCGTAGCACTGGATGATGTTCAGCTTGATGTCTTTTTTCTTGGTGATGAATTTGGCTGTGATGATGCGGGAGTTGACAGGTTCCCAGCCGATGAGTGCCCGCTGTGCCTCCGGTGCCAGCATCAGGGCCACGCCCTCAGTGTGGGGGGCTCCATCCTCTGTGTGTCCAGAGTACAGCAATTGCTCTCCCGATGAAAATCTCAGCTGTCCTGTCTGTAGCCACCTTGTCTCACTCAGTCCCAGTACTCCTATCTTGTAGTTCTTCATCTCTCTTGCTACTTGTATGGTCCTTCCTACTTCATACATTGTCCTGATGTTCCATGTGGCTACTCTCGTTGTTGTCCTGGGTGTTAGAAGGGGGGTCGGCCTTGCAGCTTCCTTTCGGCTTTCACTGCAATGCGTCATAGGTCTCCGGGATGGAGACCCTTCCTCGCCCAGGTGAATGTCTCGGTTTGTTGCTGTCGATGCTTCAGTAACTTAGTGTTTTTTACAGGTAGGGCTGTTAACCCTACGCAAACCCGTTTAGCCTCTTGGAGAGGTGGTCCACATTCGTCTGACCTCTACCCTTCGACCTGTCCAGCTTGGGTGACCCTGCCAGGAGCATGTGCTCCTGCTGGCATAGTTCTCTGGGTCATTGAGGTACACAAGCCACTACCCCACGACAAGGGTTGGACCATGTAGGGAGCATGAATTTACCATGTGTCATTCCTTGCACTGAAATGAAACCGGTGTTGCTATCATTGTTCATCTCTTCTCGAAACAACTGAAACAGCACGAATTTACAATTTCTCATTCCTTGCACTGAGATGAAACCAATGTGGACATAATTGTTCATCTGTCTTCTTGAAAAGGAAAATAACAAGAAAAACACTGAAACGGATAAACACTGGCTCGGTAATATGCAGTGCATCTTGTTAAAGGGTGCGCTACGGGGCAGGTCGTCACCACTGTCATGGTAAAGCGTGGGTTTGAAGTTGTTGTTTTGCAAAACTGACATCGTAGCCTACGAAATTCCGGTAAAAATACGAAAATAGGTAGTTAGGTTGCGCCACCGCGACGACGCGCTTCTCACGGCGGAAACAACCCAGGGGATATTATACGTATAGTGAAAAAAAAGTGAAATCGTGGACTAAGAATTCCGAACTCTCGTCAGATAGTCTACCCATCTAATCTGTCAGGCCTCCTAGCAAGCATTAGATTCATATTTGTGTGGGTTTGGATTTACCGAGATCCTCACAAGGACCTAGGGAGAAGGATGACCGTGACAATCAGCCGTGAATTGACTTCCAGCGTCGTCCTGCTGAACTCGACACCCTTATCTGACATGTCGCCCACCCTTTGTGAGCAACTCGTCGCGCGTGTGTGCCAAGGGGAGGTAAATGAGGCTACAACGGAGTCTCAGTCCGGGACACACCCGAACATTCTTTCTCCCCACAACAAGGGAGGGGGACTAATTCATCTAATCTTATGATCGTTCGTGCCGAGGCGCTGTCTTTAAAAACATGTTCTCTACGCCAGCGGACATTTTTAAACGGTGGTTTGCGTTGACGCACGCGATGAAAACAGCGTGACCGTTGCTAGGTACTCTCGGACACCATGCGCTCACAATCTAAGGTGAATTTGTTCATCGTCGGACGCACAACTAAGAACGGGAGAGGGATGAATCTTTGAGCAGCGCCAGCAGCTGGTTTTTTTGTTTTTGTGCAGAATAGGCATCTGTACTCGCAACAGCCAATGCGAGAGGTCAGAGGTTCGAGTCCCACTCGGGGCAAAAAAATTTTCCTCCTCGTATGTGGCACCGTTCATTCGGGCCGATCATTGGGGGTTCTCTCCGGGTACTCCGGCTTCCTCCCTCTCTGCTTTGGAAATGTTCAGCCCAGCAAATTTGAAAAATAAATGCAATTCTAAATTCCGAAATTTAAATAGCTGAGTTGACCCTTCGCACCACATGATTGTAATGTGTTTATGTCCAGTGTGTGAGAGAATGCGTGTGATTCACGTGAGCGTGCGTGTTGGGTTCAATTCGCGGCGCTTTGAGTCGATTCATGAAATTGGGTAAAGCGCCTATACAATTATTATTATATCAAAAAGCGAAGCTACGTAACTGGGCCCCGTAGTGTAGTGGTTAGCACTTCGAACCATGGACCGGGAGACCGGGTTCGAGTCCCAGCCGAGGCAAGCGGGATTTTTCCTGCCTAGGTCGGCTCCTACCAGAGAGGGTGTGCTATGTGGGCACAATCAGTGGGGAGGCTGTTGCCACACAGCCGAGATTCACCCACTTTACGGGTGCGACTTTGGGGATGCTTGCTTTGTATGACACGTCTTATGATGTGGATAATTACACGGCCGGCACCGCAGGTGCCGTAGTTCCCGGGCCAGGCTAACGCCGGGATACTTATGACAGGAAGCGTGGAATGCGGCCCTGTCCCCCAGTTCCAAACCACATGGACCCCCACAGCATCATCTTACCCACTTCAAGGGTGCGACTTTGAGGGTGGTCTTCTTGTTATGATACATCTCCTGATGTGGATGATTACACGGCCGACACCTTAGTTCTCGGGCCTGATTAACGCCAGGATGTTTATGACAGTGCGGCCCTGTCATGCAGTCTCAAACCACACGGACCTCCTTAGCATCATCATTCTCAATCTCGTTATCATGCATGATAATGATTGTTCCAGCTCCCGAGCCCTCGGTGGATTCCACCCATGACCTGGGAGAAATACAACTGAAGCTGGCAAAGGGCTGGGGCAGTGGGGAAAAAACAACAACAACAACAACAACAACAAGAAAAGACAAAAAACAACGAACCCACGTGGAGTTTTTGGTGGAGCATTGTTGTTGTTTTTCTTGATGTTGTTGTCATTGTTGTTGTTGTTGTCGTTGTTGCTGTTGTTGTTGTTTGTTTGTTTGGTGCTGCAGATCGAACTTACCAGAAGCATACGTTGCAAGGGAAACCGTCTTAACATGACACTCTCTAGACGGTAGACGGTACATTGCCATCTTCCGTTATACATTAGTTATGGTACAGTCTGGACTTGACGCTAAGTGGTCATGACCGACACAGACGTTTCGTGTCGATCCACTTTGGCTGTTGAATGTCATACAAGTGTGAGTTACACACCCTTTTGTAAACCAGTTTTAAAAAAAAATTAAAAAACTTGGAATCTGAAAAAATACACGAGAGAGACCACTCATTTCATTTCTAATGGCCAGTCACAGTGGTTATGTTCCTTGTTCCCACTACAGGAAGTGGTTAGGAGTCAAGGAAACTACAGTTATTTGGTAAACAGAGTTTAACGGAAGGTACATCGATAGATGACAACACTACTCAAAGAGTCTTGGGAATACTACAAAGATAATTCTGGTGATTGCTGAATGCCCCACTTGTGCCAGGGAGGGACAATTGATCCAGTTGTGTACAGAGCTCTAAACCTTTTAATTTGATGCATCGGCGAGCAGGTGTTATCAAATAATATCATACGGTCTAATCCCTGTGCAAGGCATTATCGAGTAATATCATATGGTCTAATCGCCTTGCAATGTATTGATATTGTTTCATGTGGATCGAGACAACACAAAGCACATAATGCAGGATGAAAAAGTGATCACCTGCCCCCCTTAGCTGCGTGATACGTCCATGTGTTGGGCAGGCATTCCTGTGAGCGTGGATTAGCTCCAAGGCGTATGACAGATGATTTAAATTCCTAAGTCCAGCCGCATGTAGGAGGTGAAATCAGACAATCATACCCTCCCACCCCATTCGCAACAGACTGGTATGGTAGGCTGAACTAGTGGAAAGGTATTTCGTATTATTATACAGACTAACTTCTCTACCTTCACTGTCACCATCATTGTCATTTTACGATGTCGTGTTAGGATGTATCATAGCTGTGTGTATGGAACGTGTATGTGACGTGTATTTCATGTGTATGTAATGTGACATGTATTTCATGTGTATCTCATGTGTATGTATTGCCACTCAACATTTGTGAGGCGCCCAGAGCTCCAGCAGGAGGTTGGGCGCCAGACAAATCCACATTATTATTATTATTATTATTATTATTGGATTCTTATTTTTACTTAACACCTGCTTTAGCTCAGTTCCTGCCAAGTAAGCTTGGGGTTGTGCAGCGGTGACCTCGACAAAAAAGCATAATTAATTTACATCTGCATATGGAGTTAATTTTGGTATAGTGGAAGTGTTGCACTTTGAGTATACTCGTGCTTGCCGCAGCGAGAGCCGTCAAGGAACCATTAATCATAGTCTTGCCTGATTTTCGCATATAGGGCCAAAACCGAAAAAGTGTCAAAAGCATGGCAGACTTGTGAGCGGTGCGAAGTGTGTTAAAGAGTGGTAACATATTTGTATATAAGATTACCTTGATAATCAATCGAACCTAGATTTGACCTCGTGGTTGACGATTCTGAGGCCGCTGTGGATCCTGAAGCGCAGGTTCGAATTCCCAGTGAACAGGAATTTGGTTGGGATTTTCCGTACCACATCGAGTCATATTCACGTGCAGACTCCTTTACGGTGTCTGTCTTGTCTTCGTGTACACACGCACGTAAACTATCAAGTGTCCACGTGAAAGATCCCATTCCAAACGGGAGGGGCCGTGGGATGGTAAAGAACGTGTGAAGCCAGCTCTTAACTGGGCACTGCGGAGCACCACAGTGCTGTCCACAGTTGTGAACAGTTGTGAATTTGGCGGTTTCCGCCATCACAGCAACCTGGATTTCAAATAGCCACAACTGTGACTATGGTTTCCACAACAGATTCTGACTGGCTGTACTACGTCACTCGGCGCGCAAACATGGCGGACTGGGCATCTTCAATCGGTTTGTCACCGAGCACATCTGTGTTCAGTTATGTAGTTAGTAGACACACCGAGCGCAACGACTGTGATGTGCACATGTGTGTTTCGCGCGCTGTGCCCAGTTCAGAGCAGGCTTAACACATCATGACATGCCTGCAACAAATGGATACACGAACTGTACTATGGTGATGCGCTCATCATCATTATTATTATTTAGAAGTGAGATGCTTATGCACTGACCTGAAATGTGCTGGGGAGTATTCGCAAGATTTGTCCAACCATACCTCTTTCTGTCCGTCCCAACCCCTCCTCCTCCTCCTCAAACTCTCCCCCCACCCCTCTTCACCTGCACTCCGCTGTCTATAAACACCTACCCCGCACATTACGGATCAGGTGGAGGAAGGAATAGCGCGTCATCAAACTTCCATCCCTCACCTCACACAGCCTATAATATTGCAGTTAATGATAAGCCCTGCCTAAAGTTTCACACCAAATTGAGGACGAGCTGTCAAGGGAGCTAAGCGGACCGCAGGACCTCGGTTACGGGCCCTGTTGACAGCGGGTGCGATACGGTTCACCCCTCTGCCATTCGTCTTCATCGTTTTCCGGGTGCGAGCGGCAAGACACGATAACCGGGTATACCTACCCTCTCACCCGCTTTAAAGCAATAGATCTCAGGGTGACTATTTTGAAACTTGAACCGTGGGAAATGCACAAGTGAATGTACAGGTGTACAGAACTGAAAACCTCAGTGTTCATTGTCTAGCTTACAACAACGTTGATTAGTCGCTGATGTTGTTGGTGGTGTGTTTTTGGAGTCGTTTGTTGTTGTTGTTGTTGTTGGCTTGTTTGCTGTCATTTGTTTTTTTTATACTACTTTATTGTCTCTTTCGGGAAATTTGGGCTGCTTCCCCCCCGGGGGGGTGGGGGGGGGGCGTGGCGCGTCGCCGCGGTGCAACGCCACCCAATACCTATCCTATATTTTTCTACAATTTTGCTGAGGGAGGAAAGCCGGATAACCCGGAGAGTAACCCCCCGATGAGCAGCCCGGCAGCCAGGAAAAACCGGCATCACATATCACAAGCTCGACCTGGTCTCGAACCCACGCTTCATCGCCATGACATTGGTGACGGCCGTTCAGTAGCGCAGCGGCTAAAATCCGACCACCGTTCACCCATTGTTTGTTGTTGTGTATGTGGGTGTAACTTTTCTACGTGCTATCGAGTGTTTTTTTGTGAGTGAAAGAGACTTCTTACGCAGTCAGTAATTATAAGAACTCGCTACGTGAAGAGTGTGCGCCTGAGTCACCGTATACCTCGGTAAGACGACGGGCTCTTCGAACATTCACCACGTAACAGTGGGTTTAGGTCCTTTTCCATCACATTCCTGTGCAGCCAAAGACGCAGCAACGAGAAAAAAAAAATAATCAAGAATTAATTTCACGATTAATTCACTATCCATTCACCAGCTCCAGGGGCACCAGCAGACAATCCTCTTCAGACTGAGGACTGGCCACTACTGCAGACTACTGCACCACCTCAACCGACTAAAGACTGCCCACACTGACGAATGTCCATGTAGCACTGGATCTCCAGCCCCAGGACGCATCCTTCAGTATTGTCCTGCCCATGACGCTCTACGACGTCAAACCTGGTCTGAGGGCGTAGAGCCACAGGTGCAGCTTTGGGGTAGCCGTCACGACCTGGGCCCGCATGTAATAGTCGAGGTTAGGGCTTTTAGCCCTGGGTTAGAGTCTAACCACGAACTAAACTAACTCTAGGGTTGAAATTTCTGTTGTTTTTTTTGTTTGAAATCAAGAAGCGGGCCCATTCCAGCAGGATGCCTAAGCCGGTATTGGAAGATTTTTTTCTTCTTCATTTCTTCGCTTCCTTTTGTATTTAATTTCAGATTGGTTGTTTGGTTTATGGGTTGTTGGTTGGTTGTTGTTGTTGTTTTTTGTTGTTGTTGTTGTTTGTTTGTTTTTTGGCTTTTGTTTGTTTGTTTCTTTCTTTTTTGTTTTTGGAGGGGGCGTCGGGGGGAGGGGGGGAGGCGTAACCCGAATGTTGTGACTGGCGCGTTCCAAACGCTGAATGTAAACTCTGGGTCATAGCATAACTTTTTTTAAAAACAGTTATATTTCATGGATACTGTTCTATATGTCGCGGGCGTGCGTATATACAAATTTAAACACTATTTTCAGCCATGTTTCTGACTGTCGTGTGATTACACATACACACACACACACACACACACACACACACACACACACACACACACACACACACACACACACACACACACACACACACACACACACACACACACGTTATATTTTAATGATACGATCCCAATGAGGGAAGGGCGGCGGAATAGGGGGTGGAGGCGGATGAGGGGGGGGGGGAGGAGACAACTCGAAGTAGACAGAGAAAAAAACAACAACCCAAAAGCCTGTATTGACACTGAAGAGACAATGGCGATGCTCTCGAAACCTCCCTACAACCCATTTGGAGTGAAGTGTTCAAATCCCAAAGACACGGAACGTGCTGAGGCGAGCAATTCACCCCGCTGTGGGGAGGCGCTACGTTCAAAGAGTCAACAATTTCAAAGTCATTTTCTGGGGGTTTCCAAACACAGCCACAGGGCCTATTGTTTTACGCCAGCAACACTGGCGTTGTCGACACAACGTGAAAAGAGAGTATGGCACACCGTTGGGGTGAAAAATTCAGTTTAACGAAGTTGCGTTGGGCTGCAGGTTGTATGAACTTGATTTGAATCTGGGTGCGTGCGTCTGTGTGTGTGTGTGTGTGTGTGTGTGTGTGTGTGTGTGTGTGTGTGTGTGTGTGTGTGTGTGTGTGTGAGAGAGAGAGAGAGAGAGAGAGAGAGAGACAGACAGACAGACAGACAGACAGACGGACAGAGACACTGAAAGACAGACAGACAGCCGTACCATTCAAACCTTCAGGTTGTTTGCTTCGGCGTCAAAGGACAGTGTCTGGCATTTTCAATATTGTTGTTGTTGTTTTGTTTTGTTTGATTTCTTATTTCTTTAATTGGTTTCTTGTTTGTTTTGTTTTGTTTTTGTTTGGGTTAGCTATACTTCTGCAGTTTTTAGACCCATCAATGAAGTTCTACTGCAAATTACATAAACACAAAAAGTATGCTTACCACACTTAACTCCACTAAACTAACTGCCAAATAAAGTATGCTAACTAAACATCATTGCGTATCGTCCCAAATCAAAATGCCTGCTCCAGTTCTTCATGCACTCTGCAACAGATTTTACTTTCCTGAACTGAAAGAGAGAGAGAGAGAGAGAGAAAATGCATAAGCATGAGGCAGTTTTGACGCAAATTGTTCCCCGTACTTTCGCTTATCCAGGAACAACAACTCCTAATGGACGACTGAATACAAACGGACTCTTTCTCTCCCCCTGACCGATCAGGACCGAAACCGTCCACTCGCACTATTTGACAGAGGGCCGGCGAATTTTTTCGCCAATCGAGTTAAAAGAGCAGTGGATGGCAAATTTGTTGAGTCGAGATGAGAATGACAGCGGAGAGGCGAGAAACGATGGGACGGGTCACACCAGTCGCCCTCCATGTTACGCGTCCCCGTGAGGTCTTTTGTTGCCAGCGTCACGAGTCACACGCGTCACAACAATTCATTATCAACACTGTCTGGCGTCACGTTGGAGGTGAAAGAACACAAATGCATGAAGCCTCAGAATCCCTATGTATTCCCTGTTAGCCTCAGGCATCATAGTCAGAACTATAAGTCTTTCAATCTGGAATAGAAATTACCGTGCACAGACCATCTAAGGGCACGTACTGGACAGTAGTTTTTAAAAAAAAAAAATAAATTGAATGTCTCCTCTCTGCCAGAAAGCCATTTCACCCAAATCCACTCACATTTGCCTCTCCTGTGCGCAAAAAGTCCCAGCTTCACTGACAGCTTGCCTCCTCTTGCTAGCCCCTGGCATTCACGTTACCCTACCAAATACAAAAATCACGAAAATCACGCATTTTCGTCACAACAAAAATCACTACAAACTAACACACAGGCAAAACTAACTTCAAACTAACACTTCACTTGACCGCACGCTCAAGTTTACTGACAAAGTTGATTTAAACATTGTTTTATTCTGCTGGCCAGTTTACACAAAACAGAAGTATTCAGGCGGTGGTAAAAGGCCAGAAGCCTATATATTATAGCCTCCGCCTGTGAACATACACAAGGTAGTACGGCGAATACTGTGACAGCATATTGCATAATAATAACAATGAAAAGACAGGAGAGGGAGGGAGAGGGAAAGAGGGAGAGTAAGAAGGAGGGAAAGTGAGAAGAAGAGAGAGGGAGGGGAAAGGAAGGGCGAAGGAGGGGGAATTGGTTTGGTTGGCGCAGCTGACAGACTGCCCGCGGTACAGTAAGTGCTCTAAACTACTTTCCTAATAATTAGGCTTACAGTACTCCTCGCTTAAGGTGACCCCCCACGGGACCAAAAATTTTTTTGATCTTATCCGAGGGGCACGCTAAACAGTCCTCTGATAAGATCAACTACCAGTAAAAAACTTGATCTTATCCGAGGAGCTCAATATTTGGCGATTATGTCATTTTATCACATTTTAGACCGAAAGACTTTCCGCCAAAATATGTAATTCTACACACACACACACACACACACACACACACACACACACACACACACACACACGCAAGCACAAACGAACGCAAATGCATATACCCCCCCCCCCCCCGCCCCCCGTTTTTTTTTTTTTTTTCGAACCCTGTGGATCGCCCCTGTTGAGGGATGGTTGCACTGATGTTTCGTGAACAGCAAAAGTACTTCAACTTGCCTTCCGACTAAGCCTAGAAATTAACCAGGTCTCTCGCTCTCCCCCCCCCCCCCTCCCTCCCTCACTAACAACATAAGTATCACCACCACCACCATCATATCGCCACATTGCTCCCTGCATTGCAGCTCTTATCTCTTTCACAAAGATTGTACCAATTTCTAGATCTAAAAGGACCCTGAACGAAATAAGAAATCTTTTGTAAGTATACTCATCTGCGGTAAACTATCTTTATCGTCAGTTCATCAACCCCCCCCCCCTTTCAGTTTCCATTTTCATTCTTTGGGTATCATCTCATGGAATAAAAATGAAATAAAAATTCGTCTGTTTCGTCTTTGCCTCGCAGTGCAAATCCGGGTGTTGTTTCCAAGGGAAGCCACTCTCATCACATGGATTTCATCTTAAGCGGTAGTCTTCTCCATTTGGGAACCAAAACGGGGGTGACGTAATCCGAGGTTTTCCCTTATCCGAGGTGACGCTAAGCGAGGAATTCTAAATGGTACAAAGAAGGCTTTTGGCCGGGACCAACAACCTGATTGATCTTATCAGAGGTGTGACCTTAAACGGTAGTGACGTTAAGCGAGGAGTACTGTATATGGTAAAGCGCTGGCTTTGTATTATAAATTCATGTACATATTGGAAGATTGTGAGGTTTTCTTGACTAGTTAAGTTTCCATCACCATGTAGTAGGATATCTATTTTTCTGTGTTTGTATGGAATATTACAGATAGTTGAAGACAAAGTTGAAGAGGGGAAGCCAGGATAATAAATAAACCGCATTCAGCACCATGTCTGATGACCCTGAGTCCACCGCTCCGTTGGAGAATGGCCAACCTGGGGGTCAGAATAAAGTTGACACTGAACCGTTGACACTCGGATCATACGCAGGCGTGCCCTGAAAATAATAAGCGAATAATACCGCCTTTATAATACCACGCCGCAAGGAATATGACATCCTCAGAAGCGCCCCTTTGTTACAAGGAGTGACAACTCTCGGGGAGTGTTGGCTTCCAGAGAGTAACTGTCCTTGCTGTGTCAACAACTTCCGCTGCCGCCACCAGTTCCGGTGTTGACGAGTCGCCATTTTGGAATTCTGGGCGGCGGGAAGACAATAAGGCCCTTTGAGAGGGGGCACGTTCTGGTCACGCGATGCTCGTGCTGGGGAGCTGCTGGGGGACAACACACGTAGTGTCTGCCGTTCCATTCTCCTCCCGCCGCTTTCTAGCGTCCACTGATTGCCTTCAACACTGTATATGTGGTAATCTTGGCCGGATGGTGTCCCCGTAGAAATGTTCGCCGAGAGAGTGAAGCGTGCGCCTTACAAACGTGAAGATTCTGCGTTTGATTGATTGATTGATTGATTGATTGATTGATTCGAGTCATTCATTCATTCACTGATGTCGCCGGATGAAACGACTGCAAAAATATCTGACTGCTTTTTGTTGGTGGTGACTTGTTTAATG
This sequence comes from Batillaria attramentaria, assembly GCA_018292915.2. NCBI lineage: Eukaryota > Metazoa > Mollusca > Gastropoda > Batillariidae > Batillaria > Batillaria attramentaria. The sequence continues at coordinate 368,856 of JACVVK020000268.1, forward strand.
ATCCATCTTTCTCGTTCATTTTGAATGAAGGTCTTTGTTCGACTGCTAGAACTTTCGTTTAGTTGATTTATTTAGTTAATTAGTTAGTTAGTTAATTCCTCATTTATTTATTTATTTGTTCTTTAAATTTTTCGTGGGATTATTTTGGGGTTTGTTGTTGTTGTTTTGCTTTTGTTATGTTTTTGTTTTTATGGGGGTTTTTGGTTGTTTGTTTTTTGTTTTGTTTGTAGTTGTTGGGGTTTTTGTTGTTGTTTGTTTGTTTTTTGTTGTGTTGTTTTGGGGTTTTTTTGTTTTTTTGTTTGTTTGTTTTTTTTTTGGGGGGGGGGGAGTGTTTGTAAGCTGCCTTTTTTCCAGCATCGTGTGACATGCTAAAACCAGCTGATTAAAACGCAAACGACGAACCAGTAACTGCAAATACAACGTGATCGTCACGAAGCCAACAACGATACAAACCACAGTTGCAGCGTTTGACACAAAGACGGAAAACCCGGATCTCTGGTTCACATTAGTGCCATCGCAAATCACTCGAAAAGCTGCACTAAATGCTTGCTGTTTACGGACACAGCTGCAGCTCCAACCACGTTCTCAATACACTGGCAATCCGTACCACCACATTTCCACTTCTGCTCACGAGTATTTCTGCAGTCAGTCACGTCACTGTGTGTAAATTTGGCAAAAGGAAAAGAATTTGCATTCTACGTGCTCGTTTGTGAGCTTATAGGCGACTTTCGGGGACGGTAATCGACGGGCAAATATGCCGAGACATTGTATTAAAAGGACGAGGCACAAAACTGCGCCAAAATATCCCGATTGGAACAGGCGAGGGCTACCCGGAGAAGCAAACAGTTCTCGCTCATATTAAATGTTTGTCTGTGTGCCGGCATTAAAAGAGATTATGCTTGTTGTTTTAGCGTGGAGGTGTTTCCACGGCCTCTTCGGCAATGATATTCCTTGAAAAATGTTTTATTCAACATCAGTTGTTTAATCGCTTTGCATTTTGTGTTTCAGTCTAATCCTGTTACTCTTGACACCAAGAATTTCCCTGTCTCAGAGGTCAGCTTCTCGGTGGACAAAAGACGTACAACCCCCCTCCTCCCTCCCCCCCCCCCCCCCCAACACACACACATCTCCCGTTGAAAGACGGGGCAACGCGCGTGTGTGTGTGAGTGTGTGTGTCAGTGTGTGTGTATGTGCCGGTGTGTGTGCGTGCGTGCGTGCGTTCCGCCATTGAGATGTCCGGCCTGGCCCTACTCACTTTCACACGATTATGATCCGCTGGGAATAGAGCCTGGTTTTCAAAGTGGGGGAGGCGGAAGCGAGAAATTACGTTTGCGCATGCTCATTGAAAGCACTTAATCGTCGGCTAACGCCCCACTAATTAGACTCATCGCACGCGCGCGCCGCTCGTCATGCGCGTGAAAATTAAACGCGCGGAAAAATTGCAATTAATTAGCGCGTCTTTAGAGCACCCCTCAGTGATCTGCTAATTAGAGGAGCAGCGCATAGCGGACAACAGCGCCGACCACAGTATGAAAGGGAAAGCGGGGGGCTTCAGTCTCTCATGACCGGCTGTCCAGCTACCACCGTGCTCTTTCACCCTCTCTCTCTCCGTGTGTGTGTATGTGTCTCTCTCTCTCTCTCTTTTTGTAGTTTTTCCTTTAGTCATTTTGCAGTATTGCCTTTTTGTTGTTGTTGGTGGTGGGTTTTTTTTTGTTGTTGTTGATGTAGGTTTGGGGGGGTTGTTTTTTGTCTTGTTTTTTTTTTTTTTTTTTTGGGGGGGGGGGGGGTTGTTGTTGTTTTTTTTGGTTGGTTTTTTGTTTGTTTGTTTTTGGTGTTTTGTTGTTGTTGTTTTTTGATTGTTTGTTTTTGGGTTTTTTGTTTTTGTTTGTTTTTTTTTGTTTTTGTTTTGTTTTTGTTTTTTTGAGGGGGGGGGGGGGGGGTAGGACGGGAGCCTCTCCATCCAAGTTCGATTTTTGTTTTGTATTTCTGCGCTTAATATAATGCAATAATAGCGTAGCGCTTACTTGACTGAATAATTTAGTTTTTAGCTTAGCAGCTTGGAGTTCGAACCGGCAAGTGTCATTGTCGTGAGCTACCAAACGACCATCCTGTCCCAGGTGGCTATGCTGCTATACTGAGCGTGGAGACCTCGAGAGCAGCTTCTTGTTCAAGTCATCTGCCGCGTCAGTTTCCTCACGACAGCAAGGTGGGAGTTGCCTCGTTACGGTAGCGCGCCGCCTGGCGGTGACAGTTGGTAGCCAGACCGCAGGCTGGCCCGAGGGGCAGGGCCATGAATACATCAAGCACTTGGCGCCTCAATGCCCACTGTTCAAGAGGACAATCACGAGCGTAAGGCGCTCGCACAAAGCTTCTCCTTAGTCACACATGGTTCGAATAGCCAGGGATAATTGAGACCCTGGTATGAGCGGCTCCGTGACGCGATTATTCATACATATGCAAAATACAAATATTTTGGGGGCGGTCCGTCTTGTGCACTTTATTGTGTAGACCCAGGTTGGGACATGCGGTGCGCGGAACGAAATATCGAGTCAAGGGAACTAATCACTTTCTGCCCATTCGCGTCGAGAGCGTGGTGTAAAACGTGGATTGCGTCCCTGGAATCGACTGCGATCAAACTTTGGATGAAGGGTATTGCGGCAGGTCTGACATCGACAAAATAAAATCATTCACAGCACACACACACACACACACACACACACACACACACACACACACACACACACCCCTTTCGGGATTGAAAAAGAGAAAAGAGATTCAAAATGCCACAGCCAAATTGATAACCAACACACAGACACATCCAAAAGCAACTGAGAACCATGGTTTTATATTCCTTAACACGTCAGTAAACGGACAGCTGACATTTTCTCCAGCTCTGCTGATGAAAATAATGCACATACAAGTAAAATCAATACAGTTTCAATGAAAATGATTCAGTCCAATTACATGATCTTGTTTGCACTGAAAATCTCTTGATTGTTCTATGTGATAAAGGAAAATCAAAATAAAGTCATCTACATATTATGACATGGGTTGCACACACACACACAAAAATAATAATTGTCTCTACAGACTGAAATATGTCTCTAGAACACTTGAACCAACACTTCAGTACATACCGGCGCCCATAGTGTAGTGGTTAGCACTTTGGAGCATGGACTGGGAGACCCAGGTTAGAGTCCCAGCCGAGGCAAGCGGGATTTTTCCTATCTAGGTCGGATCCTACCCAGAGCGGGTGTGCTATGGGCCCAATGGGGAGGCTGTTGCCACACAGCCGAGATTCAACCACTTCACCGGTGCGACTTTGGGGGTGCTTCCCTCTATATGACACATCTTATGATGTGGATGATTACACTGGCCGGCACCACAGGTGCCGTAGTTCCCGGCCTGGTTAATGCCGGGATATTTATGACAGGAAGCGTGGAATGCGTGTCCCGCAGTCCCATACCACACGGACCTCCATAGCATCATTTTACCATCATCCTCATCTCCATCATCATGCATAATAAAACAAATTTCCCCAGCTTCCGAGCCCTCAGTGGATTCCACCCATTACATGGGAGGAACACCACTGGAACTGGCAAAGAGTTGGGGCAGCAAAAACAAAAACAAAAAAACCCCCAAAAAACACACTTCAGTACATCCCTGATCTGTACCTTGGGTGGAAAACAAAAAGGGGCCTACCACTGCTGAATTTGTTGTTTATTTTCCGTTACCATGGTATGCTGTAAGTATGACAGTCACGTGCCGTCATATATTAGCATGATCTAAGCATGACACAAGTGCCATGTGGCAAAAAGTCTATGTGCTATGGATTTGAGAAAGACCTGTGCCCTTTTGACAGTACCTGCAGTACTGGACAATTTCTTTGTCTGCCAAATATAGCAAACTGTGCTAAATCAAGGGCTTGTAGTCTATGCATATCATAGAACAGACATCAGCTGCATAACCAAAAACCTTACACTGTACAGTTTTTTTGCTTTTTTTTAAATAAAAATATTTAATAAGTTTGAGTACAACAGTGGATACTGTACTGCATCTTTCTTTTCATTGGTTACACTCCTGCCGTAGAGTGAGACGTCATTCTCACTCACACCTCTATTTTGCTGCGAACAGAATGAAGATGCAAGCATTTAGCTTCCAGTCGCAGTATACTACGGCTAAGGAATAGGTTCGTACGTAGCTTTCTTTGCAGGATTTGTAGAATTCTTTGTACAATACAGATTCAAAAGAAAGAAACAAACAGACACAATCTCCAATAGCCATTTTCCACTATTCAGCCCTTTAAGTAAAAGGATTGATCTTGAGCAATGGTCGGACAAACAAACAGGGTGGATGGGTGAACGGCTTAACACCCCCCCCCCCTCATATGGGTAATATCAAAGATGGGGCAAGGAAAAAAGGCAAGCACAAATATCTGACTTCAGCCGGGATTTGAACTCACGGTCCAAGCACTGAATATCCAACACGCTACCATTCGGCCATCCCAGACAGCCAAAAGGTTCAAAATACTGTACTGTACTTCATGGACAAAAGGTGAGACCATTTTTGTCCCATATTTTTTACTACAAAGACTTCATCAGAGAACAGACAAGCAACACAGTGCTACTTACCACTTCATGGACTGTAGTGCTCAGCAAAGAATGATGTCAAAAAGAAACTAAAATGGCAAAGCCTTTGTGACTCATGTGTGATCTTGACCTTTACGGGAGGTCACCTGAAAAGGTTTCATTGCAAACTATCAACGCAGATAAGGCAGATGTGCTGCCAAAATCTTAATTTCTGAAACTTTTACCCAACCCTTGACCTTGAGGCCTGAGGTCAAAGTTACCAAAATTGTACACGTGAAAGCTTTACACACCAACTTCATTTGTGCTAAGTTTTGCTTGCCTGGTGTTTTGGTAGCTGAGGAACAGAGAAAACACGATTTTTCTCGGAACTTTCACAAGAAAGCATTTCATAACAGCTTCAACCTTACATGTACCAAGCTTGGGATGACCGGTTTGCAGTTAGTTGCAGTTAGCGAGAAACAGCGAAAACACTTCTTTTTTTTTTTTGGGTTTAAACTCCCACCATGATGCTGTGACCCTGACCTTTGAGGGAGGTCATTCCAAATGCCCTCATCACCAACTATCACTGTGCTCAGTTTGGGTTTCTGCTATTTAATTTTATGATTCAAGAGAAGAAAATTTTTTTGTCACAGATGGGCGACAGAGGGCTTTTACATAGATTCACTTTGTTACACATGTATACCGTAAAAACCGTAACTTTTCAACCACCCTTACTTTTCGACCACAGTGTGAAATCTGGGAAAGTTAGGTAAAACAAAATCTCCTTACTTTTGGACCAGGCACCAAAAATCTGTCCCTAAATTTTCAAACAGGCCAGTAAGACTGTGAGGCAACCTGAAGATACTGTAAGAAGTCCAGAAAAAGTGAAATAAATTGATAAAGCTTTGCCGATTTGCCAGTCTGGCTCTCAGTCGCTTTGTTGGTGCCGCCATTTTGAGACCGGAAGTTACAGAGTAGTTCCCCTTCACACTTCCGTTTTCAGTCATCTAGCAAGTTTTGGCTGATGTGGTGGTCCGTTTCGGAGTTTAGAAGAAGGAAAATACTCATTTGCAATTAAAAAGACAAGGAGGATATGGTGATTAAAATATTAGGTAAGGTTTACAACCGTTTTTTGTGCCTTTCAAAGCCCTCTTATGTGAGATACTATTTCAAGCAGCGTTGTTCACTTGCCCCACCAGCACACATGGTGTTCAGTAAAGATGGTTGGGTATCGAAACTGAACTTTTCTTTTTTTGCTCCTTGGTTTTCGACCAGACCTTCAAATTCAAGATTTTTCTGTGTAAAAAGCGGTCGCAAAGTTAGGGTTTTTACGGTACATACACATACGTGAGCCAAAAAGAAGGAACAGCATGAAAAAGATTATGTACATGTATGTAACTGCAAGCAGATGGGTGGGTGGTTGGTTGGGGGCTCAACGTCCTTTTTCACCACATAGGGTGATATCAAGACGGGGCAACGGTGAAAAAGCCAGCACAAATATTTGGCCCCAGCCGGGATACGAACTCGAGACCCGAGCATTAGAAGTCCAACGCTCTACCATTCAGCCACCACGGCTCCCCAAGCAGATGGGTGTGTGTATGTGATCCACTGAAAGGAAGTGTGTGTGTGTGTGTGTGTGTGTGCGTGTGCGTGCGCGCGCACGTGCATGCGTGTATGTGTGTGTTTTAAGAGGGAGATGGAGAGACAGAAGCTACACCAAAGTCCTTGAGTAAATATCACATGGGTTCAGTCAAAGTCATGAGATGCACTGAACACGCACGACAAGATCATAGATTCATACACCTGGCACCAAGCCTGACCACGGAAAGCCAATTACCGTAACAGCTTGCTGTTTCAACCATACAAAGAGGAACAATCCAGTCCATTTCACAGACAAAAAACAGGAGGGTTATCTTTCCAACTGGGATTTCTGGATATACTCATCCACAATGGATCGCATGTCAATGATGGCTTTCCGGGGGTTCTCGTGTTTGACAAGAGCGCTGCCTGACACGATGACATTGGCACCGACCTGCAACATACAAATAGTAATGACATGTGCACGCCGCACTTTGAGCATTCTAGCACATAGATACATCCTTGTGTGTGTGTGTGTGTGTGTGTGTGCACTTAAATTTGATTTATTTTATATTACGATAACGGAGAAACTGCATGAGTCTGCAGACAATTTTCTTTTTAAAAAAAGAAAAAAAGACATTAAAGTATTTTTGAATTTGAACTGAATTTGAATGTAACAACAGTGAAGGAAAACGTTTCCTGAATATGTTCATCTGGTGTACTGAAACCTCTTGGCAAGTGTCAAGTCATACAGTAACATCACAGGACTCTACCTATAGTCAAGTCTGATGCAAAACTGCCCACATAGCTGCCAACCCCAGAACGTGAAAAATTGTGGGGTTGGGGGAGAAGGATGTTGCTTCTGTCTGGCTGTCTAAGCCAAAAACATGATCAGACACAGATGATTTAATCACAGAAATGACTCAGTCTACTAAACAGTCAGACAATGAACCTTCATGTTCGACAGGTGAAGTGCACAGCGACTGTAGTTCCACCTGCAGGTGCAGGGCCAGGGTGTAAAATGAAAGTTTAACGATTGGGGTCTTTCTGAATTTGAACGGCGTGAGTTTGAAGACGGAGATTTTCATACTTGGATCTGACCACTTTGATTTTACAGCAACAACAACAAAAAAACATCCTCTGAATTTCACAGAGAGAGTGAAAGTGACCCTCAGCTTTGAAAGTTTTAGGAAACACTGGTTTACACCCTGCAAAAATTTCAGTGCATATGTAAAGCATATATATCCATAAAGAATACACCCACAACCGTTTAACTCAGAAAAAACTTGGATCGGGCGCGGAACTCCAGCGATCGTCAAATGTGTCAGGACCATGGTAGCCATTCGGGCTACCGCCCTGAACAAAACTAGTAGCCCGAAAAAAATTCTGGAAGCCGGAGTGGCTGCTAGGTTCTGATTCATCTCAGAATTCCTGCTCGCCATTCGGGCTACCGCTACCGGAGCTTTCACTCGCCTGACGGTAAATTTGGTAGCGAAAGCGAGCAGGTGAGTGCATTTGACGATCGCTGGAACTCAGCGGGAACGGATTTCCGGTTGCTGTTTTCTTTTAAATTGTTCAAGATCCAAAAGTTGGAAAAGTGTACAGCATTCAGTGACCATGTGGAAAAGCCGTAAGCATGCATCTTAAAGGGGATGCGTTGTGCTAAGGGTGTCCTGGAGTATGTTCCTCTGGAATGTTTCAGCCTTGAGAAGCTTACCTCAGCACACTGCTGGATTGTCTTTGGCCCAACACCTCCATCAACCTCAATATCCAGCTGTTTGTAGCGATCCCTCAAATACTTCACCTGGAAAACGAAACATCCGCAGAAACAATCATAACCACGCCAGCAAACATTCCAAATATTACATGTATGTATGTAATTAATGATCCGGAGAGTTCCCATATGATACGTTCAGAAAAGCTGACATTTAATACACCAGATGTCTGCTGAAGAACATTAGCATGCAGTTATATATATCATATATACATGTACCGGTATGTACTTCTGACTTTGATAACTGAAAAGCCAAATTGAGACAACAAGCAATACAGTCCGCACTGATCTCTTCCAACTTCTTTTTTTTTTTTTAATCCCTTTTTTATTATCCCTTTCGGGAAATTCGGGCTGCTTCCCCCAGGGGAAGCGCGTCGCTGCGGTGCAGCACCACCCAATATCTATCCTACATTCTTACAATTTTGCTGGGGGATGAAAGCCGGATAACCCGGAGAGTAACCCCCCGATGAGCAGCCCGGCAGCCAGGAAAAACCGGCATCACATATCACAAGCTTGACCAGGGCTCGAACCCGCGCTTCATCGCCATGACATTGGTGACGGCCGTTCAGAAGTGCAGCGGCTAAATCCGACGCGCTACCTATTAGACCACCGCTCACCCCTTCACATCCATCTCTTTCTAACCGAAAATCTGCCACCCAGTTTTACATTCGCCGACCCCATTCCTGCTGATTAATTTTTACTGGAACCAATTACCCTACCCCTAATAATTATATGGAGCATGTAAGGTATAAAATGTATTACAGAATAAAAGCAGTTCAAACTGAGCAACCTACCTTAGGCAGACAATCTGCTATGAAGGCTTGACCTCCAAAGCCCGGGTTCACTGTCATAACCAGGATGAGGTCAACCATGTCCACGTATGGCAGGACGACCTCTACATCAGTGGGAGGATTTATACCTAGTCCAACCTGCACAGACCATCATGAGCAAAAACAGATCTCTTCACACTAGCTTTTAGCATTAACTGTCAACGCCCAACGTCAATAACCTGTCAAAACGTGACACAGTACTTCTTGCTACTATGGCATTTGGCAGAACTGGTAAAAAGCTTTTTCCTTCAAGCACACATACACATTATTTATTGCTTGTGTTATTGTGAACTCTAAATTGTAGACCATTCCCAGGAATGAACCGACAGATTAAAACAATTTTCAACACACACACACACACACACACACACACTCAGCGATCGTCAAATGTGTCAGGACCATGGTAGCCATTCGGGCTACCGCCCTGAACAAAACTAGTAGCCCGAAAAAAATTCTGGAAGCCGGAGTGGCTGCTAGGTACTGATTCATCTCAGAATTCCTGCTCGCCATTTGGGCTACCACTACCGGAGCTTTCACTCGCCCGACGGTAAATTTGGTAGCGAAAGCGAGCGGGCGAGCGCATTTGACGATCGCTGACACTGAGTCTCACATATAAATAAACGCTGCATTATAAATACTAGTTACATATATAGTAATTAAATCCATTGTTTGTACAGGACCAAGTCTGTACCTTCATTCCTGCTTCCTTGATTTTCCTGATGCATGAAACAGGATCACTGGTGGCTTCATAGTGAAAGGTGTACATGTTGGCTCCAGCATCAGCCATTGGCTCCACCCACTAAAACACAAAAGAAAATGTTGCAGTCTACAGCTGTCTACCTATACCCCTGGAGGGGTAGAAATTTGGAATTCTGAAGAAGCATGTATTAGAATTACTGTATCTATATATACCCATATATATGCTCCCTCCAGCACACCCCCATACTCTCAAGCTGCGTCGAGGGAAAACATAGTGAAACAGCAGAGGATAGGTTAATGTGAACTGTGATCTTATCACTCAGTTCTAATATAATTAATACTGATTTTAAATACAAAAGGAACGAAATACTGCATTCACAAAATTAGCGTGATCCCTTATCTCGTGGCATAACACAATACACACGATCAGCAGTCACAACATCTACATTTCATACTGATACTGACCACACCTTAATAAAGCACTGAATTATTCAAGCATGAAGAGATCCGGGCAAAATTAAGCATTGTCATCATTACTACTACACAATACGTGGATTTGACGAAGATGTCTCATTGTCCGTCTGTCAGAGTAATACTAATACTAAACGACGTAATCTAACGTAAAGCTGAAAATCTTACTGATCGCAAAAACTTTCTGACAATGAAAGAAAAGCATCAGACAATCGTTGCGAGTGGATGCAAACGTCCGCTTACCCGCTCAGGATTTTCTACCATCATGTGCATCTCAAAGAATACTCCAGGCATCTTAGGTCTCAAGCACTTCACGATTGGATGCCCGAAAGTCAGGTTCGGTACGAAATGTCCATCCATCACGTCCAGATGCAGATAATCAGACCCACTGTCCATGAGACGCTGACACTCAGATGCAAGCGAGGAAAGGTCTGCATTTAGAATAGAAGGGCCGATCTTGCACGAACAACCATTGGAGAGCGCCATGATGGATTTGAGGCAATGCAAAAGTTTCATCGGCAAACTTACAGGGAAGAAAATATCAACGGTCAAGGCATCAGATTATGTATATGGTGAATTTTTACAGCAAGCATCACTCACTCATGTGTCCTAATATACAGACAAACAAAAATCAAAGAAACAAAAACCGCCTAAATACAATGTTTACAGAACGCTCCAGATGAAAGGGGACTGCACTCAGGAGTCTACCAGACGATCGCTAAGGGTTACCTCCCCTGGAGTGGTTGGAACTCGCGCGAAGACGAATGAACGTACGTGAGTCTTCTGCTGCTCTAGTGCACCTACTTTCTTAGAGTCTTTGCAAAGTTACAGTTAATTACTTTGCCATACACGTCATTGTTAGCGCCATCTAAATTCGTACTGCAGCATTGTTACTGCCTGCCATTTTGATTTACAGCATCAAAATGCGGTTATAAGGTTAAAAAAAAGTAGCAAAATCTCCACAACTTAACGAGGTTGAAGGCGTATGATAATCCGAAGAAGGGCGAAGAGGCCCAAGCAACTTGGGGCACCGTTTTAAATTATTTCCCGAAATTTGCTGAAATGCCTCCATGCACAAGCCCACTGCAGTGCTTCATTTTGTTTTTCAGGGTATGATGGGTCAAATTACCCCTGGCAACTGACAGTGAGTTGTCAATTTTGGATGGTGTGGGTCAGAAAAAGTAATATTAACTACTGTCTAAAGCTTTACCTAGCTCATAGTGTGCAGTTTCCTGTCGTATTTGCCGGTCCACTTCTGAACTGCTTTTATGAAGGGTATTACGTTGAAGGAGCTAGGGCTCCGCAGAGGTGCCAACTAGTACGGAGTGGCCATATTTTCCGCATAACTTGGTTAAATACGGAAACATGGTTTGGTTGCAAAAAATACTGGGGAGACACATTTGAAATATTTCAAAAGGATCATTAAGAAGGAAACCCCCAGGTGTTTGGTCATTCAGACTTTTGCATGCTGAATTCAGTGATTGCTGTTGAAATGATACAAATAATAATAATAGCGCTGTAACTATCAATGATATTATTTGTTGTTTTTTGGGTTTATATTTGTACGGCAGAATACTGACTATTATGGAAAAATACTGACATTTGTGTGAAATGGTGCTGACAGACACTTTGTGGGCATCATGTGGTCACAAATTGCAGGGCTGAGATTTAGCAAGCCCGACTAAGGAGCCAGTCGGGCTCCCAACCAGGGAAGTTGAGGGAGCCCAACAATTTTTCAAGGAGCCCCACTCTTTGATGAGAAATTTTGCTGTATCTGCGCTATTTATAGACCAGTCCGCGATGGTGAAATGAGAGCACTAGACGCTGAGGCGGTCAGCGGGTTCGGCGACGGCGTACGTGTGTATTGCCGCGTATTACCAGTCCAGTGCAGGTGTGTGACAGTAAGCGGAATCTACCGATCGGGCCGGGAAATATCAAGGCACCAGCCGGGCGATTAAAACTGTGATCCGATGGAGCCCAATGTGATTTTTAGGCGCCCGCTAAAGCTTAGCCCTGGCTGAGAGAGGCCCGGCACGGAGTGAGGATGTACATGTAGTTCTGAACACTGAACAACTTTCGTACATCACACACGCGCGTGCCCGACTCGCACTGTGCTGAGGAAGGTCATGCATTATTTTAAAGACTTCTATATGCGAGAATCGTGCAGGCACACTGGCAAAATGAAGCACTAGCTGCTACTGTATCTTGGCCCTAGTAACAGTCCATAGGATCAGCATACCAAAAGCCTTAGTTTTGTGTATTCTGTCGTGTGCTGTTTTGTGGGGGGTTTTTTTCTTTCTTTTTTGAGCCTCAGTTGCATGCATGGATGCATCAGACTTAAGTTTAATTCTTTTGTTCCTGTTTTTCTTTTCTTTTCTCCTTTTTTTTTTTTTTTGGGGGGGGGGGGGGGGTCATGCATCCATTCTTTATTGGCTCTTTTTTTTTTTTTTTTTCTTTTTTCTTTTCCCAAAGCAGTAACTATGTATACCATTAATTTTTTTGTTTTCATGTTGCCTTTTTTGTCCAAACAGCTTGACTGACCATACGCAAGTCACCATGACAGCACATGTAAAACTGGACCCTTCACTTCAGCAGGGATTGCTCACCACTTACTGTCAGGGGATCAATAACCTATACTCTGATGGACATTTCAATGACCTCAAGGTCATCATCTCTGGGTCAGTCTTTGAATGTCACCGCCTCGTCCTTGCGTCTGTGTCTGAGTTTTTCCGGTCGTCCCTGACAGCATCGTGGCGAGAAAGTTCCAGCTGCACAGTTGAGATTAATCATGAGGATGTTACTTCTGAGGCTTTCCAAATCCTGCTGGACATTCTTTACAAAGGTCATAATGTTATCTCCACAGAAACAGTTGAAGACGTTTTGCGAATGTCCATCTATCTGTTCATTCCGTTCCTGGAAGAGTTCTGTGTTAAGTTCTTGTCGAAGAACATGCCTGCTGACAAGTGCCTTCGCTTCTGGTTTCTGGCACTGACATACAATCTGCCGTCTGTCTGCGACTCTGCAAAGGAAACGGCATGCAAACATCTATGCAAAGTACACAGACAGGCTGAATTTCCCAGTCTGCCGAAGTCCGAGCTGCTCATCTTGCTGTCGGAGGCTGTGCTGGACACAAGTGTCTGTGTAAAAGCCAGGAAAAGGGCTTGCACTTGCACCTGTGTTAAAAGCAGCATGGATGACCTGCTGAACACAGTTCTGGTTTGGGTAGAGAGTGATAAAGTGCGATATCCTCGCCTGGGAGAACTACTTCCTTTCGTGGATGCGTACAGGCTGTCACCTGTGATGAAGCAGTTGATCGTGACCAGATACGCCCAGCATGAACTTGGCGGCATCCTGCTGAGTATGTTACTTTCCCCATGAGTGCAGTCTGTAGCTAGAATTATTGTTATTGACCATATTTATGTGTGCGCCGAGGAGAGGTCTGCCATACCATACAATACCATACCATATGTCTCTGTGTGTGTTTGTGAAGGGTAAACATGGTCAGGATAACTGTTTGGGGGGGGGGGGGGTAGATTGATCAGGATGTGAAACATTTTAGATTGATCAGGATCATGCTTTCCCCCACACCCACTTTGACTTACAGGTATGGTAGACTTCTCCTCGGCGCACATATCCATCTCTGCTGAAATGCTCACAGCGCTGCAGGGCTGGAGGACGAAGCAGTGAAAGCCTGCTGCCGCCAAGCGCTACTTTATGTGCAAACCTCCACCCTGCTATTCACTCTGGTGCGTGCAACATTATTTCTGTTTACCACGACACCGGCCACAGCCTACTCTTCTTCGAAAGATGAAGGTGGATTTTTTAGCGTGCACACTTGATGTATATGCGTGGATGTGTACACGCAGGCGAGACGGGCACCGTAAATGAGTCTGCACATGGATTTGACTCGATATGGTAAGGAAAAATCCCACCATATTCCTACCCACTGGGGACTCGAACCAGGCAGCTCAGGAACTGGCTGGATGTCTTAACCACTAGACCAAATCCCTTTACAGGTTTTACCAAAGCAGGTTTGGCTGTACATTCCCTATTGACATAGGGAGGACCAAAAGTGCAGGGACACCAGTAGTTATTTGGGCTACCAGCCATGTGAAAACTGGGAGCCCAAATATTTTTCTGATAGCCCAGACAATTTTGCCAGGGAATGGTGTGTGTGTACATACATGTATCTGCTTTGCCATGCACAGCAAAAGAAACAGTGTTCCTTACAGCTTTCAAAATTGAGGGTCACTTTGACCCTCGCCGTCAAATTCCGAGGGTCATTTTGTAAAATCAAAGGGTCAGACCCAAGTACGAAAATCTTGGTTCGACCGGACCCATTGTTTACAAGATTGTCAGAGACGACTTGTGCTCTATGAACTGATTTGAAAACCCAGCACTAGGGCACATAATTCTCTTTTGTTTCCGATTCCAACGACCGTCTGAGGTGTGTTGTTTTACTTTCAGTTTTCGAGTCTTGTAAACCGTGCATCACAATTACGCACAGCCCCAAAATCTCTGCGTCAGATTCTGAAATCTCTGTGAACGACGCACGTATGTTAATAATAAAGAACACTGAACAAAGCAGACAAATACAGGAACTATTCGCGCCAGTCTTTGTGTGGTGACGATGCCGGTAAACTGGAATTTGGCTTTTCCAGCATAAGGCAAATTCATTCAGCAAGACCAAAGTTAACAAATGTTACTGTCTTGTTGCAGATTACCTCGGACTGACACCTAGTCACTTAAGGCTGAGCAACGCCACAGGAAGCAAAGATGCAGACAAGGCAGACACTTCACGTGACACCAGCTGGCTGACCTCCAAAGTGACTATGACAAAATGTGGAGTGATTGTGGGTGGATACAAATGTTCTGTACAACCCTCCGGCAGTGTAGTGGCTTTCACTTTGTCCGAAGGCAGGGCTGATATTTTCAATGAAGATAATGATGATGATAGCACCACGATGTACAGCTTGAGTCCACTTCCTGAAAGCTTTGATGGCGCCGTTGCGACTTGTGTTTGGAACAACGAGCTGTATGTCAGTGGTATTGGAACTAAAAACTTTATGTGCTTTGCCGTGTACAGAACTGCCCAGAACAAGTGGGAGATGCTGCCCCCTCCTCCAGTGACAAGACTTGAGCATGCAATTGCAGCTGTCAATTTCAACATCTATTTCTTTGGGGGATGCACAGAGTCGTTACCATATCACCCAGTTTCCGACATTCTGGTCTACGACACACAGACAGGCACCTGGAGTAAATGTGGTGATTTGGTGGTGGCTGTGACAGACCCCAAAGTTGCTGCAGTTGGTCATCGGGTCTACATCTTCAGTGGATGGTATCTACCATCTTGGAAATGTGGAAAAGATCCGTCATGTTGGAAGGCCAGTGATTTTGAAATTTACCCTGATGTGCAGTGCTTTGATACTCTTACAGGGAACACGTACTTGGCTGGTAGCACGCATGGTGTTCTAAAAATGCCCCCTGAACAGGTAATCAGCAATGGTGGGACAGTTTTTGTTATGGAGAGTGATGAGGGACATGTAGCACGGTTGGTTGAAAACTTTTCTCTGGCAGATGAACGGGAGCGCACGCTTGCTTTCAAGAGAGGCACACAGAGATTGGTCCCATTGGACGTCCCTGCAAAAAATGCCAGCCTGCCATCACTGGTTCCTGAAACTGACCAAAATGCTGCCAGTCTCGGTGAATTTGGCATGGTACAATCCCATGCTACTGCTGCAGAGACTAAGGGATCAGCCTGTCTCTTGCCAACTGTCACTTTCAAATCTGTCGGCAACATGCGGCTTGAAGAATCTGTTTTCTGTTCCTACCTTTATAACAATGAGTTCGTCCGGTGCACGCTCTGTGATGACCATAGTGACATCAGGCAGGAGGGGCACGGCTTCATCAACCTGATTGGTATTGACGTGAAAAGTGGAGTGGTAAAACAGAGGAACCACACACTGCCCTGCTTCAAAACCAAGCCCAGCATTCGTCTTCTAAACATCCCATCTCACTATCTTGCAACAGAGGGTAGGTTGTTAGGGGTGTTCTTTCACCTCTCATGGTCTCACACACACACACACACACACACACACACACACACACACACACAAAATTTGCAAACTCACCTATACTTTTGCTCAGTTGGTGTAGTTCGTCTGTTAGGGGGTGCAAGTGTATGCCAATCAATTCCGTCGATATTTCGCATAAAGTCATAGAACGAAGTCAGCGGCCACGTGTCTTCACCTCGCCAGACCCCGGAATACATTTGCACCCCCTCCCGAGTTGCAGGGATACAGTCGCCCCCGTTAGTGGACCGACATTGACGCACTGGAGTTGATTTGCCCCTCTTGCGCATGACTCAGGGTTGCACATTTTCCACAGCTTCTATAGGACAAAGTGTCCTGGAAACAGCAAAGTGATAGGACACAGTGTCCTGGCCACTTAGTGGCAATAAAAATTTTAATAGGACAAATGTCCGCTTGAGGTGGGAAAAATAGGACATTTGAAATTTGTATAGGTCAATGTCCTGGGACTGACTTAAATGTGCAACCCTGATATTGACTGGTATACATTTGCACCCCCTAATGGGCAAACTATACCAACTGAGCCATACTTTTGAAGAAAGAACCTTGCATGCCATACTTAATGAGTATGCACCTTTTCCCTCACAGATCTAGTTATGGAAGTACACTGAATGAGAAAAAAGTACTCAAAAGTTACACACACACACTATATGTCATTGAGTGGAGGGGCTGGCCGTATGCACGAAAAGCAAATAAAAACATTTTGCCAGGTACAGCGTATTTCACTTCATTATCTACCTGAACAGCTCTCATCACCGTCGCAGCCCATTAATTACATACACAGATCGTATTATTTGCACAAATTGCCAACCTCTACAATTTGTCAGTAGTCTCTGTGATAATTGGCCTCAAACACGGCACTATGATCATTCAGGTGACACGAATTACAAGTTTTGGCTGGAAAGAAAGTATGATTTTGCAAAATGAACCAAATGCACCAGTGTTCCGAATTACGCACAGGTGTGTGTATTTGTACGCACAAAACTCTTAAATTGACGCACAGTTTTGAGCACAGTGCGTTCGAGGGGACACGTTTTTGGTCTCGCTGTGACAAACAGTATTTTTCTAACTCTCTCCTGGAAACTCGAACAAAATGCGATTTGTAACTGGCAGCAGACACTTGCAGCATCGCATTTCCGCTGAGCCATTATCTTATGTACGGACCCTCCAAATTTACAAACGGACCCTAAAAATATGGAGAGAAGGTCCCAAGGACTCTTGTATTTTCTAATCACAGGGAACACTGATACACTGTACACTGTAATTGATGAGTGAGTTGGTTGGTGAAGTGGAGGTGTGTCTACAACTTTCTACTGTCTCTCCTGTGAGCACCACTTGCTTTTTCTTCTTTTTCTTCTTCTTCTTCTTCTGTTTTTTGCTTCTTCTTCTTTTTTCTTTTTTTTTAAAGACATTGTAAAACTCTTTCCACCTCAGGCAGGAATCAGATTTTTCAAAGGTATCAAATCAGGAATTCCTCATTCAAAAACGCAACAGAAAAACTTCAGAAAGGTTTGTTTTATATTGAATGCAGATGAGAATTAGCAATAGCAAATAATGCTTATAGGCAAATGTAGCGCTGTCTCGGATTTTTCCTCCAACCCCCACCCCACACCACCCCACCCCATCCCACCCCACCCTTACCTGCTGCAGTTTCCTGTTTTTGATCAGTACAGTTTCACCCCTGAATATAAACAGTACAGTATTAAAATGATTCTCTGGCCACAAACTTGCAAGAATTTTTATCTTTTTTTTTTCTTTTTTTTTTTTAATCTCACAGATGGCTTTGGGTGTGTCCTGTTTTTGTTTTTTTGTTGTTTTTTTTCTGTTAAGGCTTCAGTACCATCAGTGATTTTCTCATGGTTTAATAATAAGTGTACTGCATTTCAGAAATACTGTGGGTTTATTTTTCAGCTCCACAGCCAGAAGAGGCATGCTACAGAATTTGCTTCTGTCTAGCTGATCTTGCATGTTATGAGGCATTTACGCAGGAAAGAACAGTGGGGAACATGGTGTGGTGAGTGCTGTAAAAATTCCTATCACTAATCTCTGTAAAATGTTCCTGTTCAGTTAGTAAATAAATAAATATAATAATAATAATACTGGGTAAATAATGATACTGTAATAAATAGTACTTGTAGAGCATGCAATCTGGCAGTAAAGCAGCTCATATTGCTGCACACACACATGCACATCCTAATGCAGATATACAATTACAGACAAAGGCACTGAAAATGATGGCAGACTACTTGACTGTGAAAGGCTTGATGGACAAGATGGGTTTTCAGGTTGGATTTGAACTGTGACGGTGTGGGAGGGGCACAGATTTTGACGGGCAGTGAGTTCAAACATACAGGGCTAGAAAACAAAGGACGTTCGCCTGCGGTTTTCACATTGCGCTTGGGGACTCAAGACACTTTTTTTTTTTTTTTTTTTTTTGCTGCCCCAACTCTTTGCCAGCTCCAGTGGTGTTCCTCCCAGGTAATGGGTGGAACCCACGGAGGACTCGGAAGCTGGGACAATTTTTATTATGCATGATGATGGAGATGAGGATGATAGTAAGATGATGCTATGGAGGTCCATGTGGTTTGGGACTGCGGGACAGGGCCACATTCCACGCTTCCTGTCATAAATATCCCGGCAGTAACCAGGCCCGGGAACTACGGCACCTGCGGTGCCGGCCGTGTAATCATCCACGTCATAAGACGTGTCATACTAAGGGAAGCACCCCCAAAGTCGCACCCGTGATGTGGGTGAAACTCGGCTGTGTGGCAACAGCCTCCCCATTGGGCCCATAGCACACCCGCTCTGGGTAGGAGCCGACCTAGGTAGGAAAAATCCCGCTTGCCTCGGCTGGGATTCGAACCCGGGTCTCCCGGTCCATGATCCGAAGTGCTAACCACTACACTACGGGGGCCGGTCTCAAGACACTTTTCAGTGGTGGTACGAAGAATGTCAGACGGGTGGTAAATGCACAGCGAGGCAGATGCGGAGGAACAAATCCCACAAAGAACCGGTACGCAAAGGATGCAATCTGAAAGTGGCAGCGGAATTTCATGGCCTAAAACGAGGAGGGGACGGGCAGTGGTGTGAAAGATACAGTGAAGCTCGTACGATTTTTTTTCCTACCTTTCTAAACTGATCCAACTGTACACTCCGTCGTGCTCCCTCTGGTCTTCAGCTGACACTCTTATCCTCAAGATTCACCACACTAGACTTTCCACCGTTGGCACTAGAGCTTTCTCCTACACTGGTCCTTTAGCCTGGAATTCTCTCCCTCATTCACTCCGCCAAGCACCCTCCCTTGAAACTTTCAAGAAAAACCTGAAGACCCACCTGTTTTCTGCTCATAACAACACTTGATAGTTCTGGTTTGCATCGTGTGTGTGTGCGTGTGTATGTCGTTGCGCCATGACCTTATGGCATTGCAAGGTCCCCCCACCCCCCTTTTTTTTTTCAGTGCATAGAACTGTTATCAACCAATAGGTTAGAGCGCTATAAAAGTACTGTCATTATTATTATTATTATTATAAGACGACAAATCTCACTTTTTGAGTGTTGATTAGTGTGTGTGTGTTTACCTTATTTTCAGGTCAGTTACAGTTCTCAAGTGTTTGACGGAAGACACTGATGAACGAGCTGTTGGGGTGCACTTTGGCTTAGTTTCAGGACTCAGGAGGTAAATGTGGTGTTGAAATATTCAGATGCTTGACGCATGAAGAGAGAGAGACTAAGGCATAAGTATGAGACAAGTTGGACTAAGCTGCGACTTAGTAAACAGTTAGTGAGACGCATAAACGGAGACTGAGGCAAGTGAATAATAAATAGAGTTTTCACAATGAGGTGCCCCCCATTACGTAAAATACACCACACGAGTTTGTTGATTTCGACCATAAAACTGCGAGTTTTAAGGAGCAGTTTTACGGTCGAAATCAACAAACGAGTGTGGTGTATTTTACGTAATCGGGGGCACTGAATTGGGAAAATTATTTATACCACGTTTGTACCTGCATTTCTTTGATTTGAAAGCTGGCATCGGCAATCCAAATGCTTCATGCGGCATCTCTGACTGAGGTGCTTCACTTCGCTTTGTCCTTTGAGAAGTCAGCAGGTCCGTTTCGAAGCCTCCGTCTTAGTAGAGAACTGGAACTAGGCTTACGATTGTCACAAACACGACCGATTGTGCCTGTCCCGCAGTCACGGACCTTCATGGCATCATCTTACCATCATCCTCATCTCCATCCTCATGCATAATAAAAATTGCCCCAGCTTTCGAGGCCTACGTGGATTCCACCCATGACCTGGGAGGAACACCACTGGAGCTGGCATAAAGAGTTGGGGCAGGGAAAAAAAAAAAAAAAAAATCGTACATCTGCCAGCTTCATTTTTAATATGTGTGATGTGTTGTGATTTTATAACACAGTCATGCAGATGTCTCATAGTCACAGAAATTAATCAAACTTTGCAGGAACCAGCGGGTCAGGACATGCTTTCGTTGTTTCTGGGTCTATCCGAACATGACTTCCTTCAGAGATTGGCACATGTACGGTAAGTGTCAGTCCGTGTCAAGAATTTTCTTTACACCTGATTTTTTTCCAGTCACGAAGTTGATGATGATGTACAGTACAGTTTCAACTGGAAAATAGTTTCAGGTTTTGGGGTACTTCAGTACTTGCACCCCTGTTTTCGCTTCTGTGATGCATTGTGATACTGTGTCTGTCAGTTGCCTCATGCTTATAATTCTCCAGTTAGTCACCAAGTGCGGGGTATATGTGTGTGTGTGTGTGTGTGAGAGAGAGAGAAACTGAGGGGGGGTGGGGGAGGAGTACAATTATATGAATTTAGTGATATTAACTTCTTTCAGTGTCTTATGCTCACCCGCATGAATTGCCCTACTGGGATAAATAAAGTATTTTGACTTTGACTGTATACATGGTAGACATGCTCACTGTTATTTCCTTCTTTTTTTTTTTGTGCCTAACATTACATTTGAATTGTGACCATAAAACAATTTAGTGATTAAGCTACAGTGATGAGTTGGTATCCTGTCAGTAACTTTTCAATATGTACTTGTTCACTGCAGAGCGTGTCTTCGTTGAAAATGACGTTGGAATCAGAGGATGGGAGTTCCTATGGGAGGTACTGTCTCTTCATCTCATTTTACCACATGTTTACCACAGACCATTAGAATGGCGTGTGTGTGTGTGTGTGTGTGTGTGTGTGTGTGCGTTTTCTGTGCTTGCAGTTTTTTGCTGTTGTGTATAAGTAAACGACAACAACAACAAAAAGAGTATCATTATGTAGCCGAGTGGTTTGGACCCTCTCGCCCACTACCCTAGGTTCTCCGGCCAGCTGTGTGCCGCCGGCTTTGTTCGCCTGTAGGCTACCGCACGCGTACAGCATTGCGGATCCACGATAGCCACGTGTCAGTTGTGTTTGTTTGTGTCCATTTAGTGCTAAATATCTCCGCAGTCGCTTAACCTAAAGTTATCATGTAAACTGTAGTAGTTTCGGAAGAGTTTGTACTTTTTAGTTATGTTTTGTTTTTAGCGCTGTTTTGTAGTTTAACGGGTGTATTTTGCCATTTTCACCATGTCACGGATGCGTGACTTAGGGTAAATCATGTGCTGTTATGATTTCCGTATGACGGGTTGGTATGATTTCTGTATGCATCGTAATTATATTCTGTGTGGCACACGTGCCTTGTTTTCTGCACGGGCCACTCATGTATCCCTTAGTGAAGGTTTTACACGGGACATTTGTGGATAATATGCTGACCTGTCCGTTTCCCTTGTTAAAGTCGATACAGGTAACCCGTTTTACACGTGATGCGGGTGTATCCTGTGCGATACTCACCCTATTCGCCCTAACAGTATAAAAACCATTGCTATTCACTTGCTATTCGCATTTGGCCCGGTAGTACCGACACGTCCGTTCAAGAGTCTGGCACTTCTTCTCGTCCGCTGTCTTTACGGTCTACCGTCATAACCCCTCGCATCTTGCATATGGAGGTAAATGGTTCATATCTGTTATTTCACGTATTATGTTTCAGGTCAGCTATTTTCTCTTGTGTAGATATTACCAACGGTCAGGAAGTTAGTATGAAACTTGTCTATTGTGGCCGAAGTGTTATGTCGGCTAAGTATGTTAGCCGTTTTACCAGTGAGTTTAACACTGACCTGTCTGTATATTCTGCTGACTTGTCCGATGTGACAGCTGTAGGCGTCTACCTTTAGCATTTAGTATGTGCAGTTTCCTTTAGCGTTCGTAACATAGGAGCGTTCGCTGGTTTGTGCCATGGGTTAATATTATCCCATAGATAGGCAGTATGTGCTGGTTTAGCCCAAGGACTTACAATAGTGTATTGTTGCACAGGGGTTCTAGCCCGAGTGGCTGTTTTCGGGAGCCAGAAGCTGCCCTGTAGTCCCTTGTCCCGTGGAGGATTTCTTGGCCCTGCGACGACTGAAGGGGAGGGAGCTTGACTGCCCGTATGTGGGATTCAGCGTGGGTGCTGGTCCACTAGAGCATCAGCGGTTGCCGTGATGCTTTTGTAGAGCTGCCGAGCCAGCTCTATTTTCCGCCGCCTGTGGTGTTGTCTGCGGCTTGTGAACTGCACATCTGCGCATCTGCACGTCTGCGCGCTTGGCCATCGTTGGAGGTACCATCCCGTGCACGTTAAAATGCTCTGAGCGCTCTTAGATACAATTATTTATATCATTTGTATTTTAGGCATAGTATTTATTGCCTTGATTGATTGCCTTGCCTATTCTTGATGTCATTCGGTTTTGTAGCTGTACTGTGACGTGTTATGCAATGACTGTTCGTCTTGTCAATAATATTGTGGTGGTGTGAATCCCCGCACGTCTCAGTATCAGTTTCTGTTGTGCGACTGCGTGTGAGTGAGAGTAAAGAAAGAGCACGCACCTCTTACACCCATACATTACAGCACACACGGTAGTGACACACCACTTTCGAATGCGTGGTCCCTGTCTTTACGCTCTTAAATCGGCGATAGGAAATTCTTTGTACATTGATAATGTTCGAAACTTATGCCATTTTAAAGTATTTTTCACGCTCTTTTCAATGCAGTTTGTTTGAAGTTTGTAGCTGTTGTATTACGCCCGCTATTGTTAGTTTTCTGTGTGTAAACAAACACAGATTTCGCCGCTCGAGAGCATCTAGCCCTTGTTTCTGCTGCGAGCGGCCGTTGCTTTCTTTGCGGCTCGCGCTGGGCGCATAAGTAGCCGCGAGCTACGCCTCACTGGTCAGTCGCCAGCCAGCCCTGCCGCGAGTCACTGCACGGATTGTCGCTCCCCGCTCTGCCATTTGTTGCTGTTTTCCTGTTGCAATAAAACTCATGTCATAGCGACCGCTGTGTTTGCCTCCCTGCCTGCCTGAATCACTCGACACCATCACAAAAACTGGCGCTGCGAGCAGGATCACAGGGAGCCGACAACAGGAAACAGTGCGTGAGAGGAAAGGTGATGGCCTATCGACGACACGGCACCATTAGGCCTACCAACCAGGACAGTGAAGCCCTGCAGTTGCAGCTCTCTGCGATGACCGCAGAGATTGGGCAGCTGCGCCTCATTGTAGCTGCCCTCTCCGCCAAGCTGAAAGAGCCCCGGGAGCCGCCGGCCGCTACCGTCAAGACCAGCGAGCAGCCGGCCAAGCCAGGAGCCCGGTGCTACTGGTGCGACCAGGCCGGGCACTTCGAGCATGCGTGCCCAGCCAAGGAGAACTACCGGCGGCGGAAGAGGCCTCGGCGACGCCGGCGACAACGTAAGGGGCAGCACCAACAGGCCCCTCCATCGGCACCGCCGCCGCCGACAACGCACCATCAGAAGCGGGACAACGGACCGAAGTTCCAGGCTGCTGCTCCAGCAGGCCTTGCGCCGCGGCCTGTCCCGACTCCAGTTCCTGCGGCCGAAATCCGACCGACTGTCCGGACTGCTAAGCAGCAGCCACCTGCTGCGGCTGTGAACAGTGTCGCCCGTACTAGCAGTCCGGGTATTGGAACCAAGTCCAGCCGCATCCCGGCCAAATCCGTTACCAGCGCTAGCCCTGTGACCGTGAACTCTGTGGTGAGACCTGCGGTTCCCAGATCAAAGAGACCCGAGACTGTAGTTGTGAAGCGCTGTACACAGCCTGTACAGCAGAAGATGATTCGGAGACCCTGAGACTGTGTATTGTGTTACAAGTGTGCTTCCAGTTTTATTCTGTGCGATGGACAGTTGCGAGGAGTGACTGATCTTTGTTTGATGTATGTGTGCTCACTGATTTTAGTTTGTGGTGGTAACTTTCAGTAGTTGATTTGTTTGGGTTATTGTGTTTGACTGAGTAGTGTAACTGTGTTATTTTGTCAGTAGTGATGTGCTTATGTTGTATTTTCATGGTTTGCGGCTTGTGACATCCGAGTGACTGGGGCTAGTTTCAGAATTATATCTAATGCTATCCTTATGTATATTTTCAGTGAAGTTTCTTGCGAACGAGTCTTGGTGTTTAGTCACCTCTGTGGAATTTTTGTAGGTAATGGACTGTTGGAATATTTGGACTGTTTGACACATGTTGTGCTATGTTAATTATGTTGGCTTGATCGTGGTAACTCTTTGTGGTTGACTTGTTTTGAGCATTGTGTTATACTGGTTAGATTCATGATGGTTAAATACCCGGTTTCTATCAGTTTTGCTAGATGCAACCTTGCTTAGTAACAGTTTTGTACAACTGGCTGTGATTGTTCGTAATGCGAGAGAACAGGGTTTTGTACTCGTTTATTTTTGATGTGGTGCCACATGTTGATTGGCTCTTTGTGTATCATGCTGTTGCCCTTTGGGGATGGGCTTAGCATAGTGTGTTTTTTGGTTTTCACCAGCGAGGCCGCTGGTTGTGTTTCAGTGTGGGGAGATGTAGCCGAGTGGTTTGGACCCTCTCGCCCACTACCCTAGGTTCTCCGGCCAGCTGTGTGCCGCCGGCTTTGTTCGCCTGTAGGCTACCGCACGCGTACAGCGTTGCGGATCCACGATAGCCACGTGTCAGTTAGTTGTGTTTGTTTGTGTCCATTTAGTGCTAAATATCTCCGCAGTCGCTTAACCTAAAGTTATCATGTAAACTGTAGTAGTTTCGGAAGAGTTTGTACTTTTTAGTTATGTTTTGTTTTTAGCGCTGTTTTGTAGTTTAACGGGTGTATTTTGCCATTTTCACCACTTTTCGAATGCGTGGTCCCTGTCTTTACGCTCTTAAATCGGCGATAGGAAATTCTTTGTACATTGATAATGTTCGAAACTTATGCCATTTTAAAGTATTTTTCACGCTCTTTTCAATGCAGTTTGTTTGAAGTTTGTAGCTGTTGTATTACGCCCGCTATTGTTAGTTTTCTGTGTGTAAACAAACACAGATTTCGCCGCTCGAGAGCATCTAGCCCTTGTTTCTGCTGCGAGCGGCCGTTGCTTTGTTTGCGGCTCGCGCTGGGCGCATAAGTAGCCGCGAGCTACGCCTCACTGGTCAGTCGCCAGCCAGCCCTGCCGCGAGTCACTGCACGGATTGTCGCTCCCCGCTCTGCCATTTGTTGCTGTTTTCCTGTTGCAATAAAACTCATGTCATAGCGACCGCTGTGTTTGCCTCCCTGCCTGCCTGAATCACTCGACACCATCACAATTACAGTGATGATTAAGAAGTTGTTGTTTTTAATAAAACAGCATAATCTTGTATATATACAGAAATATATATATAGAACAGGAACACAGGTGTTGCCAAAACCGAAAACATGCGCTCAATCAGGTGAATTTGAAAGTAGGGGAACTAAGTAAAGCTGAGAGCGCTTCCTAGATCTAGGAGATGTGTGCTTTGTATGCCATTGGACAAGTCTGCCTTGCCCTACATCGGCTACAAGGTCTAAGAGCTCTCAGGATATCTCATCGTTCATAGGGCCCCCATTCCCCTCCCACCAGGATTAAAATGGTCGGTACGACCTAGGCCATATGAATTGGTGATTTTTAGCCGCTCACAACCATGTTTCTTATCTACTAATTTATGTATTATCTTTCTCAGAGAATGTCAAGAAATAATAATAAAAAACAAGTAAAAAAAAATAATGGTTTTGAAACTTTTATTATAGCTTTGTCACCGTGACCTTTGGAAGAGGTCACTCAGCATAGTATAGGTCAAAGGTTAATTTCAAACTTTTGTGTCTGCCAGAGATTGCGTGAACTGGAGCAGCTGTGCGGGGGGAAGCTGACCATCGAGTACAGAATTAAACCAGAGATTCTCCCATAGATGACTGCACATCTAGATCTGTGCCACTTGCTGAGGACTACAGGAAAATCTACACTACAGGGTTAAACCAGAGATTGATTGTCCAGTAGATGGCTGCGCATCTAGATCTGTTCCAGGACATACTGGAAGATCACCACCACAGGATTAAACAAGAGATTCTCCAGTAGATGACTGGGCATCTAGATCTGTGCCAAGGATACAGGAAGATCAGCACCACAGGGTTAAACCAGAGATTGTGCCACAGATTAAACCAGAGATTGTGCTGTAGGTGACTGCATGTAGGTCTGTGCCACTTCAGTAGGATATGCACCACAGCCAGAGGACAGGCAGTGCCACAGACATTGAGTTAAATCTTTTATATGTTTTATTTCTTCCCTGTCAGGGTAACTGATGTTACCTATTATGAGTGTACTCCGGTTTAGGTGTTTTAAGCACATGCTTTTGAACAATTTCTTTTCTCTACTTTTAAAGTTCCAAAGTCAGTGTCAGGTTCTGTGTGTACCGGTATTCAGGTATAATTCACCTTTGTTTGAGTTACTTTCGCTCAGTGGTATCTTTGAAGATGCACTTGTTTACATGATGTCTCTGGGTGTTTGAGGTATGTAGTCTTGTGCACAAGCTTATTTGCATTCGTATATTTTAACTTGCAGCTCACATCCTAGTCTGGTATGATTCACGATTAATTCAGTTGCTTTTGGTTAAAGATAGCTTTGAAGATGCACTTGTTTACATGATGTTTCTGGGTGTGTGAGGTACATACTGTTGTGCACAAGCTTACTTTGATGTGCGTATTTTAACTTGCAGCAGGCATCCTAGATTATGATTCACCTTTAATTCAGTTGCTTTTGGTTACAGATAGCTTTGGAGATGCACTTGTTTCTGGGTGTGTGAGGTATACATATTCTTGGGCACAAGCTTACTTTGATGTGGATATTTTAACTGGCAGTTCAAATCCTAGTCAGATATGATTCACCTTTAATTCAGTTGCTTTTGGTTAAAGATAGCTTTGAAGATGCACTTGTGTCTGGGTGTGTGAGGTACATATTCTTGTGCACAAGCTTACTTTGATGTGGATATTTTAACTGGCAGTTCAAATCCTAGTCAGATATGATTCACCTTTAATTCAGTTGCTTTTGGTTACAGATAGCTTTGAAGATGCACTTGTGTCTGGGTGTGTGAGAAACATATTCTTGTGCACAAGCTTACTTTGATGTGGATATTTTAACTTGCAGCTCAATCCTAGTCTGATATGATTCACCTTTAATTCAGTTGCCTTTGGTTAAAGAGATCTTTGAAGATGCACTTGTTTACATGATGTTTCTGGATGTGTGAGGTACATACTCTTGTGCACAAGCTTATGTGGATATTTTAACTTGCAGCTCAAATCCTAGTCAGATATGATTCACCTTTAATTCAGTTGCTTTTGGTTAAAGATAGCTTTGAAGATGCACTTGTTTCTGGGTGTGTGAGGTATACATATTCTTGTGCACAAGTTTACTTTGATGTGGATATTTTAACTGGCAGCTCAAATCCTAGTCTGATATGATTCACCTCACCTGTAATTCAGTTGCTTTTGATTAAAGATATCTTTGAAGGTGCACTTGTTTACATGATGTTTCTGGGTGTTTGAGGTATACGTATTTGTGTGCACAAGCTGGCTTGGATGTGTATATTTTAACTTGCAGCTTATACCTCCTAGTTCATGATCTCTCTCTGTCTCACACAAACACACACACACACACACACACACACACACACCCCGTGGCACACACACACCAGGATTGCGGGACTGGGATTTCAATGGACATGGTTTCAGTCGGTGCAAAAGTTTGAATGGGCAATATTTCAAGCAAAAGCTATTAGTATGATTTGTCAAAACTTGAGAAATTATTGCGAAGTTGTACAATTAAACACTCAGTCCTGCAGCCTTTTTTTTTTTTTTTTTTTTGAATGAAACGCTGAACACAATGTTTGCAGCAAAATCCATTGTCTGACGTCTGACCTGAAGGTACTAGGTGGTGTCATTTGACATACAGGCGATTTGCAGAATTCAAACAAGTTTTCGCCTTCCAGTGGAATCACCCTGTCCAATTTTTTTTTTTTTTTTTTTTTTGCATTTGCCGAAGAGTGTCCTGGAGGCCATGCATACATCCAGAGGTGTGTAACACATGGCGGTGATAGAAAGATAACCGAAAGCAGAGATCTTAGATCTGAAAAAAAGGAATGTGTTTAGCCAAAGGATTCTAAATAAATAGAATTCACTGTCAAACTCTGTGGTATCAGTGTGGCAAAACCCTACAAGATTTCACATTGGAACTGAGTTGACAAAAATTATAAAGGTGAGACTGATGTTTACTAACACTAAATTATCCTGATGCACCCGCAGTAATACACGATATTGATGAAAAGTGTGCCAAATGAGGAACCCCATTACAAGCATGTAAGCTTTGGGCTCGACTGATGATACATTTGATGCAGAGGTACGGAATAAGTGTCAGAACTCTTTCAGAAAAACATATTCAATGTTGGCAGTTACCTCCCCTGGGCTAGTGAAAAACAGCGGGAAGACAAAACGTCAACAAGCTTCGGCTGCTGGCAGAGGGCGAAGTTTTACTCTGTGCGGCTTAATTTGCCAAGCACGCCATTGTAAGTGCCAGATAAATTCGTACGAAAGCATATTTACTACTTGCGAAATCTTTACTTCGTATAGCATTAGAATGCAGTAAAAGTTCAGATAAAAGATGATCCGAACGGTTTACAGCGTCATTTTCAGCATCAACTGTGCACCTAAATGTGAACAGCTCAATGTCCCCGGAGGACTGTGTTCCTTCCATGTGTCATTACATGGTTAGGGTTGCCATGTTGGCAGCAGTGTAAATTGTAGTGACTGCAGGACGCTGTCAACTGTTTGTGAGGCATTATCCTGATGTGGAGTGCTGTGAAAATATACTAGGTACATGTATGTACCTATATATGGATGAGACAGAGAGATACCCCTAACCACTACAAATTGTTCACACTGATGATTATGCAGAGGATGGTTTTGTTGTCTTGGCCTTGTATGGTAGACTGGCCTTCAGGCAAGAGTTTGTTGTAGTTGTGCGTGCACCAGTACAAGTAAGGAAGTTGATGAGTACGCTTTCCGAAACTCACAGACCTCCCGAAACAGACATGTATCATAGTATGCTTCCCAAAACACAAATACTCATATCGCAGCTTGGTGTTTACAACAGCCTGTAAGATCAGCATACCAGGAGGCTGGAAATAATAATAATAAATCACATGATTTGTATTGCGCAATTCTTGAAATCAACTCATCACTGCATTTACACATCACTCACACACACGGCACACACACACACCGCACACACACACACCGCACACACACACAAAACACATCAATAAACAGCAGGTACTACAGTTGCATGAATCACTAGAATGCCAGTTGGAACAGGTAGGTTTTAAGTTCTGATTTGAAGGATGTCAGAGTAGGCTGCTGTCTCGTGCAGGTAGCGAGTTCCATTTTATTTGGATGATAAATCGGAAACAGTGGTGGCCGAAAGATGTGGCCTGGGAACTTTGAGGAGCTCTTCACTGGATGAACAGAGGGTACGTGACGGATTGTATGTGCATAGTCGAGTACTAGTAAGAGCCTCTAAGAGGAATCATGCAAATCAAGTTAACATTGTTTTAATCATGACAGGTTGTTCCAAGACTCCCTCCCTTCCCCTCCTCCCCCCCCCCTCCTCCCCTTGTCTAGTTTTGTGTACATGTATCTTGTTTATTGACTCTCTTCATACTCATGTTTTGTTTTATACATGTACAGCACTTGACTGACTGGCAAGTCACCATGACAGCACATGTACAACCGAAGCCCTCACTTCAGCAGAGGTTCTTTACCACTTACTGTCAGGGGATCAGTCTCATCCGTGGACATTTCTGTGACCTCAAGGTCATCATCTCTGGGGCGGTCTTTGAATGTCATCGCCTCCTCCTTGCATCTTTGTCGGAGTTTTTCCGGTTGGCACTAACAGGGGCATGGCGAGAAAGTTCCAGTAGCACCGTTGAGATTTCTCATGAGGATGTCACTGCTGAGTCTTTTCAAATTTTTCTGGACATTGTTTACGAAGGTCACGATGTCATCTCCATAGAAACAGTTGAAGGTATTTTTCGAATGTCCGTCTTTCTGTGTGTTCCACCCTTGGAAGAGTTCTGTGTTAAGTTCATGTCAGAGAACATAACTGCTGACAAGTGCCTTCACTTCTTGTTTCTGGCACAGACGTACAATCTGCCCTCTTTGTGCGACTGTGCAGTTACAACAGCTTACAGAAACTTCAGCGTAGTACACAGACAAGCAGAATTTGCCAGTGTGCCAAAGCCTGAGCTCCTCCTCATATTGACGGGGGCTGTAATGAACACCTGCGTCTTGGATAAATCCAGCATGGATGACATACTTCAGGCAGTTCTTTTGTGGGTAGAGAGTGATAAAGTACGACACCCCCACCTGGGAGAGCTACTTCCTTTTGTGGATCCGTACAGGCTGTCACCTGGGATTAAGCGGTTGATCGTGACCAGATACGCCCAACATGAACTTGGAGGCGTCCTGCTGAGTATGTAACTTTACCCACAGGTGCAAACTAGTACGGATTGGCCATTACATGTATTATTTTCTGGATTAAGAATGATCTTACACTCTTGAAATACACATGTATGCAGAACACAACAGCTGGGGTGGTGGAAAATGCTCACTTCTGATAGGCCGTCATCCCCAGAAACACCACACTGCCGTGCAATGGCAAAACACAGTAAGTCCATTGATGTCATTTGAGAAAAAAAGGCCATAACGTCAATGCCTTTCATCTTCAAATCACCCCTTTTCCCCTAAAATGATGTCATGGACTTACTGTCATTTGGGCAGCACACCAACTAATTTGCTTGCTGACTCAAACACACACAGGTATGTGTGCAGTCTTCAGTGATAATGTCCCTAAATGCCCATCACATACGTGTGTAGTCTGGTCACAAAAAAGTTAAAATGATATCTGGGTGCTTGGAAGAGCCAGTTTGTGCTTCACTCAATTTTCCAGTGATCTCCCCAGTTTTAGCTTTCTTAACAGATGTGCCAGTAGAAGTATGAATAATGTTTTGCTTGACAAATCTTGCTGTTTTGGGCGAATTAGTCTTTGTGGCTTGCGCGGCTTTAAGCCCTAAAATCTCACTCACTCACAGTTGCTGTTTTGTGGCAGGTTACCTTGGACAGAGACCTAGTTGTTCAACCTGGAGCCATGGAAGAGAAAGTGAAGATGCAGACAAGGCGCACACTTCACATGACACCAGCTGGCTGACCTCCAATATGTCAGTGACAAAATGTGGAGTGATCGTGGGTGGATGCAACTGTTCATCAAAACCTTCCAGCAGTCTAGTGGCTTTCACTTTGTCTGAAGGCAGCGCTGATGATAACAATGAAAACACTGATGATGATGACGGCTTCAAGATGTACAGTTTAAGTCCACTGCCCGAAAGTTTGGAAGGGGCCATCGTGTCCTGTATTTGGAACAACGAGGTGTACGTCAGTGGTGCTGTAGATACAAACAAAATCAATCAGTACTTTGCTGTGTACAGAACCACACAGAACAGATGGGAGATGCTGCCCCCTCCTCCAGTGCCAAGACTAGAGTATGCAATGGTTGCTGCCAGTTTCAACATCTATTTCATTGGCGGGTGCACAGAGGCAGATGTAGATCATCCAGTTTCGGACATTTTGGTCTACCATACACGGACGGGCACCTGGGGCATATATGGCAGTCTGCTGGAGGCTGTTGCAAGCCCAAAAGCTGCTGCAGTCGGTCATCGGGTCTACGTCTTTGGTGGTTGGAAATGGGAAGAAGTAACATATAATTACCACGATTCGGAAAACAGCTTTGAGGTGCAGTGCATTGATACTCTTAAAGGGAATGTGTACATTGCTGGAAATACGCAACGAGATCTGCAAGTGAGCATCCCCGAACAGGTGGTCAGCAGTGGTAGGACAATTTTTGCTATGGATGATGAAGGACTTATAGTACAGATGGTTGAAAAGTTTGCTTTGGCAGATGAACGGGAACGCGTTCTTGCCAGCAGTAGAGGCAGACATACATTGCTACCATTGGCGTTAAATGTAGGAAATGCCAGCTCATCATCACTTGCTCTTGAAACTGATCAGAATGCCAATCTTAGAGGGCACATGGTCAGAAATTCTGAACCTCTTACTGTGGAGACTTCTGAATCGGACTCTTTTATTCCAACTGTCAGTTCAAGATCCATCGGCAACATCCACCTTCAAGAAACCTGTTTCAATACCTACCTCCATAACGATGAGCTCATCCGGTGCACGCAGTATGAGGGGCGTATTGATATAGAGCAGGAGGGACAAGGCTTCATCCACCTGATCGGTTTTGATTTAAAAAACGGGAAGATCAAACAGAGGAACTACACACTGCCCCTCACCAGATCTTCATACAATATTCATATTCTGAACGTCCCATCTCGCTACCTTGGAACAAAGGGTAGGTTGTGAGTGTTGCTCTTCATGCAGTGTTCATAGTGTTTATTTACTTGTTTGTTTACTATCCAAATCACTCAGGTTTTGATGAGCACCTCCCCAGCAATACCCGTATTGACAAAGTCTTGAAGTGTTGTGTCCATCAAGAAAATGACTAAGCTACAGACATTTGAATGAAACATAATCTCAGAGGTTAACCCTTTTACAACTGCTTATGTTTCCAACACTAAGTGCCTGACACTCAGCGGGCAGCAGCAGCATTCCTCCCTAAACTGGCTTATCCCAGGCAGTGCAGGCCGGTTCTGCAGTACCCAACCTTGAAAATCTATAGCTCAAACACTACTCAACCAATCTCATTCAAACTTTTTTTTTTTTTGGGGGGGGGGGGGGGGGGGGGGGGGCAAAATGCTAATGAGGTTTCCCTTGGGACACAAGGATCTTTTCCAACCTTATCAGGAGATAATTGTCAAGTTCAGTAACTCCACTGCCTCGTGTCACCGATCAGCACCTCATTAGTTGTCTACCGGCACATGCCAGCCAGCGAAAAAAAGTTGTGAAAGGGTTTCCTAGAATGTTAAAGTGTTCATAGAGCTTACATGATTAGTTCAAGTGGTTTACGATGAAAGACTAACCCCTCAATGGTTCGATTGTTTGTGTAGCTACCTCGCCGGAGGCTCAGTAGCTACACAATCGAATCATCTTAATGGCTGAAAATCGTTCACCTCAGTTGGGAATCAGCTTTTTCAAAGGTGTCAAATGAGCAACTCTTATTAAATTTTAACCATCGCCTTTAAGTCTGTGGTGAGTTTGCACCCACACGCTTATTCAAACTTCCATATCTTGGTCAATTTTCCCACTGGCTCCACAAAACTTCACCACTTCGTTAACAATTACAAGGGTTTGGGAAAGTGCTCATAACACTTCTGCAATTTTGACTGTAAACAAACAAACAAACAACAAAAACATTGTATAACACTCCCCGTGCATCATGGGGGTAAAACCATCCGTGATTTTAAATAGGGAAGAAACATATTACCCTCCCCGTGTGTAATGGGTGTCAAACCACCCATACTTTTTAAGAAGAAACTTTGAGGGTAGAGTCAGGTATGCATAGGTGTAAATGTTCACACACATACACAAGAAAGTTGCAGAAATGTCAACAGATGTCTGTGTGCAGAAACGAAAACCAGCACAGAACAAAAATGCATATTATGTAATTAGTGGGCTCTTTTGATGATTAGATCAGTCCCTGCAAAATAATTAAAAAACACTTTACGGCCTGTGAAATTTTATGACTTGTACCACACTTACGATACACTGTCCTAGACAGACCATCACATTAGTGTGTGTTTCAGCAATTTTTTCTAGGTGAGTTTAGTTTCTATTTTAAATGCTTGAGTGGTTTTACACCCATGATGTACAGCACGCAAGTTTTCTGCTTTTTAAGCATGGGTGTCACGGTGTTTGCACCCACGGCCACAACGTACGGCATGAAAGGTTCGAGGCAACACATGCCAAAGGTAAGAAAGGAAAAAGAAAAACTTCAAAAATATCCATTTTTTGCTGAGTACTGGTGAAAATGCCCATATGATACGGGCTACTTCCATCTTTGCTAAACCAAATCACATTTTCGAACAGTTTTGCTCGCGAGTGCATCTGTACCCTCCAAATACTCTCTCTTGATTAATACAGCTCTTAATGCGATACAGTGTTGCCTACAACATCCAAATTCTACGACTGTTGTTACACTGCTGGAGCTCTCAGTCTGACAGTGGTTGCCGCGTCATGGTGTACACTTCTGTTGGCTCAGTGTCGGCATCACAAACGCTGTCACTATCCAGGTTTTGAAGTGGTGTGATGGTAGATGCGTGTACCATAAAAACAGCTCAGAACAATCTGTGAGCAGGTCAAGGTCAAGGTCGTTAAAACAGTCTGTTGGGAAATTTTACATTTGCATTTTCTCAGAATCTAGAAGGTTCAGAGGCCTAAAACTATGTGTGATGATTGACATTGGCAGCACCTTTACAGACATACCTGTGTTCAGTGACCTTTTTTCAAGGTCAAGGCCATGCAAGCAGTTTTTTGGAAACTTTAACCTTGGCATTTTGTCCAAAACAACAAACAGTAGAGGCACCAAACAAGGCATGATGATAGACAGCATTGAGACCTACCTTTCTGAATGACCTTGACTGAAGGTCAAGGTCATTAAAGCTGTCTGTTATGAATTTTAACATTACCGTTTTCAGGGGAACTACAAATACTAGAGGCATCAAACTTGGCATGATGATAGACATTGATGAGATCTCATTTGAATGACCTTGACCCACGGTCAAGGTCATACAAACTGTTTTGGGGAAAATTGTAATAATTATTGCCAGGGACTCGGAGCGCCAGAGACACTTTACTTGGCATGATAATGGATAGTGATAAGAGCTTTACAAACATACTCTTGTGAATGACCTTGACCTGTGTCACAAGGGAGCCATGGAGGCTTCTGCCTCTCTAGTTTTATACTGTCGTGGTAAATGTAGCTCGGTGGACATTAATTTCCTTCAATCCTGCCCAGTCTTACCCTACCCTGTTGCATTCCTGATTTTGCATGTCCTTTTCAGCTCCCAAGCCATCAGAGGCATGCTACAGAATTTGCTTCTCCCTGTTTGATCTTTTATCCGAGACAGAGATTGCTCAGGAAAGAAGGGTGGGGAAAATTATGTGGTGAGTACTGTGAACATTTGATGTCAGTCTCACTAATCTCAGTATAGTCATTCTCTTCACTGAAAACGGGGGGGGGGGGGGGGGGGGGGGGGGGGGGGGGGGGGGGGGTGATAGGTAGCGTGATAGATCTAGATACAATGAAGTCCATAAGATTTTTCTAGGGATAAGATGTGGCCCATAGCTGCCGACTATCAGTTTTTTATATATATATATATATTTCTGGAATCAAATATAATCGCTGGCAAAATACAATTTCAAGAACTTCGGGGGGGGGGGGGGGGGGGGGACTGAAATTCCGGAAGCCATCAGGCATTCAACTTTTGTTTTGTATGCTAGACCTTTGCCTGCCAGTGGAGTTGCAGTTGCCATTCACCTCACTTGTCGAACATGAAGGTTTGTTGTCCAACGGTTTAGTAGACCATGTCATTAGACCACTTGTGCCTGAAAGTGTTTTTTTTTTTTTTTTGCTTTGACAGCCAACCGAGATGCAGATTCCACCCCTCATCGCATCTGCTTAGGATTTTTTATTTTCTGGAATTTGCAGCCATTGTTGGCCTCAGTGAGACTAATCTCACTTTAAGAGTATTGATTATTGACACATTAATGTGTGTGTGTGTGTGTGTCTTTTCCAGGTGCATTAGAATTGTCAAGTACGCAGGAGAAAACTCTGGTGGTGCAACCGTTCGGGTGTCCTTTGGCTTAGCTTCAAGACTAACAAGGTAAATCAGATGTCAGAATATTCAGGGGCTGATGCATGAAGAGAGACTAGGACATAAGTTCAAGATTGTTTTTTTTTCCCTAAGCTGAGACTAAATCTATGCATGAACAGAGACATAGGCAAGTCTGTGACAATTCTAGTGACAGAACAGTAACACACACTGATGATAGTCCTGATATAATGAGTACAAGACTGCTGCTCAGGTCTCAGAATAGTCTAGTCTCTTTGCATGTATCAGGCCCCAGAGGCCTAGGGTGAACTCTTCTTGTGTTACAGTAGTAATGTTTTCAGCTGATAAGTCCTAATAATAATCCTAATACTTTTTCAGTATGACAGTACAGTGATCATGTTTACCAGTATTAACCCCATATTTTGGATATGAATTGGTACCAGGCCTGCTCCACTGGAAAGACATTTCCAGGGTGTTGTGTCAGATTTGAAATTTTGGACTCTGACTCAAATTTCAAATTTTGCATTTGTATTGAAAATGGTACCTTGATACAGCATTCAGTACAACCTGCTCGTTTATTCTCAGTTGTGCCGGTTCTTCCCTCTATCTCCATACCATTCATGCAATCGGTATACACTGTTATATGTGGTAATTGCTGTCATAGTGTGCGTTTGGAAAGGGCATGTTCTACCAAGAACCGAGACAAAGCTGTTAATCTTTTGCAGATGTAGCCTATTGTTTGCGCTCGTGTTTGATTGACACTAGTTCCAATGAGCAGCCTACTGCTGCGTATTTGCTTCTTGTGCGATTGCAGGAAAGGAAAACCTCTGTGTCAAATTATTCATAAAACAGCCAACTTCTTCCTCTTCTTTTAAAGATCTATGTTTTGGGGTTATTGCAAAGATGTTGATGTCTCTCACAGAAACTTATCAAAATTTGCAGACACCAGCAAGTCAAGACATGCTTTCACTGTTTCTTGGTGCATAGGCACAGGATTGAAAAAACAGAGTGGCGTTCTTTTGGTAAGTGTCAGTTTATGTTTCTCTCATAGTTATACTTACTTACTTAGACCCCTGGCTCCAAGTGAAGCGTAGGCTATCGACAACCCTTCGCCATCACACTCTGTTCTGGGCTATTCTTGTTTCATAGGTAAAGGGAAAAACATTTACCTTAACATTTTTCTGTACACGTGTTCTTTTCAGTCAAAACATTCCACCTTACTGAAATCTGAACACAGGCCTGTGGCGACAGAGAACACTTTTGAGGGCAGACTTCATGTTTGGCAAATAATTTTCTTCAGCGTTCTTGTTTAGATGCAGGGGGTACATGCCCATTTTCTGGAACACTCCAGATTTCCAGAATGAGAACTTTTGAATTCAGTTTTCTGGATTGGTAATCAGTGAACAAGTTCCAAATGACGGGATCAGCGCTGAGAGTGCTTGTGATCTTGAACGCCGTACGTAAAGCATACATATCTCAAGATCCCGAGCACTCTCCCTAGATAAGGAATAATCTTTTTTACTGCAGAGTGTTTGAGGCTATACTAACAATAATTTATTATTGTTAGTATAGCCTCAAACACTCTGCAGTAAAAAAGATTATTTATTTTAATATTATTTTATATATATAATATATTATAATATATATAATATAATATATTTATAATTTATTATTGCAAGATCGGAGATGCTGCAATCACCGAGCAATTACACATCACACAGTTATTATTACACACATATTATTATTTTTTCAATTTTTGGGCGTAGAAATGATTTGTGATTTGTGATCAACCTACTGTGATGTGTTGGATATGGCATGTCAGGAGATTTAAATATGTATTGTTACTGCAGAGCGTGTCTTCACTAAAGATGACACTAGAGATGACGCTGAAGTATGGGATTATCCTTGGGAGGTACTTTTTCTACACTTCATGTCATAAACATGTTTGCCACATATATTTATGCTGTAAGGGTGTCATTTAGGCGTGTGTATGTGTGTTTCAGAGTTTTTTGGTTTGGGGTTTGTTTGTTTTTAATGAAGTAAACAGTGTAATCTGGTCATTGTATGGGTCACAGGGGCGCCGGAACCGGGCTGCCCCCCCTGTACCCAAGCTGGGGGGGCAAGAGTATCTTTTTGCCCCCCCCCCCCCCCCCCTGGAAAATCAGGTGACTATGGCAAGAGGGGGGGGTGGGGCAAAGCCATGGTCTTGCCCGCCCCCCCCCCCCCCCTTCCCCTACCCCCCCCCCCCTCCTCCTACCCCTCTTCCTGCTCTCTCCCTCATCCCACCCAACAGAGAACTCAGTTTAGCCATTGCATGAAATATCAAAACGACTTGGCAGAAAGTCATCTGATAACCCCCCCCCCCCCCCCCCCCCCCCCCCCCCCCCCCCCCCCCCCCCCCCCCCCCCCCCCCCCCCCCCCCCCCCCCCCCCCCCCCCCGCTTTTCACTTTCTTTGGGCAACGTTGTTCCTTTCAGTGGCTCCCTGGTTCATAAAGGTTTTTGTCTGCGCAGCATCTGATCCCCCCTCCCCCCCCCCCGCTTTTCACTTTCTTTGGGGAACGTCCTACCTTTCAGTGGCTCTGGCGTTCCCCCCTCTGAGATTCTGCCCCCCCCCTCCCCCCAACATCTTCTGGCGCCCCTGGGTCAGTAAATGTCTGGTATTTGTGGTTATGTATAATGAGGACCAGAAAATGTCTGGTATGTGTGGTTGCCGATAAATACCAAAGGATAGTTTTTAGCAAGACTCCTATTATAGCTGTGTGACCTCGACCTTTAGGAGGGGTCACTCAATACAGTATGTAATGTTGGAAAAGTCTTTTCACTGGCAAAGATTAATTTCAAGCTTTTGTGTCTGCCAGACAGTGCAATCTCTGGAGCAGGAATGCGGCGGGAAGGTCACCATTGAGTACAGAATTAAACCGGAGATTGTGCAGTAGATGACCGCACATCTAGAGCTGTGACACAATACATTCAGTAACATCAGCGCATCAACCAGAGGACAGACAGTGCCACAGACAAGGGACATGCAGTGAGTGATGAACAGATCTAGATCTGTCACAGACAGGGGACACACATTGGATGATAACCAGTCTAGATGTACGTGTATGTGCCTCAACAAGATGAGAGAATACAGAAGATATAACAGTCTTTGTAAAGTATGTCCAGCAGAATCCCTGCCATCATCAGATGTCACACAGTAGAGGATATACCACCATTCTGCTGAATTTAACTAGAGACAGTTAAATTGTAGGAGTATGTATTGACATTGATGTAACACTTCTGAAATGTTTCATTCTTCTGTGATAGAGTCGCTGCTGTTTGTTATAATTGTGCTCATGTAGAAGTGTGTGTCTGCTTATGTAAAATTGTATGCATGTGACATTTTCTTTCCTTTGAGTTCTCTAATGGAGGTAAGATTCTGTTTGTCCTGTGTGATTCATCTTCCATTCAGGTACTTTTATTATGCTTATTTTAAAAAACAAACCAACAACAACAACAAAAACACATTATTTATTATATAAATTCCCACTTGCATTTGTTACAGGATGTGATGTTTGTTGAAATATTGCTGTTGAAAAGCAGCTCTCTCTCTCTCTCTCTCTCTCTCTCTCTCTCACACACACACACACATATCTATAGACATTGATGTAGAAGCTTTTCAAAATGTTTTCTTCCGTGATTGGGTAGCTGATGTTATGATTGTTCTCATGTAGAAGTGTTTGTCTGCTTATGTAAAATAGTATCACAGTTTCACATTCTACCTTTTCTTTCCTTTACTTGAGTTCTGTAATCAAAGTAAGATTCTGTTTGTATGCTGTGATTCAACTTTCACTCAGTTACTTTTGATTAAAAAAACACAAAGAATACATTCGCTCTTGCATTTCTTTGTTTAAAACTTGCTTTTAAGCAGCAGCTCTCTCTCTCTCTCTCACACACACACACAGACACACACGCACACACACACACACACACACACATATATTTTCATACACCTGGTGAAGGTCAGAGTTGGGGCAATTTAATTTTGCATGACCTTGAGTCAAGGTCACTAAAGCTGTCTGAAAATTTTACAGTGGTATTTTCTCAGAATCTACACACGCACACCAGGGGTTTGAAACTTGGCATGATGATACACATTGAGAAGAACTTTACAGACATACCTGTGTTCATTAACCTTGTTTCAAGGTCAAGGCCATAAAAGCTATTCTTTTGAAATCTTGTCATGGGCATTTTCTCAGAAGCAACAAACAGCAGAGGTGCCAAACCTAGTGTGCTGATAGACAGTGAAAGAATTAACCCCGATTGAAGGTCAAGGTCATTAAAGCAGTCTGTTTGGAAGTTTTACATTTGCATTTTCTCATAATCTAGAAAAACCGAAAACATCAAACTGTGCATGATGATAGACAGTGGCAACACCTCCACTGACATACCTTTATTCTGTGACTTCTAGTCAAGGTCAAGGCCATGCAAGCTGTTTTGGGGAAACGTTAACTTCTGCATTTTCTCTGAAACAACAAACAGCAGAGGCACCAAACAAGGCATAATGATAGACAGAAATGTGACCTATGCAGACATACCTGTTTGAATTACCTTGACTGAAGGTCAAAGCTATTAAAGCTGTCTGTTGTGAATTTTAACATTTCTGTTTTCAGAGGAACTACAAATACACTGTACTGTAGTAGAGGGGTCAAGGCCATACAAACTGTTTCGGGGAAAACTTGTTATATTGTCAGGAACTAAAGAACACCAGAGACACCTTACTTGGCATGATGATGGATAGTGATAAGAGTTTTACAAACATACACTTTTGAATGACCTTGACCTATGTCACAAGCCGGGAGCCATGGAGGCTTCTGCCTCTTTAGAGTGTTGTAGAACCGTTCAGTGTGGTCACAAATCCACTACCCTCCCAGACTGAGCTGTTTGTCAAATTGCTGTGGCTGGGATGACATTGTTACAAACACATTCACTTAGCTTCCTAGACTGGACTGGGCTAAGCTGATGATGGCCAGGGCCCGTATGTAATCAGTAGTTGAGGTTAGGGCTTTTAGCCTTGAGTTAGAGTCTAACCTGGAACTAAACTAGCTCTAGGGTTAAATTTTCTGTTGTTGTTTGTTTTAAATCAAGAAACGGGCACATTCCAGCAAGGTGGCTAGCGGCATGGGTTAAATTAACCTTGACTTTATTATACACTGATACAGACCCTGGTCTGGGCTGACCTGATTTTGGTGTCACACACACACAGACACACTGACTGGGCTCGGCTGACACTTGTAGCCCATACTCAGTCGGGTGACGCCAGGGCCCGCATGTAAAAGTCGGGGTTAGGGAGTTGAGCCCCGAATTAGAGTCTAACCTCAAACTAAACTAGCTCTAGAGTTAAATTCTGTTGTGTTTTGTTTTAAATCAAGAAGCGGGCCCATCAGTTCCAGCAAGGTGCCTAAGCCGTTTTAGAAGGATTTTTTTCCTTCCCTTTTTCGCTTCCTTTCTCAAGTTATTTAATT
This sequence comes from Batillaria attramentaria, assembly GCA_018292915.2. Classification (NCBI taxonomy): domain Eukaryota; kingdom Metazoa; phylum Mollusca; class Gastropoda; family Batillariidae; genus Batillaria; species Batillaria attramentaria. The sequence goes on from JACVVK020000268.1 coordinate 410,563, forward strand.
TTGCTTTTAGGTTGCTTTTGTCCTAGTCCGTAGCCGCGAATTAGCTTTTGTTGCTTGCGCGGCGTTAAGCCCTAAATAACTAACTAACTTGTCCTACTACTGACTGCCTGCACGGTTAGGCCCGTAGCCGTCGGTTAAATTAACCTCGAGTTTTACAGACGTCAGACTGGATGTCTTTCCCAGCAACTTGCACTGACTGACTTGGACTCGGCGGCATCATGTACACACGGCCGGGCCGGTGACGCCGGCCCATTGCAGGCTCATCAGTGACGGTCAGTCGACAAGAGTTGGCGGGACCGGCTGACAGGGTGAGAACAACCAGATCACTGAGTCTGGTGGTCATGGCGGGGCGAGACTGAGAGAGAGAGACGGCGGGAGACTGAGGAATCTCAGTGAAGGCCGAGTCAGTCGCGGGAAAGCGGACTCACCTGACCAGTGGGAAAAATATTCAAGTTGTGTGTGTGTGTGGGGGGGGGGGGGGGAAGGTAGCTGACTACTGGTAGTCAGTGACGCCGTATCCGGGCCCATCAGTCTGGTCATCAGTCAGTCTCAGGGTCGGTCATCACTGCCGGAGCCTGTTTCGGTGTCCGTTTACAACTGACTCCGTCACTAGAGTGACTGAGTGTGAACTCAGTGACGTCGGCCAGCGGCTTCAGTCCCAGTCAGTCACTGAACTGACTGCCGTGGCCGGGCTTAGTTGACTGAGCTGCAGTCGTCGGTGGTGGTATCAGTCCGAGTCAGTCTGAGTACTACAGGGCCGAATCAATCAGAGAGGGGTGCTGAATTTGTATTTTTTTCCCCCTATTGTCCGGGTCTTGTAAAAGACCAAACACAACAACCGACGGACGTTTTTGAGTTTCTAATTGTTGTTATATACGGCACTAAAACACAAGCGTTACTGACAACTCAGTTTTAAACAATTATTTACAGTTTGATGCTACTGCCGGGGGGCCCTGCCGGTACTACATCAGTCGGCATCACTGACAGACTATACACTGACCCGGCTGACTGACTCAGTGACTGACCCACGCCGCAGTCACATCGGGTTCAGCCGGTAGACACGTGGCCGCCATCAGTAAAGTCAGTGACAGCGTCTGTAACTGATGTTGGCACTGCGTCAGCAGAAGCCCACTTGATGACGCGGCGATCACACTGAGCGCACGAGTAGTGTAACGACCGTATCGTATAGGCCAAGTCGACTACTTGTATGACATGTACAGTCTTCGACCGAGCTGCCCCTAGGTTGGGCCGAGTTGGAAATGGGCCGAGTTGACCTGATGCCGCTCATAACTTGATAAACTGCTCTGTGCGGTTTTATTTTTGCAAGCACGTCATTGTAAGTGCCAACTAAATTCGTACGAAAGCATATTTACTACTTGTGAATTTTTTTTAAATTTTTTTTATTATAGAATTAGAATGCAGTAAAAGTTCAGGTGAAAGAGGTCGGAGGCTGGATGATGCGAACGGTTTACAGCATCATCAGTTCCCGTCAGTTCAGCATCAACTGTTCACCTCAATGTGCGGTGAATAGCTCAGTGTCCCCGGAGGTCTTTGTTCCTTCTGTGTGTCATTACATGGTTAGGGCTGCTATAGTGGCAGTAGTGTAAATTGTAATGACTCTGCTGAATGCTGTGTCACCTGTTCAGTTGTAAGGCGGCATTATCCTGATGTGGAGTGCTGTGAAAATATACTAGGTATGTCTAGTACCTATGTGTGAGACTGAGAGATTCCCCTAACCACTGCAAATTGTTCACATGACTTTGCAGGGGATGGTTTTGTTGGCTTGGCCTTGTTTTGTAGTCTGATGCTCAGTGAAGGCTTTGTTGTACCCGTGTGTGTGCATCATCGAGTCAGTGCAGGTAAGGAAGCTAATAAGTACACTTTTAAGACATAATATTCATTACAACAGCCTGTAAAATCAGTACACCATTAGAATGGAAATAATGATAATAATAAATTACATTTGTATTGCGCAATTCTTGAAATCAACTCACTGCGCATTCTGACATCACTGACACACGGATAAAACACATCCCTGAACAACAGGTACTACAGTTGCATGAATCACTAGAATGCCAGTTGGAACAGGTAGGTTTTAAGTTCTGATTTGAAGGATGCTAGAGTAAGCTACATGTACTGTCTCGTGCAGGCAGCGAGTTCTGACCAGACTATTGGGGTGATAACTGAATGATCAGAACTGAACAGCATTGTCCGAAAGATTTCAGATTTTGCCTAGGAACTTTGAGGAGGTTTTCACTGGATAAGCAGAGGGTACGTGGCGGATTGTATGTACATAGTCAAGCACTAGTAAGAGGAATCATACAAATCAAGTTTTTCATTTGTGACGCCCCCCCCACGACTTGAGTCTGAAGTCACTTTTTGAAGTTTTTGAGGTTTTGATATGATCTTACAGGTTTTTTAATGCTGAATCCAATGGTGAAAACCAGATTAAAATCGGATAATTATTTTTGAAGTTATGATCTGTTGAAATGACGTACCCCATGAAACAAAATAGCCACCTCGGTCGGAAAATCGGGTGTTGCACTATTCAGCTGCATGTAACTTCCGACTCATTTTGTGGCGTAGCGTCACATTTTGTAATCAGGACAGGTTGTTCCATGACTCCCTGAGTCCCTCCCTACCTCCCCCTCTCCTCCCGCCTTCTCCTCCCCTTGTCTAGTTTTGTATCTTGTTTACACTATTGACTCTCCTCATATTCATGTTTTGTTTTATACAGCACTTGACTGACTGGCAAGTCACCATGACAGCACATGTACATCGGAAGCTCTCACTTCAGCAGAGGTTCTTCACCACTTACTGTCAGGGGATCAGTCACCTCCATGCTGATGGACATTTCTGTGACCTCAAGGTCATCATCTCCGGAGCAGATTTTGAATGTCATCGCCTCATCCTTGCATCTTTATCGGGGTTTTTCCGGGTGGCACTAACAGGGGCGTGGCGAGAAAGTTCCAGTGGCACAGTTGAGATTTCTCATGAGGACGTCACTGCTGAGTCTTTTCAAATTTTTCTGGACATTCTTTACAAAGGTCAGAATGTCATCTCCATGGAAACAGTTGAAGGCATTTTGCGAATGTCCATCTTCCTGTTTGTTCCATTCTTGGAAGAGTTCTGCGTTAAGTTCATATCAGTAAACATATGTGCTGACGAGTGCCTTCGCTTCTTGTTTCTGGCACTTATGTACAATCTGCCCTCTTTGTGCGACTGTGCAGTTGCAGCAGCTTACAAAAATTTGAGTGTAGTACACAGACAAGCAGAATTTGTCAGTGTGCCAAAGCCTGAGCTGCTCCTCATATTGACGGGGGCTGTAATGGACACCTGCGTCTTGGATAAATCCTGCATGGATGACATACTTCAGGCAGTTCTTTTGTGGGTAGAGAGTGATAAAGTACGACACCCCCACCTGGGAGAGCTGCTTCCTTTTGTGGATGCCTACAGGCTGTCACCTGCGATGAAGCGGTTGATCGTGACCAGATACTCCCAACATGAACTTGGAGGCATCCTGCTGAGTATGTTACTTTCCCCACAGGTGCAAACTAGTACGGATCGGATGTTATTAGTTTCTGCATAAATCAAATATGTACTGGAAATGCGGTTTGGTCACGAAAAATACAGAGGAGACAAATTTGAAATATTTCAAAAGGATCATTAGGAGGTACAGTTGTGCATGCAGCAAAAACGACAGAATTAGTGTGAGTGCGCCCCCTTTTAGTTCTGACTGGGATATCACAAGTCACAGCGTGCCATACCCAGGGGTGGCAGATTTCCGATTCAGATCGGATTTCCGATTTTAAATTTCACATAAACCCAGATTTCCAATTTGGCAGAAAATCATACGTTTTTTTTTTTTGTTTTTTTTTTGGGGGGGGGGGGGGGTTCGATTTGCAGGGGTGGCAGATTTCCGATTCAAATCGGATTTGAAATTTCACATAAACCCACATTTCTGATTTGGCAGAAAATTGTACGTTTTTTTTTTTTGGGGGGGGGGGGGGGGATTCCGATTTGTCGTGAGGTGGAACTTTCGCGAGACCGTCTTCGGCGGAGTACAAGTTGCAATGGCCTCCCTTCAACTAGAAACACTTTCAACCGCAAAATCGCGAAAAAGAAAGAGGTGGCACATGCAGGCGGCAAGAGGCGCGTTCAGTTGAGCTAGATATCTGGTCGACGTAGCAATCGCAAAGGGAGAAAGCTAGCAGTCAACTGAACGGCGCTAGCGGTGCGAGCATTTTCAAAATGGCGGAAAGCGTGAGCGTTGGCGTTGTGAAGGAACTTCTTAAACAAGAACTTTGCTATTATGCTGTTGAGGGGGCGATCGTAAGCATGATGCAAGTCACAGACAAGTTGTTTTGCATGTTGAGTGAAGAGAAGCAGGCTAAAGGCAGAAACCTAGACTGACGCGCATATGAAAGACTTCGTCAGTTAAGCAACAACCAACGCTGAGCGTGAACGCTGAACGCGAACAAAGGAAACGCTGGCTTAGAAATGATTTATGAACGTCCCTAACAGGATTCAGCAAATTAAACTGGATAATAAGTTGGTACAGATCAAGCCTGATACACAACGGTCATATCATTTATGATGCGGTCCCCATCGATCTTTAAAAATCAAACAGTTGAAAAAAATTGAAGCCACACACACGAACGGACGCCATCTTGAAATGAGAAGCTAGCCGAAGCTAGCACCTCTGCGGGGTTCTACTTTTCCTACGCTAGGGGCTAGCCTGGCTACGCTCAACTGAACGGCCTCGCTAGCTTTCCTCGCTTTCCTACGTAGCCGCTAAGCTAACTGAACGCGCCTAAGGTCTCGTGCTACGTAGTTTGCGGTAGCTAGATTTGCTTGTCGCGTGCCGACTTTGAAAACCTGCATGGCTGACGAAAACAACAGTGTCGCATCCCCCCCCCCCTCCCCCCCCACTTTTCAAATTTTTCTGGCTTTCCTTCCATTCAGATCTTGAGGGTCAATTTTCAGGCTTTTTGTCTCCAAGAAAGTGGCAGCTCTGTGAAAATAGAGCAAGCTTTGCCTCGTAATGTCAACTAGTCCGGCGGGCCAGTGGTAACACAATTTAACTAGTCCGACAGTATATTCACTAGTCTGTGGACTGTCGGACGAGTCTTTTCATAATCCCTGACAGTAAGTCCATTGACGTCATTTGAGGAAAAAAGGCTAGAACGTCAATGCATTTCATCTTCAAATCACCCCTTTTACCCTAAAGTGATGTCATGAACTTACTGTCATTTGGCCAGCACACCTACTAATTTGCTTGCTGACTCAACACACACAGGTATGTGTGCAGTCTTCAATGATAATGTCCATAAATGCCCTTTGTGTACCGGTGTAGTCTGGTCACAAAAAAGTTTAAATATCTCTGTGCTAGGAGAAGCCTGTTTGTGCTCCACTCAATTTTTCAGTAATCTCCACAGTTTCAGCTGTCATAAACAGATGTGCCAGTAGAAGTATGAATAATGTTTTACTTGACAAATCTTACTGTTTTGTGGCGAATTAGATTTTGTGGCTTGCGCAGCAAGTTTAAGCCCTAAAAACTCACTCACTCACAGTTGCTGTTTTGTGGCAGGTTACCTTGGACAGAGACCTTGTTGTTCAACCTGGAACCATGGAAGAGAAAGTGAAGATGCAGATAGGGCGCACACTTCACAGGACACCAGCCGGCTGACCTCCAATGTGTCTATGACAAAATGTGGAGTGATTGTGGGTGGATGGAACTGTTCGTCAAAACCTTCCAGCAACGTAGTTGCTTTCACTTTGTCTGAAGGCAGCGCTGATGATAACAGTGAAAACACTGATGATGATGATGATGATGACGGCTTCAAGATGTACAATTTAAGTCCACTGCCCAATAGTTTGGAAGGCTCCTTTGTGTCCTGTATTTGGAACAACGAGCTGTACATCAGTCATACTGTAGATACACACAGAATCAATCAGTACTACATGTACTTTGCTGTGTACAGAACCACACAGAACAGATGGGAGATGCTGCCCCCTCCTCCAGTGCCAAGACAAGAGTATGCAATGGTTGCTGCCAGTTTCAACATCTATGTCATTGGGGGGTGCACAGAGGCAGCAGTAGATCACCCAGTTTCAGACATTCTGGTCTACCATACACGGACGGGCACCTGGGGCATATATGGCAATTTGATGGAGGCTGTGGGAAGCCCCTTAGTTGCTGCAGTTGGTCATCGGGTCTACATCTTAGGTGGTTGGATTTGGGATGAAGAAATACTTGATTTAGAAAGCAACTATACGGTGCAGTGCATTGATACTCTTAAAGGGAATGTGTACTTTGCTGGAAATACGCGACGCGATATGGAAGTGGAAATCCTCGAAGAGGTGGTCAGCAGTGGTAGGACAATATTTGCTATGGATGATACAGGACATATAGTACAGATGGTTGAAAACTTTGCTCTGGCAGATGAACGGGAACGCGTTCTTGCTTGCAGTAGAGGCAGACATACATTGCTACCATTGATGTTAAATGGAAAAAATGCCAGCTCATCATCACTTGCTCTGGAAACTGACCACAATGTTTATGACAAAGCTGCCAATCTTGGAGAACACATGGTCAGAAATTATGAACCTCTTACTGTGGAGACTTTTGAATCAGACTCTTTTGTGCCAACTGTCAGTTCCAAAACCATCGGCAAGATCCGATTTCTAGAGTCCTGTTCGAATAACTATCTCCATAATGATGAGCTCGTCTGGTGCAAGCAGTATGAGGGGCGTAGTGATATAGAGAAGGAGGGGCATGGCTTCATCCGCCTGATCGGTTTTGATATAAAAACGGGGGAGATCAAACAGAGGAACTACACACTGCCCCTCACCAGAACTGCATCCAACATTCATATTCTGAACATCCCATCTCGCTACCTTGGAAGAAAGGGTAGGTTGTGAGTAGCGCTCTTTAAGCAGTGTTTTTGTGTTTATTTGCTTCTTTGTTTACTATCATCAAACATCACTCAGGTCTTGATGAGCACCTCCCCAATACCCTTATCTTGTAGTGTTGGTTTTTTGTTGTTGGGTTTTTTTTTTTTGCATCCTGAGCAGACGGACGTCATTTAGTTGGAGACTGAAGACCAGCTAGAGGGCTCTGATTGGTTGCTATTTTTTATTTTTATCAGCTTTTTGCGTCCCAGTCCGTTCAGAACGGACAGTAGACTGAAAGAAGGTCGTATTTCTCTAATACTGGACATAAAGTCGCGAAAATGGTGGCAATGGCCATATGAAACATCCTTCTATCTGGCAAACAGCCTTACAGTTTTGAAAGCGGCAATATTCCGTCTCAGCAGTGTTATCAACATAGAGGCCTTAACCTTAAGTCTTCGGTGATTTTGCACCCACACTTCGTCAGACTTCAGTACTTGGTCAGTTTTCCCACTGGCTCCACCAAACTTCACGACTTCGTTAACAATTATAAGGGTTTGGGAAAGTGCTCACAACACTTCTCTGATTTTGACTGTAAACAAACAACAAAAACATTGTATAACACTCCCCGTACATCATGGGGGTAAAACCACCTGTATTTTTAAAAACATTGAATTACCCTCCCCATGTGTCATGGGTGTAAAACCACCCATACTTTTTAAGAAGAAACCTTGAGGGCAGAGTTGGGTATACACAGGTGTAAATGTGTGGAATTTTTTTTTTTTTTTTTTTTTGGGGGGGGGGGGGTTAAAGGCACAAGAAAGAAGGAAAGTTACAGAAATATCAACATATTTGTGTGAAGAAAGAAATGCCAGCACAGAATGAAAAAGCACATATTATGTAATTAGTGGTCTGCTACAATGATGAGATCAGTCCCACCAAAATAAGTGAAGGACACTTGTGAAATGTTACGACTTGTATCATGCTTGTCACACAACTGTCCTATACAGACCATCACATAAGTGCATTTGAGCAATGTTTCTTCATGTAGTTGAGTTTAGTTTCTATTTTAAATGCTTGGGTGGTTTTACACCCATGATGTACAGCACGCAGGTTTTTGGGGCAAAGGTGTATTTGCACCCACGGCTACAGTGTGCAGCATGAAAGGTTCGTCACGTCAAAGGTAAGAGGGAAAACTTCAAAATGGACCGTTTCGTACCGAGTACTGGTGAAAATGCCCCAATTTATACAGGCATATTCCATCTGTGCTTAGCCAAATCACTGTTTGGAACAGCTTTTGCTCCTGACTGCATTTGTACACTCGAAATACTGTCCTGGTGATTAGTACAGCTCTTAATGGAAAGACAGTGTTGTTTACAACTTTCAAGTTCAACGACTGTTGTTGCACTACTGGAGGTCTCGGTCTCCGTGTGGTTGCCGATTCATCGAGTACACTTCTGTTGGCTAAGTGTCGGCATCACAAAAGCTGTCACTATCCAGGTGTTGAAGTGGTAAGATGGTGGATATTTTGGGCATGTCTTGTTGTTTTTTTTGCATTCAATACCATGAGTGCATGAGTGATTTTCTCTTGGTTTTCATCAGAAGCATATTGTGTTTCAGAAATAATATGTCCTTTTCAGCTCCCAAGCCATCTGAGGCATGCTACAGGATTTCCTTCTCTCTATCTGATCTTTCATCTCAGAGAGAGATTACTCAGGAAAGAAGGGTGGGGAAAATTGTGTGGTGAGTACTGTGAACATTTGCTGTCAGTCTCACTAGTCTCAGTATAGTCATTCTCTCCATAGAAAACAGGAGGTGTGTGTTTGGGGGGGGGGGGGGGGGCGGTAGTGTGATAGATCCAGATACAATGAAGTCCATAAGATTTTTCTAGGGATAAGATGTGGCCCATAGCTGCCGACTATCTGTATTTTTTATATATATATTTGTGGAATCAGATATGATAATCGCCGCCAAAATATGATTCCGAGATCTTCAGGGGAAAATGCCTGAAATCTAAAGGTCATCAGGCATTCAACTTTTGTGTTGTACACTACACCTTTGCCTGCCAGTGGAACTGCAGTTCCCGTTCGCCTCACTTGTCGAACATGAAGGTTTGTTGTCCGACTGTTTAGTTGACTTAGTCATTAAATCACTTGAGCCTGATTATGTTTCTTGCTTTGACAGCCAATGGAGATGCAAATTCCCCCCACCTAGCCCCTTCGTAGGATTTTTCATTTTCCGGGATATGCAGCCTTTGTTGGCCTCAATGAGACAAATCTCACTTAAGAGTGTTGATTATAAGTGTGTGTGTGTGTGTGTTTCCTTTTCCAGGTGCATTAGAATTCTCAAGTATGCAGGAGAAAACTCTGATGGTGCAGCTGTTCGCGTGTACTTTGGTTTAGCTTCAAGACTAAAAAGGTAAATCGGATGTCAGAATACTCAGGGGCTGATGCGTGAAGAGAGACAAGGACATAAGTTCAAGATAGGTTATTTTTCTAACCTGAGACTAAATCTATGCATGAACAGAGACTTAGGCAAGTTTGTGACAATTCTGGTGATGGAACAGTAACACACACTGATGATAGTCCTGATGTAATGAGTCTAAGACTGCTGCTCAGGTCTCAGATAAGTCTAGTCTCTTTGCATGTATCAGGCCCCAGTGGCCTAGGGTCAACTTATTTTCTGTTACCATAGTAATATATTCAGCTGATAAGTCCTAATAATAATCCAAATACTTTTTCAATGTGTCGCATACAGTGATCATGTTTACCAGTAATTCGCAGATTGAAATTTAGAAATGCCAGATACGAAATTGGCTACCGGGCCTGCTTCACTGGAAAGACATTCCAGATTTGAAATGTAGTATTCTGACTCAAATTTCAAACTACAAATTCTGCACACTCTACGTATTATGCCTGCGCTGATGATCTCTACAGTTGATAAGCGCTCCCGGAGAGGGCCGGGCCACTTGGGCGACCAGTTGTCCTTCATGACTGTTTTTGCTCAGTCCCCCTGGATGGTCGCTAAACTAAGGTTCTGCTGTATTTGAAATGGCACTTTGTCCCAGCATTCAGTACAGCCTACTGATTCATTCTCAGCTTTGCCGGTTCTTCCCTTTACCTCTATACATGTACCATTCATGCAATTGGTGTACATTACTGTCGTCGTGTGCTTTTGGAAAGGGCATGTGCCGAGACAATGCCGTTAATCTTTTGCAGATGTAACTTGTTGTTTGCACTGGTGTTGGATTGACACTGGTTCCAATGAGCAGCCCACTGCTGTTTATTTGCTGTGCGATTGCAAGAAAGCTGTAAAAGCCAGTCATAAAACTGCCAACTTCTTCCTCTTCTTTTAAGGACATGTTTTGGTGTTGTTGCATAGATGCGTATGTCTCTCACAGAAACTTATCAAAATTTTCAGACACCAGCGGGTCAAGACACGCTTTCGCTGTTTCTTGGTGGGTGATCGCAGGCTGCATCCGCATTCTTTTGGTAAGTGTCAGTTTATGTCCTCTCAGCATTTACCTCAACATTTTTCTGTACACCTGTTCTTTTCAGTCAAAACGTTCCTCCTTATTTAGATCTAAACACTGGCCTCTGGTGACAGAGAACACTTTTGAGGGCAGATTTCATGTGCTTGGGAAATAATTTTCTTCAGTGTTCTTGCATAAATGCAGGGGTGCTTGCCAATTTTCTGGAGCACTCCATATTTCCAGGATGAGAACTTTTGAAAATTAAATTTTCTGGATCGAGCACTTTCGAAAATTAAATTTTCCAGATTGGTAATCAGTGAGCAACAAGTTCCAAATTACGGGGTCACTGCTGAAAGTGCTTCTTATCTTGAAGCATACATAAAGCATATGTATCTCGAAGTCCCCAGTAGTCTCCCTTGATGAAACATCTTTTTTACTGCATAGTTTATGAGGGTGGGTGGGTGTTTAAGGGTTTAACGTCCTTTTCCACCACATGGGGTGATATCAAAGACGGGGCAACAATGAAAAAGCCAGCACAAATATTTGGCCCCAGCCGGGATCGAACTCACGACCCGAGCATTAGAAGTCCAACGCTCTACCATTCGACCACCCCGGTTCCCCCATAGTTTATGAGGTTATACATGTACTGACAATTGCGAGATCGGAGATGCTGCAATCACCGAGCAATTCCGCATCACACAGTTGTAATTGTTGTGCATGTATTATTGTTTCAAGTTTTGGGCTGAGCAGTGACTTGTGATTTGTGACCAGCCTACTGTGATGAATTGGATATGGCATGTCGGTAAGATTTAAATATATATTGTTATTGCAGAGCGTGTCTTCACTGAAACGGACACTAGAGATGACGCTGAAGTATGGGATTATCCTTGGAAGGTACTTTTTCTACACTACAAGTCATAACCATGTTTGCCACATGTCTACTGTTACAGTAGCGAGATTTAGCGCGCCTTCCTCACTGAGGAGAGTATGCAAATTCAGCCTCTGACGTCATCACAGCGCAATACCCGGGGGTTTCGTAGTGGCCACCCGTTTAGCGTGCCACCGAATTTCGCAGAGTAAGGAGACAAGGGAGACAACTCCAGTCAAGCCTCGTACATCGGTTACGTCCCTTTCGGTAGCTCTAGCCAGCGTGGCCGGTTACTTGTCAACACAAGCCGTTCACTGATTACATTAATCTGGCTTCGCTGAACACAAAATGTACTTACATCGCATTTTTTAATGAAATCGATCCCCTATTCTTGTAGTCTTGGACCTCTCTAGGATTTAACCGATTGGTAAAATGTTTGTAAAAATCTCAAGCGAGGCGCACCTTTGTGGCCGCCATATTGGATTTGGCAGGCAGGACAGCGCTCGTGGGGTGTCCCAGTAAAATCGAAAAATAAAATATTTAGGATCTTCTCCACCCACTGCTGACTGCGAATTTCATAAAATGAAACATCAGTAGACCTATAAGTAATGCACAAACAACACATTCTACAAGTTTGAGTACATAAAAAGACTTACGAAAATGGCTTCGTAGAATGGGCGATTCTCACGAAGTTCGCAGAGGGAAAATGGTTTCGGAGAGGAAGCCTCTGGCGGGTGGCCCCAAAGCACGCAGGATGTGATGACGTCAGAGGCTGAATTTGCCTATACTCTCCTCAGTCTCTCTAGTGTCATTTAGGTGTGTGTGTGTTTCAGAGTTTTGCGGTTTTGGGGTGGTGGTTTTATTTTTTTTTTTTTTGTTGTTGTTGTTATTTTTAGATGAAGCAAACAGCGTAATCTGGTCATCATATGGGTCAGAAAATGTCTGGTATTTGTGGATATGTATGATATGGACCAGAAAATGTCTGGTGTGTGTGGTTGCTGAGAAATGCCAGAAGATAATTTCCAGCAAAATTCTTATCACAGCTGTGTGACCTCGACCTGTAGGAGGGGTCACTCAATACGGTTTGTAATGTAGTTAGAAAAGTCTTCTCACTGGCTAAGGTTAATTTCAAGCTTTTATGTCTGCCAGACAGTGCAGTCTCTGGTGTGGAAATGCGGCAGGAAGGTTACCATTGAGTACAGAATTAAACCGGAGATTGTGCAGTAGATGACCGCACATCTAGAGCTGTGACGCAGAATACATTCAGTAACATCTGCGCCTCAACCAGAGGACAGACAGTGCCACAGTCAAGGGACATGCAGTGACTGATGAACAGATCTAGATCTGTCACAGAAGTGAGACACACAATGAATGATAACCACTCTATATATATATATATCTGTGCCTCAGCAAGATGAGAGAATGCAGAAGATGTAACAGTCTATCTAAAGTAGATCTAGCAAAATCCCTGCCATAACCAGATGTCACAAAATAGAGGATATGCCACTGCCTGTTGAATTTAACCAGAGACAGTTAAAGTGTATCAGAATTGTAGGATTATGTATTGACATTGATGTAAAACTTTAGAAATGTTTCATTCTTCCTTGATAGTGTAGCTGCTGTTTGTTGTGATTGTGCTCATGTAGAAGTGTGTGTCTGCTTATGTAAAACTGTATGCATTCTACATTTTCTTTCCTTTACTTGAGTTCTGTATCGAGGTAGGATTTTGTTTGTCCGGTGTGATTCACCTTCTACTCAAGTACTTTTATTAGCTTTAATTTTAAAAAATAAAAATAAAAAAATTCTCAATTGTGTTTGTTACAGCATATGATGTTTGTTGAAATATTGCTCAGTGTTGAAAAGCAGCTCTCTCTCTCTCTCTCTCACACACACACACACACACACACACACACACACACACACACACACACACACACACACACACACACACACACACACACATATCTATAGACATTGATGTAGAAACTTTTCAAAATGTTTTCTTCCGTGATTGGGTAGCTGATGTTATGATTGTTCTCATGTAGAAGGGTTTGTCTGCTTATGTAAAATTGTATGCATTCTACATTTTCTTTCCTTACTTGAGTTTTGTAATCAAAGTAAGATTCTGTTTGTATGCTTTGATTCACCTTTTCCTCAGTTACTTTTGATTAAAAAAAAATAATATATCCACTCTTGCATTTGTTTGTTGAAAAATTGCTGTTGAAAAGCAGCTCTCTCTGTTTCTCTCTCTCTCTCTCTCTCTCTCTCACACACACACACACTTTTTTAAATTCTTGTTTTTGGAACAGTTTTTAACATACACTGATATGAACATACATCCATATACATACATACATGTAAACGTGCATAGGTGCCAACTTGTTTACATGCGTTTGTGCTTAATTTACTGAAAAGCAAAACAAAATAAAACACGCACACGCACACACACACACACATATTTTCGTACACCTGGCAAAGGGCGGCAGAGCTGGGCAATCTGATATTTTGTGCTAGAACCGTTTTGGCCACAAACGCACTAGCTTCCCCGGACTGCGCTTCGTTGTCAAACAGCTGTGGGACTGATGACTGACTGACATGATGTTAGACTGAAACACACTCAGTTAGCTTCGTCAGTAGACAGGACGTGACACTGAGGGCTAATGGCCCGGTTCAAGTTGGTAATGGGCTGACTTGATGTTCGTCACACACAGGCAAACACACACAGATTGGGATGACATTTGTAGCCCATACCCGAGGTGGCGACGCCAGACCAGAAAGGCCTGACTGGATGTTTTGCCAGTCAGTCCCGGACTGTATACACACGGCCGGTGACGCCAGGCGCCGGGCCGTCCTTCACTGAGTAACGGGCCGAGTTGGTTAGTAACGGCTATGTATGTCTCTGGCCAGGGTTAGGACAACCTGATTTTGGCACGGTGGTCATGGGACGAGACTGAGAGGCAGACGGAGAATCTGAAGGAAACTTGAAACACTGACTGTGGAAAAAATACTGAGAAACGGAGAACTTGACTCAGTCAGTGCCAGTGGGCCGCCGCCGGGCAAAAAAAAAAAAACTTGAAAAAAAAGGGGGGGGGGGGGGGGCCGGCGGGGTCTCGGTCGGTACTGAGCTGACGCCGGTCATCAACCAACTGGTCACCTCATGTTACTGGCGCCGGTGTAACAGGCCAGAATCTACCCCTGGCCCCGAATCTACCCGGGTAGAAACTGGACTAGGCCAGTTTAAGCCCGGGTAGTTTCTGGCCTAGGCCAGTTTCTACCCCCCCTGGCCCCGAATCTACCCCCCCCCCCCCCTGGTCTGAGCTAAATTCGAATTCGTTGTACTGAGCTAAATTCACAATTTCACTACACCAGTTGCTACAGTGACTACTACTGAGTCGAACTGGTTGTACTGAGGAAATGCGCTGGTTGCGCTACCCCGCAAGCTTTTCCCTCTGACAGAAAACTGACACTGCCATTTATCTGGAAAACAGATCAGATCACTTCAACGTCGTTGTCAGCGTTGCATAACCTTGTTATAAAGTTTCGTTTTAAATCGCTGGTATGTCTGTTTTATAGACCACAATATTTATCGTATCGATACTCTGATATTCAGAATCCCACGTATTAAACTTTCTTCTGTTGACTGTCGAGCCTTCTCCTACGCTGGTCCAAAAGCCTGGAATTCTCTGCCTCTTTCGCTCCGCCAGTCAACCTCCCTCGAAACCTTCAAAACAAATCTAAAAACCTACCTGTTTTCATCTCAAAGCACCCTCTAACCTGCCTCCGTCTTTCTCCATCTCCTTATAAAGTACCATACATGCAGTTGCCCTGGCCCTGAACCTTGACTCTTATCTGTACTTTTAGCGCTTAGAACTGCCTTATAAGTAGATTACAGCGCCATATAAATAAATAATAATAATTATTATTAGTTAACATGTGCTTTCATCTGCAACTCAAGTTCAGAGTACTCAATTTTTTATGCAGATTGCTCTGATGTTATACTGTTTGCATTAAAATTAATTTTAATCAACATCTCTATCTATCTCAGTCTTGTGTGTGTGTGTGTGTGTGTGTGTGTGTGTGTGTGTGTGTGTGTGTGTGTGTGTGTGTGTGTGTGTCTGTCTGTGTGTGTGTGTGTGTACGCGTACATTAAAACATAAGTTTGACAAAGTAAATATTCATTTATATGCTCTTGTACTAGCATGAACAAAATTTACATGAACCATTTTTAGAGACAATACTATTATTTCAAAGTGTAATCAAAGACATATATACTGTTCAAACAAAGAAATGCATAGTCAATCTGATGTTATTTCATTCAGGGCCAGGGGGAGAGAAACTGGCCTAGAACAGGAGGGGGTAGATTCTGGGCCAGGGGGGATAGGAACTGGCCCACGCCAGTTTAAACCCGGTGTAGCTTCTGGCCTAGTCCAGTTTCTACCCGGGTAGATTTGGGCCTAGGCCAGTTCCTGCGGGGTAGATTCTGGACGGGGTAGGTTCTGGCCTGGTACACCGGGTTTACAACTAACTGAACTGACTGAAGCGGTCTGCAACGTCAGTAGACGCAGCTTCATCATAGTCACTGACTGAACTTGACTGGCCCGGGCTATATCAGTATATAGGAAGCGGTGATGATTCCCTGCTGAAGTAAGGGCTCCAGTTGTTCATGTGGTGTTATACTCATAGTGATGTGCATCAGCTTACTAGTAGCCAGTCAAGAGTATGGGGGGGGGGGGAGACAAGATGACGTGGCCAACACACACTGGTCTTGTGCTAGCCACACACACACACACACACACACACACACACACACACACACACACCGATCCGGCGGAAGAGTTAGGCGCTACAGTTTGCTCGTTTATTCTCAAGATTCAAGATTTTTTATTTCCTTTTTCCCCTTTTGGGGTATGGAGGAATACAATAAAAGAACACTGCACAAAGACAAGAAACGACAAAGAAAAGGAAAAAAAATATTTAAAAAATAAAAATACTGAGTCAAGTTTCGCACACGCACACAACTTGAAGACACTGAGTCAAGTTTCACACACACACACACACACACAGAGTGTCAAACAGCCCCACTCGCTACAAGAAATTTTGCGAGGTTCAGGCAAACGCTTTTGGTTCTGTTTCCAATCAGCTGACACAGGTTAATGGTGGACTTCACTTTTCGGAAACGAACAGGAATGAATTTCTCACGTTCCGACCGAACCGCGGGACACTCTAGTATTACATGGAACTCATCACCGACAACACTCATATTACACTTTCTGCAAAAGCGATTTTCTCTTGAAATACCAAGCCTGCGACCTTGTTCAATGGGTAGTTTAGTGTTGCCACAGCGGAACTTCAACAGCGCGATTTTGTGCGATTCCGGAAGATAGTTTATGAAAGGCTCAGTTGCAATGTCATCTTTGAAATGTTTATACAGCAAGCATTTGGAGCTATTTTCAAGGTCAGCTCGCCACTGCTGGTGGAAGGAATCTTGCAAGTGCTGTTGCACCAAGTTACAAAGCGTGGTCTTACTCCTAAACGACTGCGATTCCCATACGCACTCCAAGCCCGCATCACAGAGGATTTGCTGAATTTCTCGAAGCCAGGGCAATATATACGAAGTATCGTGGTACATTTTATGCAACAGACTGTAAATTTTGCATGAAAACTTGTCTGACTGTGAGTTTACAAGGCCTGCCCAGAAGCGCACCATACTACGTACTTTAACAGATACGGTCAGTGGGAAGTTCCCACTCTCACCGTAAACCATAGCAGACATGGTGCTACGGTGTAAGTGCAACAGGAACTTAAGTGCTTTTAAGTGTTAGCGCTAAGTTTTCGTAGCCCCAAATTTCGCTTCCATATAGGAGTATGGGAACAACGATCTTGTTAAACAAATCTAGGACAACAACTACAGGGAGGTTTTGGCGTCTCGCGGTTTGAAGAAGTGAGAATAGGGCTTTCTGGGTTTTATCATATGCGGCTTTCTTACATTTTGCAAAGGTTCCATTGCTTGAAAATTCAATGCCTAGGTATCTGAAGCTATCTACAGTATCGAGGATGACCTGGTTCAGGCTGAACGTTTCATTACTGCGTTTGCGTTTTTGGAAAACCATGACTTTTGTTTTGGATGCATTGACGTTTAATTTCCATTCATTACAATAACCAGAAAGTGTATCTAATGATTTCTGCAGGCCGTTCCGTGTCTCGGACATTAGTACTGTGTCGTCAGCGTACAGCATAACAAAGATTTGTATGTAGTGAGCCAGGTCGTGGCCATCCATAGTGACAGGTAAATTCAAAGGGGAACATTGATTATCTTTCATATAGGACTCTAGATCGTTTAGGAATAGGGAAAATAACAAAGGGGGGAGACAATGCGGGGTTTTTTATTTTATCAGTCTTTATTTTCGCGGGTTGTTGCTGCCCCCCCCCCCCCCCCCCCCCCGTTATATTGTAAAGCGTCTAGAGCCAGCCCCTGGGTTAGGCGCGTTAAAAATCTCCACTATTATTATTATTATTATTTTCGCCTGTCCAGTGTGCTGTGATTTCAAGTCTACGGAATCCAGCCTGGTTCTCTGAGAGAATATCGTTTGACTCCACTGCTGGTGTGCTGAAGTCTGCACTCACCGGCCGTCGGCTTCTGTTTTGTTTTGTTTTTTTTGTTTGTTTTTTTTTTCCCCCGGCGCAAATGACTGAAAACTGACGATACAGTGTTGTTAGTTCCTAAGCGAACAATCATCACAGCGGTCATAATAAATCTACGTACGTGTATCCGCGTGACTGATCCCGACTGACGATACGGCTGTGGCCTCGGCCTTTTACTTTCCAGTCGCCGGAAACTAGTAACGACCGTCAGGGAACTGATGAAATCTTGGGTTTTAGGCCACAAATATACCAGCTGTAGTAAAACGGCGGCAAAATTCAAATATTTCCTGATTCTATCGCTGGCTATGGTCGCAAGATGCATAACAACACTACGTGGCACAGGCAAATCCCGAACATTCGAAACTTTCCGCTGAAAAAAAAAAAAAACAAACCTTTTGACCACCATTGCGGTTGGGAAAAGTTACTCTGTTCTCTTTTGTGCAATATGTCTTCACGAGTTGTCTCCACATTTTGTAGTAAGGGCGATAACTTGTACATTTTAAAATTCGTAAGGTCTCACGAGTTGTCTGCAGAAACCGTTTTCGATTAGGCACGGAAATTGCCGAGTTGGTTATCCCGAAAATAGTCGAACTAGTTTCGGAAATCTTCGGTAGATATCGGCTCTCAAGGTCACGGAAAGACCCGAAGGTACCCTCGTGAACAATCGGGAGCTCTCGGAGAAGATCGGAACACTTCGGCTCATTGGTACTCTCCGCCGCAGAAGCGCAGCATCTCACCCTCCGTATATCTGCGATGGAGATCACCAAACAGAGATAACTCGTGCAACCTTCATTTTTGCATGATTCTAAGGTTGTTCCCCTTACATTGGTTTTGCGACTCCTCAACTCTCAAGTTCATTAGAGTGATTTCCCCTGAGCAGAAGTTTCGATGGCGGTAGAAAACAAAGAACGATTGAGCCGGTAACTCAGAAATGAAATTGTCGTAAACGATAATGTGCGACTTTGCGAATCTGATAACATTTTAGCCGACACCTGTAGACGGAGCATGAAATCCGAGAGACAGGTAAGAGCGTTTTCTGACCGACAAACGTTGTGACTTACGTTTGAAAGATGCGGCCGGCGACCGCTCACGTCAGCCGCAGCCGATCTAGACGAAAGGAAAGAAACTTGATTCAGTTATTGTTAAAAGCAATTGCCACCACTATATGCAGACATCAGTAACAACAACAAGAAATCCTTCAAGGAAGATCTTGATTGAACAAATGCCCAAACTGAAAGCGCGCCATCAATGGGAATTAAGACTCGAATTCTTTCCAGGAGAGACTTGGCTGCAGTCAACCTTCGACACCCCCTGAAGCCTACCCCCCCTCGATGTACTGTACATAGTTTTAACCTCCAAATACTTGCCTTACACTGCACAGTTACTTACGCTCCTCGAGCCCAACTGTATAGCGGAACTTAAAAGCAACCGGTGCCGGGGTTCGAACCCTCGACCCTCGGATTTCCAGACTACCGTTTTACCCAACTGAGCTATCGGGACAGCCGAGCATTTTGTCCTTAGAAAGCTATACAAACTCGGCAATCCATGCCGGCGGTAGCCGATAAAATGTGTGCACAAAAACTCGTTTGCTCTTTTCATTGTAGATATTACGATTTGCTCGTGATGGCAATATTGATATTTAAGGTGCTTTAACTCCTGATTTCAAATCAGTAATAAAGTTGCCATGGCGCCTTAAAAGTTTCATGAAGGTCGTAGCCAAGGTAAATAAAAATGGCGGCGGTTTCGCTTCTTTTGCTTCGAGCGAAACTCACGGTCGATCCCAGTTTTTCTTGAGTTTTCTGAATACAACTTGAGGCGAGTTGGTTGTATTAGGCTACGTATCCCAGCAGCGGAGGAATGAAATGTAAACACTGGCCGGCCATGTGGACTCTGTCCGGACTACAGGAGGCCTTGGCACAAACTTTCTAAAGCCGCGATCCACATGGCCGAATAAATGGATGGTTTAAACTGTGTGCAAACAACAGCATGTTGTTTAGGCTGATCTGAATGGGTAGCCCAAGTGAGATCCTTATCCCGCTATGAACTACAGTAGAGAAGTTATACAATACATAGAATACAAAACTGCGATTTTATATATATATATATATATAATAATATATAGGGCCTCAGCGGGCCCTCAGCTGATGAAGGGCCCTCAGCGAAAATTTGGGCTCCTTGTCTTGTTAATAATAATAGTTGATCACAGTTCTCAATGAGTTTATTTTCTAGTTATTCTACGTGGATTCATCCATTTCAAAACTCTTTCGGGGATGTGTGGAGCCAGCATGACTTTCTTCGTTTTGTAAAGTCAGTATATATATATAGAGAGAGAGAGAGAGTGTGGGGGGGGGGGGGAGAAAATACTGCCGTTTCGTTTATGCTCACAGCCGGTCAGTCCCGGTCAGTGTCAATACTGTAAAAGTCGGCGCCGGCGGCCGTCCCTGCCAAAACTGTGCGCCAATTACACACTAACCCGACTGACTCTGAGTTCTGAGTAGACTGCCGGGCACTGACGTGGACACTGAGTAACTGCGTCTGTAATGTTGGCACTGCACCGGCAGAAGTGCACTTAATGATCACACTGAGCGCTCCAGCAGTGTAACGACCGTATATATATAATTATAGGCGTCGTCGAACTATGTATGACTGTGACAACAGGCTTGGGCCGACCGCTGCCCCTAGGCTGGCCGAGTTGGAAATGGGCCGAGTTGACCTGATACCGCTCACAATTATCTACCCTGAAAGCGAAACTCGCGCGAAAATACCAGCTTTTGCGATGAGAAGGTGAAGTTTCCTGTCTTTGCACAGTCAGTGACAGTGAATTCATATGCAATACAAGACACCGTAAGTACCAGCTAAATTCGTGCTACAGCATTATACACGGTACTGACTACTTATTTCATTTATTTTATGTTTTTTGTTTTTTAACAGCACTCAGGTTCGGCCGGCTTGAGCGGCACTATTACCATGATATGGAAATGTGCCGAAATATTGACAGACTCAAACCTACCGCAGCGTGGTCAGTCCTTACTCAGTAGTAACACTCCAAAAACAATCAGTTGAAGTTTTTCAGTGTATTCTGTGTATTGTATAACTTCTCTGTATTCATTTTGTCTTTTTCCCCCCCTATAGCTCTTGACTGGCTACTAGTAAGCTGATGCACATCACTGACTATGAGTATGAATGAACAACTGGAGCCCTTACTTCAGCAGGGAATCATTGCCGCTTCCTGTCAGGGGATTAATAACCTCTACACTAATAAACATTTCTGTGACCTCAAGGTCATCATCTCAGGGAAAGTCTTTGAATGTCATCGCCTTATTCTTGCGGCGGTGTCAGAGTTTTTCCGGTCGTCTCTGACAGTGTCATGGCAAGAAAGCTCCAGCAGCACAGTTGAGATTGATAATGAGGATGTTACAGCTGAGTCTTTTCAAATCCTGCTGGATATTCTGTACAAAGGTCACAATGTCATCTCCATGGAAACAGTTGAAGACCTTTTGAGGATGTCCATCTATCTGTGCGTTTGCTTCTTGGAAGAGTCCTGTGTTCAGTTCATGATGGAGAATATGTCTGCTGACAAGTGCCTTCGTTTCTTGACTCTGGCCCTGACATATGGTCTGGAGTCTGTGTGTGACTGTGCAAAAGAAACAGTATACAAATATTTAGGCCAATTACACAGACAGGCAGAATTTGCCAGTCTGCCAAAATCTGTGCTGCTCAACCTGCTGTCAGAGGCCACCTGTAGTGTCTGCTCAGAATCCAACAGAGATACTTGCATCTGTGATAAGCCTAGCATGGATAGAATACTTATGACAGTTCTGGTGTGGGTAGAGAGTGATAAAGTACGACACCGCCACCTTGGAGAGCTGCTTCCTTTTGTGGATCCATACAGGCTGTCGCCTGGGATGAAGCAGTTGATCACGATCAAATACTTCAAACATGAGTTTGGAGGCATCCTGCAGAGTACGTTATTTACTTTACCTATCATTATGAACGCAGTCTGTACCTAGATGTGTGGTGTTAGCAGCTATTTTTGTTTTTGTTTTTTTGTTTTGTTTTGTTTTTGTTTTTTTGTTGGTGAAAATTTTGTCATTTATGACCAAATCTTCAGCAACAACAACAAAATTATATAGGTGTGCCAGAATTCCAAAACACTCTGGGCTGAGAACTTGCAAAAATTAAAATTTCCAGATTGAAAACTTTCAAAAACTGTGTTTTCTGCATTGACAGTGGTACTGCACCTAAGGCTAAATGCAAATCAGTGTGTGTGTGAACATGAAAAAGTTAAGATGGTATCTTTGTGCTTAGCCTACTAGTATTTGTGCCCCCCCCCCCCCCCCAGCTGTCTTAACAAATGTGCCAGCAGAAGTGTCAATAATGTTTTGCTTGACAAATCTTGCTGTTTTGTGGCAGGTTACCTTGCGCGCACTTCACCTGATTACAGCTGGCTGACCTACAATGTGTCTGTGACAAAATGTGGAGTGATGGTTGGTGGATACAACTGTTTGTCTAAACCTTCCAGCAGTCTAGTGGCTTTCACTTTGTTTGAAGGCAACAGCGCTTATGATAACCATGAAGACAGTGATGATGATGATGATGATAATGATGGCTTCACAATGTACAATTTGAGTCCACTGCCCGAAAGTTTTGATGGCCTCGTAGCGTCCTGTATTTGGAACAACGAGCTGTACGTCAGTGGTTCTGAAGACAAAAACTATCAGTACTTTGCTGTGTATAGAACTGCACAGAACAGGTGGGAGATGCTGCCCCCTCCTCCGTTGTCAAGACTAGATCATGCAATTGTGGCCGTCAGTTTCAACATCTATTTCATCGGGGGCTGTACAGAGGCATCACGACCTTGCCCAGTTTCAGACATTCTGGTCTACCATACACAGACCAGCACCTGGAGCAGATATGGTAATCTGGTGATTGCTGTGGGAGGCCCAAAAGTTGCTGCAGTTGGTCATCGGGTCTATATCTTCAGTGGGTGGCGGCTACCATCTTGGAAATGTGAAAAACCATCACCGGAGTTCCACGATATGGAAAGGATCAATGCGGTGCAGTGTTTTGATACTCTGAGAGGGAATGTGTACCTTGCTGGAAGCACACTTGATAATCTGGGAGTGGGAACCCTCGAACAGGTAATCAGCAATGGTGCGGCAATTTTTGTTATGGATGAAGGACATGTAGTACAGATGGTTGAAAATTTTGCTCTGGCAGATGAACAGGAGAGCATGCTTGCTTGCACTAGAGGCATACAGACATTGGTACCATTGAAGTTGCCAACAGCAGATGCCACCGCACCATCACCAGCTTTTGAAACTAACAAGGGGCATGTCAGTGAAAGCTGTGCACCTCTTGCTGTGGAGACGACTGAATCAGCCACTTTTTTGTCAACCATCAGTTCCAGATCCATCGGCAACTTCTACCTGGAAGAGACCGAGTTCAGTGCCTACCTTTATAACAATGAGCTTGTCCAGTGCACACAGTGTGAGGAGCGTGATGATATCGAGCAGTGTGGGCGTGGCTTCATCCACCTAATGGGCATTGATATAAAGACAGGGGAGATTGAACAGAGGAGCTGCACACTACCCCACACCAGAATTGTACCCAACATTCATCTTCTGAACATCCCCTGTCGCTACCTTAGAACAAAGGGTAGGTTGCGAGTGGTGCTCTTTATACTGTGTTCTCATTGTTTATTTTCTTGTTTGTTTACAATAACAATCACATGGGTTTCACATGAGCACCTCTTTGATACCTTCCCAAAATTTCGACTAGCCTGATGGGCGAGTAACTTTTGAAATTCAACAGCCCACCCCACGGAAATCGCTACTTGCCTGAACTTTCATCATCTTTGTTTCTCCTTTCTTTTTCTCCTTTTTTGTGTGTGTGTGTGGTTTTTTTTGGGTTTTTTTTGTCTAAGAACTCGGTCACACCGGGCCCAGTAGTGTAGTGGTTAGCACTTTGGACTATGGACCAGGAGACCTGGGTTTGAGTCCCAGCTGAGGCAAGTGGGACAGGAAGCGTGGAATGTGTCCCTGTCCCGCAGTCACAAACCACACAGCCCTCCATAGCATCATATTGCCATCATCCTCATCACCATCATCATGCATAATAAAAATTGCCCCAGCTTCCAAGCCCTCAGTGGATTCCACCCATTACCAGGGAGGAACACCACTGGAGCCGGCAAAGAGTTGTGGCAGCTAAAAGAAGAAAAAAAAAAAAAAAACTCGGTCGCTTGACCCACAAGAGTCACCAGCATCATAGACTGGCTGATCTCATGGTACGCCCTGGACACTGATCGTCCATTTTGGTTGCCAAGCGCTGGGGCTTCAAATCGTCCACCTTCTGGTGGCTTTCCACCTTTGGCTAAAAATTTTCATCGCCGCCCAGATCTTGTAAAGGTGTGCTTCCTTCTCTTAAGCACTTAAATTCATGCCAAAACACATTGTACAAGTTTTAAAATTCTAATAATGTTCCTCCCCTAAAAGTGATTTGTTCCTCTGAAGTACTTAAAATCATGCCAAAACACATGAAATTGTACAAGTTTTAAAATTCTTAAAATGTTCCTCCCCTAAAAGTGATTTGTTCCTCTGAAGCAATTAAAATCATGCCAAAAGGCACCAAATCGCAGAGTTTTTAGTCTAATTTTATTTTATTTATTTTATTTTTTTATTATTATTATTTTTTTTTTTTGCTGCCCCAACTCTTTGCCAGTTCCAGTGGTGTTCCTCTCAGGTAATGGGTGGAATCCACGGAGGGCTCGGAAGCTGGGGCTTTTTTTTTTTATGATGGAGACGAGGATGATGGTAAGATGATGCTATGGAGGTCTGTGTGGTTTGCTTCCTGTCATAAATATCCCGGCATTAACCAGGCCCGGGAACTACAGCAGCACCTGCGGTGCCAGTTGTGTAATCATCCACGTCGTTAAATGTGTCATACCAAGGGAAGCACCCCCAAAGTCACACCCGTGAAGTGGGTGAATCTTGGCTGTGTGGCGACAGCCTCCCCATTGGGCCCATAGCACACCCGCTCTGGGTAGGAGCCGACCTAAGTAGGAAAAATCCCGCTTGCCTCGGCTGGGACTCGAACCCAGGTCCACGGTCTGAAGTGCTAACCGCTGCACTACGGGGGGCCGGTTTTTATAAAAGCAACAACAGTCCAGGGGAGCATGCCCCTGGACCCCCCCCCCCCCACCTTCTGCTTTGCTGCTTTGTCACTAACTGCTACGCACGTTTCCTCCTTTCGGATCACGGAGCATTTTAAGCCCATGGCCCGCATTTAAAACTCGAGGTTAATTTAACCCATGGCTACGGGCCTAACCCAGACAAGGACAAAAGAAACGCCAAAATCAAAATTAAATTAAAAACGGAAGCGAAGAAAGGAAGAAAAAAATCCTTCTGTAATGGCTTTGGCACCATGGTGGAATGGACCCGCTTCCTGATTTAAAAAAAAAAAAAAAAATTACCCTAGAGCTAGGCACCATGGTGGAATAAATTCCCTACCTCAACTTTTACATGCGGGCCCAGAAGTGTATATTTTGTACAGTGTATTGCTTGCTTTTCCCCATCTTCTCTCCTTTCAGCTCCCAAGCCGCCTGAGGCATGCTACAGAACTTGCTTCACTCTGTCTGAGCTGGCATCCCAGGGACAGATTATTGAGAAAAGAAGGGTGGGGAACGTATTGTGGTGAGTAGTGTCAGAGACATACATGCAGGGTTGCAAGTTTTTCCTGCGGATGCCGGAATTCCGGCTTGGAAAGATTGTGAAAGTCAGTGTTCTGGCTTGGCAGAGTTCTTAAACTGTGGTTTCCGGTTTGAGGAAATTTTTGGGTGGATTTTTAATTAGTGTTGAGTGTTAAGCCAGCTTATTATTTGGAACAGTTTCGCTCGTGAGTGCGCCTGTATTAAATGATCTGCGATTGCAAGGCGCCCTGAGTTGTAGCAGGAATTGGACGCCCAAAAATTCTCATTACGTTTATTTTTTTTTTAAATCTTTCTTGATTATTGACGCATGAGTGTGTATGTGTGTGTGTGTGTATCCTTTCTTTTGTCAGGTCCATCAGAATTCTCAGCAATGCGAGGCGAAAATCTATTGGGTCAGCTTTCGGGTTGTACTTCTGCATGGTCTCAAGACTCCAACGGTAAATCAGGTGTCAAAATACTTAAGGGCCTGGAGAAAGACTAGGACTTAACAGTGTTCCCGAGTGTGCACAGGTTGTATGCACAAAACTCCTAAATTGGCGCACAAATTTGAGAACGGTTTGTCACAAGGGACAGAATTTTTTACAACACTGTCCCAGAAACTCGAACAAGCAGTCGAAAAGCAGTCTGTCACTAGCAGTGGACAATTGCAGCATCGCATTTTCGCTGTGACATTGTGCATAACAAACAAAATCTGATTGGCTTAAGCACTCTGGGACACTTTTGGTCCAATCATAATGCTTTGTTTTGTGAGCGTGCTGGTTCCTCACCTTGCTGATTCACAATGGCTGACATGCTACAATTAACATACATCTGTCTTTGAATACTTTTATGAACAACAACAAAGAATGATTTTGGCTTTCAGACTTCATATGTACCGTAAGAACATAGACCCTCAAAATTTTCAAAAGGGCCCTCAAAAATAAGGAAAAAAGGGTCCCAAGGATCTTTTTATTTTAAAATCACAGGGGACACTGCTTAAATCTGAGAGTGACTTGTGTAAGCTGACTAAATCTGTGCATAATTTTAAAAAAAAACAAAGAAAAACACGACAATTTTAGGGACTAAACAGTAACACACACTGATGATAGTCCTGTTTTAATAAGCCTAAGACTAGAGCACAGGTCTCATACTAGTTTAGCCTCTTTTCATGCGTCAGGTCCGAGGGGCAACTTCTTTTTCTGTTGGACCAAAACAAAACCCAACATATCTGCACTTAAGATAATATTCCCCAAAATTAAAGTGGGTAGGTCGGAGCCAACCATTTTTTTTTCTCTTTTTTTTTTCACTGAAGCAATATGTTTTGAAGGTGAGCAACAGTTCCTGCGTCTTGAATGTTTACCGGTGTTTCAGTCTGCGGTACGCTGTCACAGTGTCACCAAGTTTTAGCACAAGTGCTTACACAAGACTGGAACTTGGAACTGCACCCCAAACGTGCTTTCCTCATTATTCTTCCCATTGAGTGGATTGAGAAAACTTCATCTTCAAAATATGAAGGTGTCTAATACTATGACATGCATATGGAAACCCGGCCACAGATTCAGATACAAAAATCGTGTGTTACAGCTGGCGTTCATGTCATTGTGGCTGTGAGTTCATGTTTTCACGCAGCTTCACTGTCTTTGACATTGGGCTTAGAGTTGTCATTCCTCTTCTACAGCAGACAACACCCCTGTGAATGGGAAGATCCAAATTGTTACAATGTAGTTTGTTTTTTCCCAATCTCTCAACAAAAGAAACAAGGACCCACAGCAGAAAAATGGGGTAGGTCGGGTTACCCTCAGCACATGGGTTTATTTGTTTGTTTCTTTGTTTTTTCTTTTGTTTTGCCTTACCATGGTTATATTCAGTTGGTAAGTCTTAATTATAATCCTAAAAAAGTTTTCAGTATGTCACAGTGATCACTGAAGTTTACCGGTATTTTACCATTTGAAATGTAGAAATACCGGTTATGGAATTACCTATTGGTACAACCTACTGGTTGATTCTCAGTTTTACCAGTTCTTCCCTTCATCTCCATGCCATTTATGCAATCGGTGTAAGCATATGTAGAGATAAATGTCACTCGGTGTGTTTATAAAAGGCCTGTTCTACCAAGTTCCGAGACAGTTGCGGTTAACCTATTGCTGATGTAGCGTATTGTTTGTACTAGTGTTTGATTGACACTGGTTCCACAGTGTTCCCGATTACAATACAATACAATACAATACAATACATCTTTATTATCCCAGAGGGAAATTTGGGTGTGGTGGACAAAGACAATGATACACATCATAAAAAACAAAAACAAACTACAATTAAATTAGAGATTTCTATGAATTAAAAAAACAGATTTCTATGAGTTAAAGTCTTGGTATTAAGGTAGGTAAAATCTAAAAAAACAAAAAAACTATTTAAGATTATCATACAAAAAAATCACAGACTTCATCCTCCACACAAGCTTCATTTTATCACAGTCTACACCCCCCCCCCCCCCCCCCCCCGAGACACACACACACACACATCTTTCTACCTCATGGAATTTAAGATGTTTATGACGGACGGAATAAAACTCTGCTGAGACCTTTTCGTGCGGCACTTTGGGACGCGTAATCGTCTGCCTGAGGGAAGGACCTCAAAGAGTGTTTAAAACATGGGAAGGGTCATTTTGAATTCTGATGGCTTTGTCCGTGGCTCTCGTTCTAAACAGGTCTGTAAGTGTTTGCTGTTTTGTCCCCACAATCTTGCTGCACACATTCACGATGCCATTCAATCTGTTTTTCTCTCTCATTCCAACTGACTCAAACCAGGCGATAAAAGAGAACGTAAAAACAGGTGTGCATGTTTGTACACACAAAACTCGGTAACTGACACACAAATCTGAGAACAGCATGTCACAGGGGATGCACGGTTTTGCCGTGACAAACAGTATTTGTCCAACACTCTCTTGGAAACTCGATGAACAAAACGTGATCTGTAACTAGCAGTAGACACTTGCAGCATCGCATTTCCGCTGAGCCATTGTGCACATTGTGCATTACAGACAGAATCTGACTGGGACACTTTTTGTCCAATCAAAATGCTCTGTTTGGTAAGCGTGCGGGTTGCTCACCTTGCTCATTCGCTATGTCTGACACTCTACAATTCATGTACATCTCCTGCTTGAATACTTTTATGAACAACAAATGGTTTTGACTTTCAGACTTTTTATACCAAAACTGAGACCATCAACCCTCAGAATTTACAAAAGGACCCTCAGAATATGGAGAGAGGGTCTCACAGACCCTTGTATTTTTAAATCACTGGGAACACTGGTTCTGACCAATGAGCAGCCTACTGCTGCTAATTTTCTTCCTGTGCGACTGCAGTACAGGTTTGAAAAACCGATAGCGCGATAACTGTGTCAAACATTCATAAAACTGCCAACAACTTCTTTTAAACATTTATGTTTTGGTGTTATTGCAAAGATGCTGATGTCTCTCACAGTGACTGATAAACAATTTGCAGATACCAGAGGGTCATTACACGCTTTCGCTGTCGCTTGGTGCCCAAGAGATTGTTCGAAGCCACAGCTTGGTATTCTTTTGGTAAGTGTCAGTTCATGTATTCTTTTGGTAAGTGTCAGTTCATGTATTCTTTTGGTAAGTGTCAGTTCATGTATTCTTTTGGTAAGTGTCAGTTCATGTATTCTTTTGGTAAGTGTCAGTTCATGTATTCTTTTGGTAAGTGTCAGTTCATGTATTCTTTTGGTAAGTGTCAGTTCATGTATTCTTTTGGTAAGTGTCAGTTCATGTATTCTTTTGGTAAGTGTCAGTTCATGTTTTCTTTTGGTAAGTGTCAGTTCATGTTTTCTTTTGGTAAGTGTCAGTTCATGTATTCTTTTGGTAAGTGTCAGTTCATGTATTCTTTTGGTAAGTGTCAGTTCATGTATTCTTTTGGTAAGTGTCAGTTCATGTTTTATCTCAGAATGAGAGGTAGAGGGGAAAACATTTCTCCCAACATTTTTCTGTACAGCTGTTCTTTTTTGGTCAAAACATTACACTTTATATAAATCAGAGCATTGACCCGTAGTGTTGAAACTTGAGACAGAGAAAAATTAAATTTTCTGGATTGATAACTTCTGAAAACTAAATTTTCTGGATTTTCTGAAAACTAAGTTTTCTGGATTGAGACCATTAAAAAAAATAAAATTTTCTAGATTGGTAACCAACGAGCAACAAGTTCCAAAGTATGGGGTGACTGTTTAACTCACCAAAATTTGTAAATGCAATTCTTCATTCAGAAACTAGTTGCTGTGCTGACCATTCGCAGCATGTGATTGTAATTTTTTATGTCCAGTTTGTGAGAATGCACGAGATTCCCATGAGCATGTGTGTTGGGTTCAGTGCGCTGTGCTTCGAGCCCATTCAGATTACAGGATAAAGCGAATTACACAATACACAGTTGTTATATCATTTCAGTTTGGGGGGCTTACAGTGTATTGTGATGTAGGATCAGCCTACTCTGATGTGTTTGATATTACATGTCAGTAATGTTTAAAAATGTATCGTTACCGCAGTGCGCATCTTCTCTGGAAATGTCGATAGGCCTGACATTGAAGGATGGGAGTTCCCTAGCGAGGTATTTTCTGTTCACTTTTTTTCGCAACTATGTACAACATGTATGCTGTTGAAATGCTGTGGTTTGTGTGTGTGTGTGTGTGTGTGTGTGCAGTGTGCAGTCTTTCAGTTCAGAACTCAGCCTTCATAATCCAACTCAAACCTGAGATGCCTTGCATGCTGTGCAGACGGAGAGCTTGTGCTTCTTCTCTGGGCTAAGTGCTGAACTGTTTTGGCTCACGCGTACAATGAACATTTTTGTGTTTTTATTCTTCAGTGTTTTTGTGCAGGACGGTCACAAGAAATTTCTGCTTTGCAGAGAAGTATTATTTAAACTCGAAAAAAGAATGTCAGTAACGGGAGTGGTGTGTGTGTGTGGTTGGGGGGGGGGGGGGGGGGGGGGGGGTTAAGGGGATTTCGCGAAAAATGAAGCAGACAGTGTAATCAGGTTATAAAGTGGATCAGAAATTTCCTGGTATTAGGGTTGCCATGGAAATAACAAATTTTTTTTTTTTTAGAGGTTCTAAACCTTATTGCAGCTGTGTGACCTTGACCTTCCAGAGGGGTCACTGAAAATGGTATATAATGATAAGTTCAATGTTTTGTGTCTGCTAGAAAGTGCATGCGGTGGAGCAGCAGTGCGGCGGGAAGGTGACCGTTGAGTACAGAATTAAAGCAGAGACTCTCCAGTAGATGACTGTACATCGAGATCTGTGCCACTGACTTACAGAAGGCATATTCGTGCCACAACCAGAGGACACGCAGTGAGAGATACACCGGTACCGATCTAGATCTGTCACTGACCTGGAATACGCAGTGGAGAATTGCTGGCAGACAGACTAGACAATGCAGAGGATATCCCATCTACAGACAGGGGACACGCATTATAATCAGACTAGAAATGAGAGGCCGCAGAGGATAACTTCCTACAGTAGTTCAAGTAAAATCCATGCCATAACTGGATGGCACACAGTAGAGGATATGCCACTGCCAGTGCCATTCAACCAGAGACATTGAAGTGTAGATTTATATGATTATCTATAAACATTAATGTTAAACTTTTCAAATTTTTCAGTTGTTCCTTGATAGGATAGTTGATGTCTATTATGGTTGTTCTCATGAAGAAGTGTGTGTATGCTTGCGTAAAATTTTGTGTATTTGACATTTTCTTTCGTTTTCTTGAGTTTTGTCATCAGAGTTCATTCACGTTTTACTCAGTTACTCTTAATTTTAAAAAAAACACCTAAATTAATGCATGCGTTTTGTACTGTATGTTTGTTGAAAATTGCTGTTGAAAATAAGCTCTCTCTCACACACACACACACACACACACACACACACACACAGAGTGAACACGTATGCACGCACACACACACACATGCATGCACGCGCACAAACATGATTTCATATACCTGGCTGAGTTGGTAATGGCCACCAGGGCTGGGACAACCTGAGTGTTGTGCGAAAACTATTTTGGCCACAAACACATTGCCTTCACAGACCCGCTCTTGAGTGTGTCATATGGCTGGGGCTTGGACGATATTAGTTTGGAAACAATCACTTGGCTTCATAGACTGGGCTGGGCCGAGTTGATTTTGGGCTGACCTGATTTTGGACGCGCGCGTGCACACACACACACACACGCATAGCTTCCTCAACGGACTGGACTGACATTCGTACCCTGTACTCAGACCCTTAACAAGCCCCAGGCTAGATGTCTTCTCCCAGCCAGTCACTTGGACTATATTCACTGACACCAGGCCTTTAACAGGCCAAGTTGGAAATGGAGGTGGGGCATCGGTGATTTTGGCAGCTCAGTACTGATGAGAGAGAGATAGAGCATTATAGAGACAAAAAATATGAACTAAAGCTGGACCACCGGTTTTGAAAAAACGGCAGGAATACAATGAAATGCAGTATAACAGACAGTCGACTGTACTTGAGCCAAGTTGACTGTGGGCCGAGTTGACGACTGGGCTAAGCCGAGTTGGAAGTGGGCCGAGTTGACCTAATACTGCTGTTACCTCCCCTGGAATAGACACTAGCGCAATAAAAGACGAATGTCAAATTGTCAGCAATGCCATCAAAAATAAACTATCTTTGCACAATCACAGTTAGTCAATTTTCCACGCACGTCATTGTAATAGCCAACTCATTTTGTATCAAGCATTTTCACTAGGCGGCATTAGACTCCCGGCCCGGCCACAGGCTGAAGAGGTCAGGCGGCGGCGGAGCGCCATTTGAACAACTTACTGAAATGTGCAGCCGGAAAAGGGTGATCTGGATGTGTAACATCATCAGTTTTGGCTTGTGCTAGTTATAGGCAGTGGCGTCCCTTGCAGCATTAAGTGTCAGTCGTGAGTTTCAGTTCTAAACTGATTCCACCCAGCCCAGTCGGCGTTGTCGCGGCAGCCGGTTCACTGGTGAGTTTGCCAACACCGTCCAGTCAGTGAATCAGTCGCGGCCTCAACAGCCGGTCCCGTCCATGAACTAAAAATCCTTGAATTTCAAGTGATTTTGAGCATGTCCAAGTCATATATTCCGGCTAGGTTTGAACATTTCAGACCAACTGAGTGATTTTTCACTGGCCGGCGGACTCGCCGGGAGTTCAAGTTCACAGAGTCGGCCGGTTGGGCCCTGCATGCTATTGCAAGTGCCGGTCCGCCTTGACCGTCAGTTTTGTAGTTTATCTCGCACACTCAGTCGCGCACACACCAGACACTCAGATCAGATCAAATTGTTTGTGGAACTGGGATTTTCTGTGGAAGTTATGCCGTAGGGGAAGAGGGTGGAAATATTTCCGGCAGTATATGAGTTTTTCACTGACAGGGGGTCACAGTAAAAAAAAAAAAGAAAAAAAAAAAAAAAGACAACTGAAATGCGGTCACAGTTGCCGACCGGGTTCAGTTTCAGTCTTCATAAATGGTATGATGGTATATATACTGAAATGGTTGCCGATGGTAATATCATAGTGTCGTCTGTCTTGGAATGGTGCCGTACTGAAATGGTAGTACAGTATCCCAAGACAGCTGATAATACTGTAGAGAGTTTATATATACTATATAAGTCAGTAAGTTCAGTTTTACTGCCGGCCCGGCATGTCAGTGTTTGAGTCAGTGGCGCCTGCACGGATGCCAAATTTTTGCGGCTTCTCTTTCCGGCCTTGGACAATTTTGATGCGCCCGACAGAGGAGTACATGCAGTCAGTGTTGTTATCAGTCGCCGTATAATAAAATTTGTTTTCATTTCATTTTAGTTCTTCTACAGGGATTGGTCGAGAGTCATGCACTAGCCGTCAATGTACCTCCAAGGGAAAGGTCGTTGATCTTTTGGTAAACAAAGGTGATACCCACGTAAACAATGCCCGAGTCCCTATCTCAGTATTAATTAGTATCTAGGCCTAAAGCCTACCAGGCTTAAACTATTCCACCGCCCTTGACATTGCGGTAAACTGACCAGCCAATCAGGTGCGGTCCGATGAGCGCTTGACTTTTGTCTGCTGCTGCGTAGCCCGCCGGGAAATCGTTTCGGATATAGCTCAGCCGAAGATCACGTGCAAACGGTACGTAACTGATTTGAAATCATTTT
Organism: Batillaria attramentaria; assembly: GCA_018292915.2. NCBI lineage: Eukaryota > Metazoa > Mollusca > Gastropoda > Batillariidae > Batillaria > Batillaria attramentaria. The sequence goes on from JACVVK020000268.1 coordinate 444,309, forward strand.
ATGTCTATCACTAAATATCAACATGCCTATGCAGACCGATGTTTTGCCGATTTGTGGACACAGACTTCGCAAATCCAACAACTGAAAAGATTCGCCAAACGGGAAGTCGTCTGCTACTGTGATCATTTCTGCAGCGGCGGCACTGAGGTAGCGGCTGTGTCAGCACAGCGATACGGTTTGAACTCTGGAGCAAGCAAATGATAAGATAAAGCACTGATAGAAATGGCGCGTACATATCTATACCAAAGAAGCCAAGGTAAAATTTCAAGCGGGAAGCGGCCATTCCCCGATTTCACATGGAGCGACGTTTACACCAAACCGTTTTGTAGCTGGCGGTGCCGTGCACCAAAGCTGAAGCTTGGTGTTACAACTCGGCAGCTTTACGCAAACACTCGGCTTTAAGAACTAAGGTTAATCATTAAGGTAGGTTTAATAAACTGAGATGACAACTTTTGAGCAGTTTCCTACGTGCCAAATGCACAAAACAATGCGGCGATACATGTAATGTTCAACAACGAGCTTAGGCCCCAGGTCTGCTTCGTGCAAATGGCGCCTCATAGATTTCTGTTAAAAAAAAAAAAAAGCTTCCCGGGAGAAGCTATTAACTGTTTCCGAAATATTGGTTTTAAACTTCAGTTTTCAGAGATGAAAACAAAACTATTACAGGCTGGTTGTCGGGGGTAGGGCCGTAGATGTAGGCTGGTTTTCGGGGGTAAGGCCGTAGATGTAGTTTTCGGAAGGTGACACAGAAGAAAGTTGTAGCCCGCGGTCTTTGGCTTTGGGCTACAACTTTCTTCTCTGTCACCTCCCGAAAACTACACCTACGGCCCTACCCCGAAACCCATCCTATAATAGTGTAAAATTTCCTTTTGCCTGATGTGTACGCCATACCACTCAGTCATAAAATTCAGAGTCCGCATGTAAAAGCCGGTCTGGGTTAGGGAGTTTAGCCCTGGGCCCGTATGTAAAAGTCGAGGTTAGCGCTTTTAGCCCCGGGCTAGAGTCTAACCTCGAACTAAACTAGCTCTAGGGTTAAATTTTCTGTTGTTTTTTGTTTGAAATCAAAGAAGCGGGCCCATTCCAGCAAGATGCCTAAGCCGTTATAGAAGGATTTTTTTCTTCCTTAAATTTCTTCGCTTCCTTTTTTTTGTTTAATTTTGCTTTTGGGTTAAATTAACCTCGACTTTTACATACGGGCCCTGGGTTGGAGTCTAATCTCGAACTGAACTAGCTCAGTCTAGGGGTAAATTTTCTGTTGTTTTTGTTGTTGTTGTTGTTTGTTTGTTTGTTTGTTTGTTTGTTTTTTTAAATCAGGAAAGCGGGTCTATTCCAGCAAGGTGTCTATGCCGTTATAGAAGGACTTTTGTCTTTCTTTTCTTCGCTTCCTTTTTTATTTAATTTTGTTTTGGGGTTTCTTTTGCCGGTCCCAATCTGGGTTAGGCCCGTTGCCGTGGGTTAAATTAACCTTGAGTTTTACATACGGGCCCTGGTGTAGTAACCACAGGTTTAGCGATAGTAGAGCAGGGAAGCACTGACAAACGGCATTCCTAGGGAGGACAGGCTCTGCACTACATGTGACATGCGCTTGGTGACGTGCTGTATTTTATTTCAGTTGGACTCAGTGTCCGATGTCTCACCAAGACTGACAGAACTCCTTTTTCTGACAAATTCCGCAGGCCATTTAACTTTTGCAGACTAATGTTTTTAAAAATACCACAGAAAAATGTACTGGATTTGGCTAAGCATATAGTCAAAATTGATAGAATATTTTACACTGAACACTCTGTGTGTGTGTGTGTGTGTGTGTGTGTGTGTGTGTGTGTGTGTTTTCCACACTTGCTGATGGCGGCCTGCCAGTGTATTTTGTTCCATCATGTAAAAGTTCGTCCTACTGCTGCCAGTGTACAGGACTGGTATTAATGTTTGTTGTTGTTGTTGTTGTTTTTGTCGTTTAATGTCATTGTTCCGCTTTGTATGCACGTCTTCCCCTTCCACTCTGTTCACTCCTCCACGCCCCGATGCTGGGAGAAAGGAATAAAAGCCTTTGGCTCAGTTGACTTGAATGCATAATCTAAAAATAATAATAATTTAAAAAAAAAAAACTTTGCTTGAATTTATTTAATAGATGCTTTTGCATTAATTTCAGCTTGTGACTTTCTGGGTGAATGAGGCGCAAGCATGCTTGAATGTGTTGGCTGAACTTGCAGCTTAGATTCTACTGAGTTTACGATCTGTGTGTGCGTGCGTGTCCACGTCCGCTCTCTTGGTCTCTGTGTCGCACGCACACACACACACACACACACACACACACACACACACACACACACACACACACACGCGCGCGCGCGCGCCAGCAGGCATCAGCATCGAGTCGTCTGAAATTAGGATTTTCCATGGAAGACAATGAAGAAGTTTTCATGAGTTTTCCGCATGACAAAAAAAAAAAAAAAAAAAAAGCCTCATGGGTTTTATTCATTTTTTAAACAATTACATGTACATTTATTTATTCATTCTATCATTTTTTGCGGGGGTGGGGTGGGGGGGGGGGCGGCGGGTGAGTGGGGGGGGTCAATACTGATGCCTGACATTGACACACCAAAGAGAACATGCACCTGCATAACGATGTAATAATGACAAAAACAGCATTTCATTAAATTTAATTTATTCGTAATGAAAATGGCAAGATGCACATCAGCCTCAGACACACCAACTCTGGACAGATTCTTCCTTAGTCTTATCAAAAGAAACAGAATCTTCCTTAGTCTCATCGAAAGACACACAAACACAAACCAGAAACTAAACAATTTAGACCATAGACCTCAGCCTGTACTTCAACTAATCAGTCCCCCACACCACAACCCCATTTCCCACACCACAACCCTATTTCCCATACTGATTCAGTTGTCCAACTATGCGGCTGAACAAATGACTGCACTCCAGCAAAGATCCCCCCCCCCCCCCCCAACAAAAAAACAAAACAAAAAACAACAACAAACCAAACACACACACACACACAAACAAAAAACAACAACAACAAAACCTTTACAGAAAACAATAACAGTTTCATCGCCGCTATGTAAACGCCATTGATTATCTCGGCCCGCTTGGCTGTGAAACTATTCTGACGATACAACGCCGCGACACATTTTTCGCGCTCAAGTTGACCGTCACTGAGCGCCACTGACCGAGCCACACACTCGACTGACTTGGGCGATGCATTTGCCGCTGACCCGGGCTCGGCGAATTGCCGATTCCGGCCTACCGGCGGGCCGTCCGGCGCGGCATCAGTCGGTAACTTTGAATACCCGGCCAACTATGACAATTTATTCAATGCTGTTGCTCTCGTAAATGACGCTTTTCCTGGTTCCTGCGGGTGTCAACCGGAGGAAAATTAGTCAGGGATCTGACAGACGCCGAGCGCTGAATCACATCTCCCATTCTTTAAATGCAAGCTTCTGTCGTCTGTATGAAGCTACGTTTTCCCCGCAGAATTGTCTCCCTTGTATCGGGAGGTCTCTCTTGGGCGTGCAGCAGCTATTTCAGGCGTTGCACGTGCAAGCGACGCGGTGTCACCGTGAACTGAACAGGTGCAAAGCGTGCGAACAAAAGATGTCACATTTTCAACATCCCCATGCACGTTTTGTCCACGACAAGTGTCGCAATTTATTTTAGTGAATTTGGCTTGGCCCGGCTTTACCGCGGCTCAACCGCAATTCAATTCAGTTTGGTGCGGGGCGTAAAAAAAAAAATAAAAAAAATAACCCACAAAAACGCACACGTTGTTGCGCGGCCATTTTGACTTGCCATTGTGTTTCAAGCCGGCTGCCATGCCTGAACCCGTCAGTTTCCAGCAGAGATGTCGCAGCGTAAAGGTACTTGCACTAGAACATGATTATTGGCGTTAGTTACTAGTAACTATTTGTGGCTTAACTGACACCGCCCAAGCAACAAAGACTACTTTCACGGCTAGAAATTAGTCGGCGCCAGGGGAGTATAATTTTGAGTCCGACTGGCCTTAGCTGATGTTAGTGTTTCGTTTGGCTGAATGTCTCCGCCATTGATAAAGAGCTGCTTTTATCACTGCTTTGTCAAAGTGCCGGGTTGGGTATTTGGTCAGCCCCGACTGACTTAGACTACTATTGATTCAGTAAGGCTAAATCAGTTGTCACTGAGTCGAGTCAGCCGAGTGGCACTTCGTCGGATACCACATCAGTTCCAAATATAGCGGAATCGGTTTGGCAGTGTCAGTGCCGTCTTGTGCGGAGTTAGTCAAGTTCAGTAACTTCGATTTAGTTATTTGATTAAGTGTTTTTTTTTTTAAAATATCAGATCTCGGCATCTGATGAAATTATCATGGATACCTAATTTCACGCCTAACAGGGTCGCATGATCCAGAAGGAGGAAAAAGCGTGTAACATTTAGTGAGAAAGTGGCAGAGCCCCGACCACGCGAATTTGACTAAAATCTGTGCATTTTTGTGCGTTTTTGCACAGTTTTAAGTGCTTCAGAGGAGGGAAGCACACTTTTGGCGGAGGAAAACTTTAACCGACATTCAAAGTTTTAGCGGTTCCGCGTGAGGGGGGGGGGGGTATTGGTTGCTGAACGCCGCGCAGGCAGCAAAGGCCATCTCTCGGCGAAAGGTTAAAAACACAAAAGAAAAGCATCGCAGGAGAGCCAAAATGATTTGTCATGTTGGAAAATTCCATTTGCAAGAGATCCTCTAGATAACTCTCCCGAAGATAGGAGGGACCCTAGCTAACATGACTTGTCAGGTTGGAAAAATCCATTTGCAAGAGATCCTCTAGATCATTTTCCCGAGGTAGGCGAAACCCCAGCCAAAATGACTTGCCATGTATGAAGAATCCATTTGCAAGAGATCCTCTTGATCACTCTCCCGATAGGAGAGAACTCACTAGAATCCAAATTTGTAACCAACCAACCCAGGTACAAGCCCCCCCCCCCCCCCCCCCGGGGAAAAAAAGTCGGCTAAGACGTGGAAGGCAAAGGAGCTTCCAAAGCAAACTTCAACCGACAGCCGTAATTTTAACGGTTCCGCATGGGGAGGTGGGGGTGGGGTAGGAGAGTAGATACGCCGCGCAGGCAACAAAAGCCATCTCTCGGCGAAAGAGTAAAAAACACAACAAATCAGGAGCTACAGCTCTGATGTAGAGTTTGAAACAGGCGACTATGGCTACTGTCATTTCTGGTGTGTGCGTGCAGAATTTATTTGCTTACAATTGATTTCCTATGTATGTTTCCTATTTTACCCAATTTGCTTTTTGAATATATGAATTCCTTCAGATTTATTTGCAACTTCTGTTGAAAAAGATATGGTTTTGTTGGTTTCCCCGCTGATATATCTTGCCTCTTTGTATGTTTCAGACTCAAAACCGTCAACAAGCGAATCGCGGGATCAAAGTTCTGACCACAGGAAGAAACACAGATCACTGGACAGTCTCTCGGACGCTACATCAGCACGGCATGAGGCTGCACCCACAGCATCACCTAAACGAGTCTCTCGAGATGAGCCCACCCACAGAACAAGCCCTCGAGATCATTCTCCCCACGGGACAGGCCCCAGCCAAAGTGTCCTCACACCTAGGAAGCGAAGCCGCAGCAAAATTCCCGCCTCTCCCTCTCTGCTCAGGCAGTCTTCCAGCCTGCATTCTTCCCACAGCCAAAACACCACCCAAAATGTCGCGACAAATAAATTTGAAACCGTTCCTAAAGATAACTCTCCCGACAGAGACCAAAGCCAAAATGTCCGGCCATCTCAGGTGGGAACCGCTTGTCCCCCCAGTCGAAACGTCGGGTCGCCTCGGTCAGCGGAGCCTCCCATGCCGGTGGCGCAGCAGATCCCCATGCCGGTGGCACACCAGAGTCTGGTTCCGGGGAGACACCAGGGTACCGTTCCGGAGGGACACCAGAATTCCATTCCGGGGGCACACCAGAGATCCATTTCTGGGGTAGATCGAAGTGCCAGTTCATCATCACATGCTGGTAAGGCATTAATGGAGTGTTTATGTTCCCCTTGGATTTTTTTAAATAAAGAGACGGAGCTGTCCGTTCACGCGCGTATATGAGCCGGTAACGTCCAGAAGCTCCATGGCAGTCGTGCCTGCAAATGAAACACAAACAATAAACATCGTAAGTACTGACAAAGTACGTGACAAAATCAACAATCGTCGTACAACTAGCTGAGGCACCCGGCTGCTTTAGTTGCGTGTTACTTCCTTGACGGAGTCTACTAGTGCAGCCCAGCAGCGATTTTTTTTTATTTATTTATTATTATTATTTTTTTTTTTTTGGGGGGGGGGGGGGGGGTCGTTGTGAGTACACAGAAGACTCCTCTCTTCCTCTCTCCGGCTGGGCCCAAATATTTGTGCTGGCCTTTTCATCGTTGCCCCGTCTTTGATATCACCCGTACGTGGTGGAAAAGGACGTTAAACCCCCAACCCCCCCCCCCCCCCCTCTCTCTCTCTCATGTAGTTTTAATTTATCATAATGACTGACCAGTTTAGCCTGCCATTTCCAATACTGTCAATATGTACACTTGTTCAACCTCAGCAATACCATAAGCGGTGCTTGTTTATGCTCACTAATTGTTTACTTGTACGAACTGTATTGCAATAATCTTGTTTAAACCAAAACAGTAGACATCGTAGGTGCAAAGTACATGACAAAATTGCCAGTCGTACAGTAGCTGAGATACCCGGCTTCGCCCGGGTTGCTGGTGTGATACGTCATAGTGTCGGTGTTAGTACAGAGTGCTTTCTGGTCTCCCCGTTTGGCGATACGAAGGACCTACGTAAAACACCAATTTTCCGAGAATGTTTTTCGCGAGATTGTTCTCAGGATAACCCCCGAGTACAGCCAGGGCTGACGAGAAAATCGGTAACGTAATTACTAGCAACGTCTTACAGCGATGATAAACAGTTACAGTTCTTCCAAATTCAGAGCTACAAACTAAGCAATCAGCAATGTCAAAACCTACTTACGTGAACAACTTCTGGTAAAAAAAAAAAAAAAAAAGCGGGGAGGGGGGGGGGGAGGGGGGGAGTAACAAACGGCGTACCTGTTCACAGTGTACCGCGATCTGAACCGGCGTCTCGGGACCTTGAAACTGCTCTGTCATCTTCGTGTGATGCTGCCCACGCCGATCGGACTGGATCCGTAAAGCCCCAGATTATTTACCGTACCTAGAACACAGGACAAAAATACCGCCGTTACAATCCAGTGGTTTCCTTTCAGTTTTTGTGTGTGAAGTTGTTTTTTTTTTTTTCTTTTCTTCAAACGATGGATAGACTGCTTCGGAGTTTTCAGTTCAATAGAACTATACTAACGATATTGTCTGGCGCCACACTTAAATTTCGCGCCAAAGCCAGATTGCGCTGTCAACGTACAAAGGATGTGCTAAATCGTAGTATGGCTAGCAGTCGATATACTGTACACAACAAGGTTTGCCGAGTCGTACTTCTCTGACTCGGTCAAACTACAGCAACATCAAAGATCTTGGAAACATAGCAACATGCTGCAGAGACAGAATATCGCAAACGAAACGTGTCATTCGCGAAGAGGACAGAGTGAGGCATAAGGAGAAAGAAAGGAAGCTAAAGACACGTTAGGAGACACTGGAGAACAACAAGAACATACATCAAAACTACTGAAAACCGGTAACTAATTACTAGAAACGCCTTACAGCGACGATAAACACTTACAGACCTTCAAAATTCAGAGCTACAAACTAAGCAATCAGCAATGGCTAAACGTACTTACCTGAACAACAGTGTGGCTGTCAACGGACGAAGACTGAGCAAGATGTGCCCGCGCAAACTAGCTACTGTACTTCAAAAAGTGACCACTCAACGCGCGTCACCTCAGTGTACGACGCGCACAGCGCCCTCTACCGGACAATCGCGCTAAAGGGGGGTGGGGTGGGGGGATAATGATGCGCGTACTGGACACTAGACCTGCTGACGTCACGCTCTTGGCGACTAGCTGCCATCTGGTGCGGAACAAACACTAAGTAACGACCAAACTGTACAGTAACAAACCAAAATAAATAAATAAAGAAATAAATAAATAAAAGGTACACCGGCTATGCTGTTTAAAAGATAAATAAATGAATAAGGGGGAGGGGGGGGGTATGCGTAAAGATACGTACCTTTCACCTGGGGACGGATAAACTGAACTGCTTTGTCATTCTCAGTTGTGTGGTGCGGCTGTACATGTCCGGCTTGATTAGTCCCCGGCCAGTTTATTTACCTAGAACACAGAAAAAATTGCCGTCGTTACAATCAAGTAAATTGCTTCTGTTTTGTTTAGGGTTTTTTTTGTTGTTGTTGTTGTTTGTTTTGTTTTTTCAAACGATGGAGAGACTGCTTTGGGGTTTACAGTTCAATAGAACTAATGATACTGCCTGGCGCCACACTTAAATTTGGCGCCAAAATTACGCTGTCAACGTACAAAGGGTATGCTAACTCGTAGTATGGCTAGCAGTCAACGCGCGTCACCTGTACGCCGCGCACAGCGCCCTCTACTGGACAATCCAGTTAAAGGGGGGTTGGGAGGGGAGGGGAGGGGGTGGGTGGGTGAAAATGATGCGCCGGCGTACAGTGTACACTAGGCCTGCTGACGTCACGCTCTTAGCGGCTAGCTGCCATCTGGCGCGGAACGCCTACGTAAGAGTACACAGTTAGAACCAACAACAACAACAAATGGTACAAACAAGGTAAAACCTGTTTAAAACAAGAAAAGAGTGGGGGTTGGGCATAAAGATGCGTACCTGTCCTTCGGTGTTGGATAAACTGAACTGCCGCTTTGTCATCTTTGTGTGACGGACGCATGGCTTGGATTAGTCGAGTCACCTCCCAAGTTTATTAACCTAGAACACAGGAAAAAAATTGCCGTCCTTACAATCAAGTACCTTGCTTCTTGTTTTGTTGTTTGTTTTTAGATTTCTTCAAGCGAGTTTTCAGTTCAGTAGAACTTCGTCATCATCATTAGCTTGCTTTACGTCCTATGGCTTTTGGCCCTTAAGGACAAGTTGTTCCTGGCGTGTGACTTTGGCTGCTTGGCTAGGCGAGTGTCTTTGGGGTGTGTGAGGGCTGATTTGCTTAGCTTTGGTCAGCGTCAGAGGATCTTCGCTTGGCTTTCAGATGCCTGGTCTGGGTTTGTTTTTCGGTGCCTCAGTCTGTTCTGTCATCCGTACTTTTGCCTTTTAGATTATCACTGGGGTGTCCCCTCGCTTTTTGGGTTTAGAACCATTTTGTCAGATCTGATCTGACGATCGCGTCGGCCAGGGTTCTCATTGGCCTATCACCTAGGACTTGGTGTGGCTTGAGGAAGTCTACCGTCTTCAGTGAGTATCTGTCTCTCAGGTCCCAGACCGGCTGGAGGCTGGCGGGCAGGCCATCACAACCGTTTACAATGTGGCGGACGTCTGGGGGCTGCCCACACTGGCAGAGGTCGTTACTCCATGTGTGTGCACAGCACAGTGTGCGTATTCTGCAGATGATTGCAGAGTGTCTGCGCGGGAAAAGTGGCACGTGGTTTTGGCCACCCGGGAGGTGGACCCAGCCATTTTCTTCGCACAATGCACGGAGTCTCCTCTCTCTGAGATTGTGGGCCGCTCTTTGTATCTTACTTTTTACTTCACTGAGTGTCTGGAGTAGTTTTGCTTCCATGCCATCGCCGGTGGCGTCCTAAACTTCGTCAGTATGACGTCTCACACCTTAAATTCGCGCCAAAACCAAACCACGCTATCACGTGGTCAACGAACAAAGGCCGGATAATGCTAAATCGTAGCCGTATAACTAGCAGTATATAAACACACAATAGTTTTTTTTCCCCCCCAAAGCGTTTCCGTGAGCGAATGTGCGCTAAAAGCATATTATGGTAGCGTGCATTGGCCTAAGTTTTGTTTCGTTGCGCCGCGAGGTAACTTTAAAGCTCGCCGGCGCGGGCGGTTACTTCGAACGAACCATCCGAACCAAAATGGCCGTCACTGTGCCATTGCGAACCATAGCCTCAATTCGTTTGCCAGGAAGGAGCCTACAGTTCATCACAGTTGACTCTGTTAAGTTCACAAGTATCGCACTGACGTTCAGTCTTTGCAGTTGTTCGCACTTTGTACCTGTATTGATAGACTGAACAAAGGATCTCAGTGTGTGTGTGTGTGCCACGGTGTGTGTGTGTGCCACGGTGTGTGTGTGTGTGTGTGTGGTGGTTGTTGTTGGTTTGAGCTTTGCGTTCTATGGCTTGTCAGCCCATAAGGACAAACTTTTTCTGGCGTGTGTCATCGACTGCTTGGCTTTGCGGGTGGCTTGTTGGGTGGATATGGGCTGTTTTGCTTTGCTTCGGCATCGTCAGAGGTTCTCTGCTAGGGGCTCAAGTGCCTGTCTGGGTTGTTTCTCATTGCCTTGGTCGTTTGTGTGTTGAGGGGAGCCGGGGGGGGGGGGATAAGTACGATACGCGTACTGGTACCTAATGCATTGAAAAGACATAAACCCGTAGGCCCGGCCTAAGTTCGTAATCTCAGACTAAATCTCGAAAGTCGGTACAACTCTGAACTGATGCACGGACCAAGATGGGAGTAGTCGGTGGCTCAACGGTTTGAGCCGTTGGACTCCAGACTCCACTGACTGTGAACTGGATCTGTTTGTGTAACTTTTCCACTACAGGAAAGGTTACTTTAGCTGAAAATGTGGCCGACATGGCAGCCGTCTGACTGAATAAGACTTAGTGTTCAGCTGGACTGTTCAGGTAGGGTAACTATCCCCCTTCCCTCGTGGTGGCGGGGACAAGCCCCAGCTAACCAACCAAACACGGACTAACACAACGAGGTAGTCCGGGCCTAAACAGCGTCGATTTAGTCTAGCGAAACTGTCGAAAACGATTATCAAAACTACTAAGATAGCATGTTTCGGTGTTGTGGAGTTTATGCCATGCCATGAATCGGCTATGCCAAAGGCTAGGTCGCGTTTTAGGCGTATATGTACAATATCGCGAGCGTCTTTGGCAATTTTGCCGTGCATGGCGGCTCTCTAGTAATCAGTGGCTCAACCGTTATTTGTGACCATTCTCTTCAGAATGAGACTAATGGCAGTCGTTCAGAAGAGTGTTGCATGAGGTTTGTTCACCGTTTGACGGTTTTATTCATGGGGTGCTGCTGAGGGAGTTTTGTCATTCTAGTCATTCCGTCAGCACTATTCCCCTTTAGTTGTTCAAGTTGTTGTTGTTGCTCAGTATTGTTACGTCAGTCTCCGGCTGTTTCCCGGAGGTACAAGTCGACGCACGGAACCACGTGGTGGGTAGGCAATCTGCCACGTCACAGTGTACCCACTGTCCAATGTCAGTAATCCGCGCGGGGTGTGTCAGTATTGCGTCAGGCAGCAAGGGGCTCTTTGTTCCTTTCCCGCCGTCGCCGCTGGGCACCGAGTCAGCCTCGTTGTACACTTGCGCATGCGTTCTGACTGCGAAATACCGGATTTGAATTCAGCCTCTAAATAGTTAAACTAAGTCAGTAACGTCACTGCGGCGAACACCACAAAGTCTGTGATTTGGTTGTCTGGGTCCGTCGTTGTCCGCGGCGTCTGAGCATAGCAGATCTCTATGCGCACTCGGCTTCGATCGAGACTGCAAAGTCTGAACCTGACTTTATGCCGAACTTGAACCTACCCGGCAACCTTGGTCCATGCACAGTTAGGCCCCCTGTGATTTCTTGCTCTGCACTGCCACGTCGATTTCACCTCTCGGCATCGCCCATGGTGGTGACGTCACAATAGAAGCGCGCGGCGGTATGTCCTCTTCTTCCATTGTCAGTTTACGGTGACCACGGTGATCAGTTTGACCACTGAGTATTGTCGTATTGCTGGTTAGCTGTTTTCCATTCGGTGCCGGGCCCCTCCCGTTTGACATGGGATTTTAAACGTGCACTCTTGATGTCAGGTTGTGCGTGCGTGTGTACATGAAGGCGAGACAAGCACCGTAAACGAATCTGTACGTAATTTGACTCGATTTGGTAAAGGTCTGTCTTAATCTAGCGAAAATATTCGCCGAACAGTGTTTGCGAAGAGAAAAAGTCATTCGACCGGCTCCCGCAGTGTAGTCAGGTTAGCACTTCAGACCATGGACCGGGAGACCCGGGTTTGAGTCCCAGCCGAGGCAAGCGGGATTTTTCCTACCTTAAACCTATAGGTCGGCTCCTACCCAGAGCGGGTGTGCTATGGGCCCACTATAGGGATGCTGTTGCCACACAGCCGAGATTCACTCACTTCACGGGTGCGACCTTGGGGTGCTTCCATGACACGTCTTATGATGTGGATGTTTACACTGCCGGCACCACAGATGCCGTAGTTCCCGGGCCTGGTTTATGACAGGAAGCGTGGAATGCGGCCGTGTCCCGCAGTCCCATCTTACCATCATCCTCATCTCCATCAAGCATAATAAAAATTGCCCCAGCTTCCGAGTCCTCCATGGATTTCCATTACCTGGGGGAGGAACACCACCGGAACTGACAAAAGAGTTGCCCCCCCCCCCCAAAAAAAAAAAAAAAAAAAAATCTTTCGGCGACATGAAAAATCTTCCTCGCCGAGGCCGTTTTGGGCAATTCGTTGTTCGATCAACCAGCTGCAATGAGAAGAAAGCTAGCGAAGGGCGAAGTGTTCTCTGATTGGCTATCTGATTTCAAGATGGCGGAGGGTCGCGCTAGCACGTGGCCGGTGTCGGTTTAAAGGTACATGTACAAGCATTAACTATTTCGACAATAAAGAAGGTTCTTGGTGCTGTTGGAATACATTGATTAGTAAGGATAGTGTACATTTGACTTATATTGCTACAGATGATGTAAGAATGCGAAATATTTGTAATTTACGGCGTTTTTGCTTCGAATGCTAACGCCGTCTGCTAGCGTGGCGAGTACGGAGTCAAAGTTCCAGTCGCTGATATTTCAAGCATTGATTACTTTCTTGGCTCATTTGCATCACACTGATTACTTAAGGTAGTGAAGAGCTTAATTTTGTGATAAAATTGCTGCAAAACCGCGATATTGTTGTCGGTATGACGTTTTTCTTCCGTGTGCTAGTGACCGTCTCCTACTGACACCGTATAGTTGATATTTCGGGTATTAATGGAATTCATGGTGTAGTTGGGTCACATCGGTTAGTTCAGATAGTGCCAATTTGAGCCATGTTGTCGTATGACTTCGTATTTCCCTCAAAAGCTACAGCTGCTACGAGACCCACTTCACTGGTAAACTCACAATCGGCGCCTTTGTTATTTTCCTTCAGTCACGTGTCATTCGTTACGGAGAGAGCAAGAAGTTAGATTAATGTGTAAACATCTTCGCCGAAGCCCGCCGAGGAGTCTTTGTTACTTCCTCGCGAAGCCTGTGTTCGGTAGATTCATAACGACCTCTAGGAATCAGGCTGGGGAATTGCTGGGGGGGGGGGGAAGAGACTGAAACCTGGGCCAGAGTGCAGGGGCAGCACACTGCTGGGGGACCACAGGAGCAAGGAAACAAATTCTAGCATTATTAAAGGCATTTAGAAGCCTCTCCTGGCACCCAAAAGTGAAACGCTGCCTTGATACTGACATGCAAGAATTATAAAATGTTAGACTGTCCCCTATGGCATTAAATGCATCCTGATTAGTTGATAAATGCAACCTTTTTCCTCCTTTTCTTGGCTGAAAGGATAGGAAATTTGTCTGAAAAGTGCCAAATGACTGAAAATTCCCCAGCCTGAGGGAAAAAAAAAAACCCACCCAAAATTCCTGCCTACCAGGGATTCGAACCAGCAGCGCAGGATCCGAAGCCGGATTCCTCAACCACTAGACCAAATCCTCTGTCGGCTGCTAGTGACAAACGCCAAGTCACTGATGGACGAAAGTGTACTGTCAAAACAAAATTTAATAACACAAAAACCCTGGTAAACCGGGTTTACTCTTTGACGACGAAGCACAATTTCTAACACGCGATTTCCTATAGAAATTGTGCTTCGTCGTCAAAGAGTTAAACCCACCCGGATACACTGCTCAAAATAAAAAGTAAATGGTTGATTCCGTCAAGATACATTTCAGGGGTCCCAAGGGCTTGAGTTCAAGCCGAGTAAGGAAATTTAAAGGACTAATAAATACCATAATTCGATTTTGTACAGACAATCACGCAGTCAAAATGGTGGAAGGTCGGTATCGTCTACTTTCATGTTTTCAGAATGTTTCATTTTCTGTTTGAACAGTTTCAAATTTCTGTCATTGTGTCGAACCAGCCAGGCAGAGCTCGGAGGCAAACCGCCCGGCCTCCGTAGTGCTTATCATCATTAGCTTGCTGTACGTCCTAAGGCTGCATGTGTCTTCGGCTGCTTGGCTGGGCGAGTGTCTTTGGGGTGGATGAGGGCTGTTTTGCTTCGGGCAACGTCAGAGGTTCTCTGCCGCTTGGGTCCGTAGTGCTTATCCGCGGCGTCCCAAAGATGTATACGTGTCCTTCAGGCGACTATGCAAATGAGATACCCTGTCGACCAATACAGTTGAGATACACTGTCCACCAATGCAATTGCGAGACACTGTCCGCCAATGATGTTTGCGCGCCGAGGGACGTAGTATAGCCAATCAGAATCAGTTGTGGAACTCACAATCACAGCTCCGCAGTGCCCAGTTAAGACTACCCTTGGTGTCGGATAAATCGAACCGGTCGGGGGAATAAAAATGTATGCTTTGATTGTTTATGGTTGTATGCTGCTGCACACGTCGGACTGTATGAGTGGAGTCTTAGGTTTCTTTACTTAGAACACAGCAAACTTACTGCCCTTACAACCAGGCCCGCATGTAAAAGTCGGTTAGAGTCTAACCTCGAACTAAACAAGCTCTAGGGTGAAATTTTCTATTGTTTTTTTGTTTTAAATCAGGAAGCGGGTCCATTCCAGAAAGATGCCCGAGCCATTATAGAAGGATTTATTTCTTTCTTTCTTCGCCTCCTTTTTGTTAATATGTTTGTTTTTTTGTTTCTTTTGTCCAAGCCGTGGGTTAAATAAACCTCGACTTCTACGTTCGGGCCCCGACTTCTAAGTAAATGGCAGCAAACATAAACAAAAAACAAAAAAACAACAAAAACAAAACAAACAAAAAAACTTGAGCACAACTTAATCGCATAACAGCAAACTCAGCTGAAGCACAGCTTAAATTCATGAAAACTAACTGCACTTAAACAGAACACAAAGTACAAGCACACACACAATATGGCGTACGCGATGTCATTTAAGCATTTAACCATAGACATTGCAGTGGGAATGAGTTGTGTTTTTTTTTTTTTTTTTTTTTGGGGGGGGGGGGGTCGTGTTTGTTTTTTTTTAAGTTTTTTTTTTTTTTTTTTTTGGGGGGGGGGAGCTTTTTGGCGAGCAGCATTTCGTATCGTCAAACAGAACTTCTGCGAACTTTTACTGCTTGGAAGCGAAGTAAATTCCTGATCACTTTGTCTAGAATAATTGTTTTGCTGTCCAGTTGTTGCTGAATTCTGAAAATAAGGGCTTCGGTGTTGTTTCCACCAAAGAAATGTTCCGTCATTCCAATGATGTTTTAACCATTTTGGGCTAAGTTTAGTTAGCATGGACAGCAGGACGTCATCCTAGGAAATGTAATTTTGTACATACACACATCTAGCATTCAGTTTTCAGTTTGAACCCGACTTTACCGCCGGTTTGGCGAAATATTGAAGAGAAAAAAAAAAAAAAAAAACAGCCAGCGCGTTATCACCGAAGCTATATAAGACCAGTGGAAAAAAATTGTTTTCACTTTTTTTTTTTTTTGTCGACCCCAAATCTTTTTCAGACTGGGGAATTGCTGAGGGAAAAGAAAACTGAAACCTTGATCAGGGTGCAGAGGCAGCGGCCTGCTTGGGGACCACGGGGCCAATGCCCCAGTTAAAAAACGAATTTAAGCATTTTGAAAAGCATTTAGCAGCCTGACTTCAAGTTGGCACCAAAAAGCAAAATACTGACACCCAAGCCCTCAAAAACGAAGTTAGACTGTCCCAAATGGCATTTTTCTCCATACGTGACTGTGTGCAATCTCCTCCCCCCTTCCCCTCCTTTAGTTGAAACTTAGAATTTTTTTTTATTTTTTTATTTTTTTTTTTGGGGGGGGGGGGGGGGGGTCTGAAAGAATAGGAAATTTGGCTGAAAATTGCCAAATGACTGAAAATTCCCTAGCCTGCTATTTATACGAGTATTTTTTTTAAAGAAAGAAAAAAAAACATAAAAAACCGAACAAATCAAGAACAGACTTTTCGATTTTATTAGGGTTGACTTTTTTTTTCTTTATTATTCCTACGTGTATTATTTCTTGCGTGTTATCGCTAACGTTGTGTAAGCCCAAAAGAAAAAAGTCTGCTTCCGGTAACCCGTCCGATTTGATTTTTTCCCCGTCGACTCTAAACTTCTTTATAAGAGATTATAAAAAAAGACATTTCGATCTTCTTATTCGGCTTGGTATTTTTGTGTCCTCGGCTGTAGAAGAACAACTCTGAAGCCGATGTCGAAAACGGCGAAACTGAAAATGTCGCTCACCTTCAAACCAATGGTTCTCCTTAAAAAAAAAAAAAAAAAAAATTCCGAGATATCTACACAACGTGGACAATATCATATCATTTAAGAATTTATTCGCTTCGGCCTTTTTTGCGTCGTCTGCTGTAGAAGAAGAGTTCTGAAACTGTTGCTCACCTTCAAATCAATGCTGCTTCTTTCTTTTATTTTTTTTAAAGTTACTTTCCGAAATACCTACAAAGCTTTGGCGATATCATTTAAGCATTTATTCGCTTTGGCTTTTTTGTGTCGTGTGCTGTAGAAGAAGAACTCTGAAACTGTTGCTCACCTTCAAACCAATGGTTTAAAAAAAAAAAAAAAAAAAAAAAGTTTCCGAGCCGGATATCTACCTACCTACCTGTGTGGGTGATATCATTTAAGCATTATTTTATTCACTTCGGTCTCAGTTTTTGCGTCGTGTTCTGTAGAAGAACAGAAGAACCCTGAAACTGTTGCTCACCTTCGGACCAATGGTCCTTAAAACTTTTAGCATACGCTTTTCATTTATTTATTTTATTTTGGGGGGAGAGGGTAATCACGATATTATTGACGCTAAAAATGATCGCTCGAACAATGATCGTCTTGAGTTTTATTAGATTTCAGCGAAGAAACAAAAGAACTAATGGGTGAGATAACCATAATGATTTTTGTTGTTTAATTAAATTTGAAAGCCTACCTACCAGGGTCCGATGGTAAAAGTCGAGGTTAATTTAACCTACGGTTACGGACTTAACCGAGACTAGGACAAAAGAAACCAAAAAAACAAAATTATATAAATAAGAAGGCAAAGAGAGGAAGAAATAATATAACGGCTTAGGCACCTTTTCATTTATTTATTTATTTTTGACTACTTTATTATCCCTTTCAGGAAATTCGGGCTGCCTCCAGGGGGAAGCGTGTCGCCGCGGTGCAGCGCCGCCCAATACCTATCCTAAATTAATTGTTGCTCAGTGGAACGGACCTGCTTCCTGATTCAGTTTTTTTTTTTTTTTTTTAATTAACCCTTGAGCTAGTTTAGTTCGAGATTAGACTCAAGCCCGGGGCTAGCCGGAATCCCTAGCCTCGACTTCTACGGTTACAACATGAACGAAATTGCCAGTGATAATTATCATAGTGCCGAGCCGGACTCGCTGGGGAGGTTGATGTATTGCAGGAGCAGCATTCTTCTTCTTTTTCCATTGTTACGACCACGGTCATCAGTTTGGTCATTATTCTCGTATTACTGGTTAGCTGTTTGACATTCCGCGGCCCATCCCGTTTGGAATGGGATCTTTAACGTGCACGCTTGATGTGCGTGCCGCGTGTATACATGGCGAAGGCGAGACAGGCTTGGATTGACTCGGCTTGGCCATCGGGGTCGTAACCTATCTGTATGTTTACATGTAACACTAACTGGTGACTGATAGTAGTAACCCCCGTGTTCGGAATGTTGCAACACGAAAGAATACTCGGCTGGTATGAGTATGTTGGTGGTGATGAAAATATAAACTTGATTTCCCGATGCCACGTGTTACTGCCTCACGAAACAAAACAACAAAGACCCTATACTGAAACGTCAGATAAGATGAAGCGTACTACTTACTGCGACCTTTTCAAGCTGTAGTTTTACTGGATTTTTTTTTTTTCACGTAATCCCGGAGACAATGAAAGTGAATCAGTTTAATCACGGACCAACTGAACACAGTACTGACACGCCCAACGTCATCTTTCGTAACCGCCACGTGTTCGCTGCATAATAGCCTACGGTAGTCAATGCCCGCCACGTCACGATTGCGAGAGGGGCGGAGACAACTGGGAGTGTACACAATCAGACCCGCGTATAACCACTGACTGATGTCAATCATCATCATTAGCTTGCTTTACGTCCTATGGCTTTTGGCCCTTAAGGACAAGTTGTTCCTGGCGTGTGTCTTTGGTTGATGTCAATTAGTTACGTCTGATCAGTGATACCGGCGGCGACTGATCTGCTTTGGTCAACCATGTAAGTCCCTGGTGCAACTGCGCGCACTCGCCAGCTGGTTTGAGAAGGCGCGAGAGACCGCTGTACTGTAACAAAGAGCCCTGAAGGTCACAGAACACATTGAAATGAGGCAGGAAAGGAGTAAGAACACCTGCACTATTAAAATGAATTTTCCCCCTTTCCCTGTGTTTTTGTGAGTTGCTAAAAGGGTATTTGACCCCACATTTTGGGTTTAGGTGAAAAGAGGGATGCCTGTTGTGCAGAAAAATGTGAATGCCGACTTGAGGGGTGGCCTATTTTTGGCCATATCGGTGGGCGTGTGCCAGAGCATGGATCAGTGAGTGCACAGTTCTGTTTACGGGGTGGGGAAGGACGCCACACCGGCAGAGTATGTAAATTACGGTTCCCAGGCTTCATTTTAGGCATGCAGCTTGCGGACATGTGTTGCTTCTGGAAACCATTGTGGGTTTTGGTTTGCAATTTTTTTTTTTTTTTTTGAAGGGCCTGTGCTGCCTCACATTTATAGGAGCCAGAGAGCAGCAAAACTTGTAGTTGTACTCTCATAGTGGTTCTGTTACCTGAGAGTTCTCAGTTCCGACGGCGGCCATGCAGTGATGTGTTCTGCCATTCCGGCACTCAGTGACTGACTTAGTCACGTCACGTCGTGCGCTTCGATCTCTGATGTCTCATAATGACTAAACTGAATAAATAACTGCCAGTGATCAGCCACACGCGCACAAGCACTGACGCACACCGTCGATGACAGTGACACACACGTGACCGTGGCCGTACGGCACACCGTCACACACTGACATGCCCTCGGCTCACCGCTGACTGACACCTGACTGCCCGAGTCAGTGACTGAACACACACACACACACACACACACACACACACACACACACACACACACACACACCTCTGACGTAACTACACACACACTACTGACACACACAACCCGTCACACGGCAGGGGCCGCAACGAAACAGCTAAAGCGTAATGTGAGCCCTGTACTGATTCGCGAAGAGCCTCGCTGAGTCGTCAGTGCAGGCAATCAACGATGTTTATTGCTATCAGTTTCTCAGTCGCGCTTATAGTTTCTCACACTCCACACTACGCTATCTTTGAACCAGACTGGACCAAACTGGATGTCAGTCACAGAGCTATAGCGGAGAGCTACGGGTGTGTTGTGTCTGTGTATGGCACAGGGGACTGAACTCTTTCCCCATAGATAAACACGCAATTAAAAGAATGTAATAATTTTTTTAACGGGTGTTGGTAGAGAAAGAGGCTGGAAATAAAGACCGAATTTCGGCATAAAGAGAAATTTTTTAATGTCTTTGACCGTTTGTTGTTTAAAAAAAAAAAATTGTTCTTTTTACTTTAATTCAGTTTTGAACTCGGGATGTGAACAGAAACTGTTTTGTGCAGATTCATTTTTGCAATAGTGGTGGTGATAGTAGCAGCAGTAGTAGGAGTAATAGTAATAACTAATACCAATGCGATCTCTTCTATTGTATTTTTTTTGTGCTGCTGTTGTCAAGTTGTTTTTGGCAGTTTGATAATAAGAATTATTACAGTATATTCAGATCTGATTTATTTAATAATTTCTTTCACCTCCTCAGTGTGTGTGACTATAGTCTAGCGATCGGAGTTTTATATATTTATTTTCTGGTTCTCATTAATTATTCCTTAGTGATTTGTTATTTAATTATTCGAAAACACCCCCCCCCCCCCCAAAAAAAAAAAAAAAAAAAATCTTAGTAGATCCAATATTTCAGTTAAGGTTATTATTTTAACTGGTTCTGTGGAAGAGAAAATTTTTTTCGTATCTGGCCGAGCTGTCAGTCACTTGATTCGCGGACCGCCCATTCTATATTCCGGCCGTGTCGTGTGGACCGTTTCACGCGCAGCGCCTCGGGAAGCTACTCTTTTTCGCGGAGGCTCCGCCCGCTTCAAGTCACATGACCAACAACACCGTCGATGGTTGCGTGCTATTGCGCAACTGTGCTGAGAACGTGTACTTAAAGCCAGTGGGAGCATCATGCCGGTCCTTTTCTGATTGGGAATCATAGTAGGCAGGAACGTGAACGAAGCCTTTATATCAAGTCAAGGTCAGTGCCAACGAATCTTTTGCGCATTTTCTCAATTCTGGTTCTGGTCGGTGCTGCTTCATCTTTGGCTGAAGCGAGACACTTGTGGTGCCGTGAAGCACACCGGCTACCGAGCTCACTCGGCCAGTGCTTCGTTCGCTGGTTCCGCGGACAGTCGGACACAGACTCGACGCAACCCGGCTCTTCTCGCTTGCGGCGATGGACACCAGCGTGGTTGCCTTGTTCAACTGACATTGTTTATGATGACCGGGTGGTCAAGTTTTCGTCTTCGGGGTTGTGTGCAGGATAGGATTGCGCTGCTGCTAGACCACAGCTGTGGTGGCTGACCGGCTCAAGTTTGTGTAGGGGTGGACACTGACAGTGATTGCGGCCGGCGAAACAAGACAAAACAGCGTCTTGGTTTCGCACTAAACTTTTCGTGAAAACGGACCGTTCACTCGTGTCGCATGCGGGGAGAGCCTCAGCTCCCCATCGTAGACAAAGAGCTCACGTGTTTAAACTGAAATGAGATATTCCGAGTGTTGACTGTTACACAGGAGTCTTCAGTGTTAGCAACCACTGTTCCATTTGTTCTGTGTGGTAGCTGTGAGCCCACCCCTCTCAGAAAAACAAACGTTTGATTTCTACAGGGTTGATATATGTCCCGTGCTTATAAAAACTGACCAAATTACTGTCAACTAAGTAAATTGACACCATCAATTACCAGTAAAATTGTGTGGACGTATTTTCAGAAGCGTTGTTTCAAATTAAAGAAGTTTCCAAATCGTGAAACTACTACTACTACTATTAAGGCACAAGGCTTCAAGTGGAGCACAGGCCATCGACGACCTTTCGCCATCGCACTCTGTTCTGGGCCACTCTTGCCACTCCAGTCCAGTTGATCCCCTGCTTGCACAGCTCTGCCTCAGTGTCCCGCCTCCAGCGGTTGCGAGGCCGGCCTCTCTTCCTTTTCCCCGTGAAACACTTAAAAGTTTGGTTTTTTTTGTTGTTGTTGTTTTTTTTTTAGAAAAGATGGACTACAATAATCGAGATAGCAACAACCAGTACGGCAGACAATCAAACTGGCATCGACCAACTTCAACTCCAAGGGACCCACATAGTCAGGCCGAATCTGACTTGGGGTCGGGACCGCCACGTCTCCGAGGAGGCGACCCTCGTGACATGACACAGGACGGCCCTTTGAATCTTAGAATCCCGCGGCAGGACGTCAAACCACCTATGAATTATCCTGTCCCAGGCGCAAGTGCCAGCGAAAACTCGACAACACCACCCACCTTCGGATCTGCGGTCATGCCGGGAGCCCTTTTCCCGGGTAGAATGGCAGCAGGTTGCAGTGGAGGAACTTTGCCTGCTAGATTTCCTGGATCAATGTTTTCTTCTTCGGCTGCTACAGCTTCTGCTATTCTTGGTTCAGGTAAGTGATTTTCAGTTACATTGATTCTGAAGCAGAGGTTCTTGTTGCATTTGATTTCAATTTTGAATTATATTCTGAAGCAGAGGTTTTTCTTCTCTTTCGTTTCAGTTTCAGACAGGCAGGTCTGTCATCTAATTTCGTGTTCAGTTTATCTTAGTTTAGCAAATTGGCTTTGCGTGTTTGTGATTTGTTTGTTTTGTGTGTGGCTGTTTCAGTTTTGGGTAACGTCACGCAGCCTCTCCACTTTAACTAATACTATCAAGAATCAAGACAACACATTTACACAGAGAGTCGCATGTACAACAACAGGAACAAAACAGAAAAACCAATGAATCCATAGTGAAAAGAAACTACACACTAATAAGGAACATTTATAAAGCGTGAATAACATACCAGTTATGTCAAGATAGTAGGAATGGGCGAGGATAAACAGTGGGACGATTAAACATCGCTTTGATAGTAATAGCACTTCATTACAATGATAGAAATGCAGTTTCACACTAGAAAAAAGGTCCCCCCCCCAAAAAAAAAAAAAAAAAAAAAAAATTGGGGTTGGTGGGATGTGTTGAAAGCACTGAGTAAATACAGTTGTGCACAAACACGTTTTGAACCCACCCACCACCCCACCCCAAGAAACTATACCCTTCTGGTTTTGTGTTCCTCCCCCACCCCCCTCACCCCCAATCAGTTTTATCACTGCATCAGTAGACATAATTTTGTTCAAATTTTTTAATCTGAAAATCACCAGCACTAGTTCATTATAATTTATAGTGTTCAGACTGAAAACCGCTTAGACTGATTATCCTTCTTGGAATCGTCGCAGCGGACGCAGTGACTAGCATCGGAACAAAACGACAAATTTAGACAACCAACTTTCTGTCGATTTGGAAGCTGCATTGCACAAGAATCTGGCAAACATAAGGCGGTGCTTGGTCCTTAAGGGAAACTTGGACTTGAATTTTGCTGATTTTTAGAAAAAAACAAAAGGCGATTTTAGATGAGTTGTACTAAACGGTTGTACAAATCTGAAAATGGAACTTCACATTGAATGAAAGCTGCAAAACTAAACGCTGTACATGTAACGCGTGTACGTAACCACTAGAATAAAAGCTGAGTTTTTCACAGCTGGCCTAGAAAAGTAATCAAGCAAAAGCAATGATTTCCCCGTAGATTTTTGTTTCCCCTATCCACCACTGTCTCCGTTGTATTGTAATTTTAACACACTCACAATTTACTGGTTGTTTAGCTCATGAAATTTTCCCGTAAGTCAGTTCCGCACGGTTTTATGGCTACAAGACTGACTGACATTCAGCAGTCGGCGATTTCGCATAGAAAACTTCACAGAATCAATATCAGTTGATCTCTGAGTTACGCGGCAGACATGCGAAAATTAACTGACAAGCAGCGACGGTCAGTCGTTGAGTACTAAAACACGCAACCAGTCTTTACTGAAACTGATCGAGGCAACTGCGGCCGTCAGTCTGTGTACGCGTGGTCGGCTCAGTGGGGCAAAATTGTTATTGTTTTGGCCCTTATCTCGTTTCCCCGTCCGACTATCATTTACAGGTGGTGGAAAAGGACGTGAAACCCTCACACATCCACCCACCCTAGGCAGTGCCGAACCAGGCTTGCACGCGCCTCTAGTCTATCACTGTGACGCCACAGTCGAAGCCGGCGAGCTGTGTGAACAGGTATGATTGCGTCGGGGTTCACGCGGTGCGCGATTGCAAACACGTGGTGTTCGTCAGTTTGCTGGGTCTAAATTTTCACGCTCTACTCGGAGAAGCTTTTGTGGTATCTTGAGTAATACTACATGTACTATAGTGAGCCGGAATGGATAAAGCCGCGTTACATGATTGTGCCGCTTGGTTTTCCACATCCGGTTCTGTTCAGTTTTATGCGACTGTCTCAGTGTGTCAGTCACTGAGTGTACTGAGTCGGTAATCGCTTTATTGGCTTCATTGATTCAAGTCAGCTTTCAGTCTCTAGTAATGACCACTGACGCAGGATTACCGAGCATGTGCTTCGCGTAGAAGATAATGATTCTGTTAACCACCTTAGTGCAGTGTGGCCGGGTCGGTTCTGTTTCTCTCGTTCGTTCGTTCGTTCATACATCCATTCTTTCGTTCATTCACTCACTCGCTCACTCACTCGACTCCGGATGACTGAGCTTGTTCTTCGTGTATAAAATGATTTTGTAAACCACTTTAGTACAGAGTGGGTGCGCGTGGGTCCGGCCACTGAATTCCATCCTAGTTTGTCACCTTTTTTTTTTTTAACCGCTCTCTTGGTCAAGCACACTGACTACGGCCTATCTGTTGGCCGACCGTCTTTCATACACGTATGTCTTTCTCTGGATCCGGTACTTTACCATTTCCTAACCCCGCCCCCCCTCCAGCTTAGTTTCCTTCCATTAACTGCTACCACTGAATAACTCACGTCCCTCCTTTGGGCCCGATACCAGCCTGCTTATGGCGTGACGTCACAATTACACAATTCGCATAACCGGGCTTACGTGACGTTGAATTCACAGCAAACAGCCTAGAGTGAATTGCCAAGTGAGCGTCAGTTGGCCGCAGGCGAAAATTGCCGAATATTACGTAATCTGACACTGCAACACAGCACGTTCGCTCCCTGCACCTGCGCGTTTAACCTGCGCGTCTTTGTCTTTCTCTCCCCCCGCAGTCACTGTTTCTTCTTTGTCGGGCTCGCGTTTTTACTGATCATCTTTCTTTTTAGAACAACCACAAACCTTTGTCAGAGTTCAGTTTGCGATGGATGAACGATACGTCTAAAAGTTTTCACCCACTCGCGCCCTACAGTGAATGAACTGAAAGTTGTGTCGAGTTCTTATCGCGTTGCGTGCCACGGACGTCATGGTCATGTTACGTCACAACCGCCGAGTCAAGCGCAGTGGCACATTGAACGAAAACATCCTGTTTATCTGTTCATAATCTGTCCTGTTTGTAATTCGGAACCAGTATAACTCGCACAGGCTTTGTCTTTTCAAGACGAGCCTGGATGTTTCAACAGTCTTGCTGATAGGACTGAATTACGACTACCGATTAAGCTGACCGGGGAGGGGTGGGTGGGGGCGTGGGATCCGGAATAGCCACGTCAACAGAACGTCAGGTTGAACTTCACTGAGCCCGATTCAGTCGGGAGTCCGATTCTCTGGTAGGAAACAAGAATTCTGCATGGGCATGGACACTTTCCGTCCGCGTGGGGCCTCGTGTATTGTAATGCCAAGATCAGGAAATCTTTATTATAAAAAAAAGTTTCATAGCAAATACTCAATGCAAATGCTGGAGCGGCCGGGCCACTATGAATGTGAGGCCGGTGAGACTACCCTCCTCCCCCAGCCCTGTCTGTGGGGCTCAGAAAGCATACGTACATGTACATGTGTACATGTATACATGCTCTTTCTCGTGGTGAGGCGGCCGTTGTGACCGTCACTGTCACTGTCCCCTCCCACCCCCCCCCCCCTCCAGCCCCGCCCCTACCCCGCGACAACTGGGGACACGCTGAGCCGATCTCAGCGTGATAGGCTTAGGGAAAGGTGTGAAGCTGACCACACCGTTGGTTTTAGCTGGTGTTTTTCGTCCCCGCCACAACGAGGTGACGGGAGACGGCCCGAGGAGGGTCAGTTAGGGAGGATTGGTTAGCTACCCTAATTGAACAGTCCAGCTGAATACTTTTCCAGTCCAGTCGAACTGCCAGGTCGGCCACATTTTATGTATCCTGGACTGTAATGGACGAGTTACACAAACAGATCCAGTTCAGTCAGTGGAAGGCGGGGCAATGTGAAAAATGCCAGTGCAAATTTGGCCGCCTTGTCGGGATTCGAACCCCGGCGAGATCTTTCGATCTCGAGTCCAACGCTCAAACCGTTGAGCCACCGACACCCTCTTTGACCACACGGTCGTCGTCGTCGTCTTAGTTTAAATGTAACTAACGTCCCTCCCTCCTGGTTTAGGCATATTTTAAAATTCTTTGAAATAGGGGTTAAAGCCAAATTTAGTTTTAAAGAATTTTTGGTTTCTGAGTTTTATTCCACTTTTATTTATTTATTTATTTATTTAATGTCTTCTCGGTCATCTCAATCGGTCCGGCACATCTGTAAATATCTTCTTTTTTTTAAAGATAGAATTCCAGGACTCTGTTAGACAATATTTACAGTATGCCCTGTTCAAATTAATTTTAAAAGTAGGTTTAAAAAACAACAACAACAACAAAAGTAAGTTAGTACTGAGGAGCGCGCAAACTGCGCGGCTCCAGGATCACACTTTGATGCAAGTGTCCGTCTCATACAGGGGCTGGCTCGCGTAGGGGCCGGTTTAGGCTATTTCAGCTCGCCTTACGGAAGAGGTGTACGGCTTTTAGTTTTACAGTGGGATTATAGTGTAACTGGACGGGGGTACTTCAGGGTGTGCTGGTTATACAGGTGTCCGTCGGGACAGGTTTGACAGTGGCGACATCCGTTTAAAATAACACTGACAGACACCCGCGAGGCCGGCTTGGCACCTGTGCAACTTAATTATAACCCAGGGGCCTTCGTTCAATGCCGCCCTGTCTGTCTCGGGAAAGGACGTTAATTTTAGCAGCGCCTTAACCGAGCAAACTGACCAGGTGGATGGGTATTTAGAAGCAACAAAGGCTGACCAGGCTGGGCTGCGACGCAATTCGGACACCGCTCCCTCCCCCCCCCCTCCCTCTTTTACCCTCCCACCCCCCCTCCTCCTCCCCCAACGTGGAGCGTCCCTAATGATAATCCGTTTGGGAAGGGGTCCACGTTTCTGATCTATTCTATGGCGGACCGCTGACACAAATCCTTAAGTTTGAGCGCTTTACAAGTTAACTGCGGCTTCGAAGGTCAAGAAGTCGGTCCGGTACATACGAGCACGGAGCTTGTCTGATAACTGCCATTGGTCATGTAATATTACTGACGTATTGCATCATACAAGATAAAAGTGACCGTCATTGGTCAGACTTGACGTACTGTGGAACGTAGCATGGCACAAGTTTCAAGTATGCTTTCTTTGGGTGGGGAGCCGGGATAGTCGAATGGTAGAGCGTTGGACTCTCAATGCTCGGGTCGTGAGTTCGAATCCCGGCTGCGCCCATATATTTTTTGTGTGCTTGCCTTTTTCTCGATGGCCCCGTCTTTGATATCATCCTGACGTGGTGGAAAACGACTTAAAATCCGAAACACCCATCCACCCACCCGCATTCTTTGGGTTGATTCTGAAAAAGGGGGGGGGGGGGATTTCTTGAGCGATTTATTCGTATGCGACAAGACTCTTGAAGTTACGTCATTCACGAGGACTCGCTTGGATTCGGGAACACAGAAACTATCGGGGTAGACTGTGACGCTTTATCCGCGATCGGAGAAGAATGATCTGCATTGCTGATTGCACGTTTAGTATGTGAAGGTGATCTCGGGACTAATGCGTGAAACTGAATTAATGATGTAGATCTATGATCTTTCACTTACTGATGTAATAGCTCCTGTGCACTGACCTTTGTTTTCGTGATGTCTTTGGTATCCAACGCCCATTCGTCAAAATACGTCAAGGAAAGCTACAAACTACCCACCACCCTCCCGCCTCCATCAAGGTAAACTACTAAATAGCCAGCCACCCTCCCTCCCTTGGCTTTGCATTTCGGCGCCTTCAGGGCGGAGCGAGTGTTTTCAGTCCGGCGCTACTCTGTGATTGGTCAATATCTGTCCAGTTGTTCTCGTGACCGCTCTGAGTACTCAAGCGGGCGGATTACGACAAGTTACGGAACATGTCGGCCTCTAGATCACCCAGTCTCCGTTGCGTGCTTTCATAGCTTAGTTGCCGCCCGGTGGAGACCTCCCCTGGAAAAGCTCTAAAGACGTAACCGCTTACAACAGATTTCGCAATGTGCTGTAATAGTTCTGAACGCCTGACAGCCGGCCCGGGGACCGCGGTTACAGAATGTTACGCCATTGCCGGCGTTGCACCATAGAGACAGCTGTTGGGTGGGGAATGAGTTGAACTTAGCAGGCAGATTTAACAGGACTTCGTCCGGAGGACTTCGCTGAGCAGCGTATTCCATTTGGATGTAAATTACGCACGTTACGGATGCCATTAGCCAATCGCAGCGCGTTTAGCCGCTCGCGGCCTAAGCCGGCCCTTCACGTCGAAGGCCGTAGAAGTCGCCCTATCCCTGTCCTGTCGACTATCATCTAGCCGACTGGTGGAGGGCCCCTCGGCGTACACGTCGATAATTATAGTTGAGCGATCGATAGCCCTGTAGTACGCGTTTACCATATATGGAAAGTCACGCCGCGAGACTACTCTCCCTTGAAGACAGAATGGCGGCTCCCATGGCGGACTACGATTTAGATAATTCAGATGAAGATTTGGAAGTGATTGCAGCCGCTGTTGCTATTATTGCCGAAGAAGACGAACCGTATAGTTTGGTCCCTTATATCCCATATGCATAGATTTTCTCTCACTGGCTCGATAAAACTTGCTGTGACACAGTCGTCCATCTTCTCGGCCATCTTGAATACGCCACACCGGCCCCCGTGGTGTAGTGGTTAGCACTTCGGACTATGGACCGGGAGACCCGGGTTCGATCCCCAGCCGCGGAAAGCGGAATTTTTTCCTACCTAGGTCGGCTCCTACCCAGGGCGGGTGTGCTATGGGCCCAATGGGGAGGCTGTTGCCACACAGCCGAGCTTCACCCACTTGAGCGGGTGCGACTTGGTATGTCACGCCGGCACAGTGCACTTATCTTGACGCGGTGTGCTGTCTTGCGATCCCTGATGACCCCTAGAGCTATGTCAGTGGGAGCGTAGTGCTCCCGGCAGGTTCAACCAAGCTGAACAGGTCTGTGTTGGGTAGGGGACTGACCAAAAGTGCAAACTGGGTTAGTGTAGCTGGAGCTCATTAGCTGTGGCAGGCAATCCAGCTAAGTGAAGGGAAAACACTGACAGAAAAACCCGGACAGGACATAGTCGTCAGCCGTCGCAGGCAAGTGTCCTAGGAAAAGGAAAATTCCAAACAAATACCCCCTGTCTCCCAGCAGGGTCACCTGAGGGCAGGAGGGGCTCTCTACATCCAGGCGAAGGAAGCCCTCCTAGGAGAAGGAAAACTCCAAACTCAAATGCCCAGGAGGACATAGTGTGGCATCCCGTCAGGGAGACGAGCACACACGCAACCCAGAAAAAATGGACTATGCCTCAGATGGATATATCGTTATGGTGTCGTCCCCGTGGACCAAAGCCAGGCGGGGACGGTGCCGGGCCCTCAGCCTCAAAGGGGCCCGCCTCAGCGACTGGCGGCTCTGTCGACCTGGGACCCAGGGGGAGGCAGAGTAGTGCTACTGGTCGTACCACAGCCCAAACAACAGCCATAAGGGTTGCACAGTGGAACGCAGAAGGCATCCAGCAGAAGAAACCAGAGTTACAGGCCTTCCTCAGAGACAAGAAAATCGACGTCATCTGCATCCAAGAGACACACCTAAATGAAGCTCGCAGATTTTTCATCAGGGGCTATGACAGTTTTCGGCGAGACAGACCATCTGGACACAAAGGAGGGGTGCTAAGCCTTGTCAGACATGGCATCCCAGCTGCTGTGACTGGACAAACCTCAAGCGGGGAGCTTGAATACATCACCACCAAAGTCCTGCTGCAGGGTGAGGAACTCATAACCAACTGCTACAGCCCTCCCACTGCAAGCCTGGACCTCCACACCATCCAGCCCGCATCATACAATCACCTGATTATCGGTGACTTCAATGGCCACTCACCCAGCTGGGGATACGACAACTCAGACTACCGTGGGGAAGAAATAGAAGACTGGCTGATTGACAACCAGCTGATCTTGATCAACCAGCCTGACGACAAACCATCATACTACTCCAGAGCCTGGAAGAAAACATCCACTCCGGACCTGGCAATGGCAACCGAAGACTTACAGAAGCAGACCACCAGAGTCGTCAGCGACCAGCTAGGTGGAAGCGACCACCTCCCCATCATCCTACACATTGCAGACAAGAAGGCCAGCACTGACCATCACAGGAAGCATGCCAGCTGGAACTTCAAGAGAGCTGACTGGCTGAAGTACCAACACCATGCTGAAGACCTCTGTAACGTCACCTTTACAGAAGACATGAACACCAACGTGAAGAGGCTGACCGAATCCATCCTCACAGCAGCCAAAAGGTCAATTCCTCGTGGCTTCAGAAAGGACTACAAGCCGTACTGGAGCAAACGGTTGGCCACACTCCACCAGCAGCTTTCTGAAGCACGAACCTGTATGGAGCAGAACCCATCCAGTGAGACCACGGCCAGACACAACAACCTAAAGGAGGAGTTTAACAGTTGCAAGAGGAAAGAACTCCAACAGAGATGGCACGAGAAGACAGCATCACTCAGCATGGAAAAGGACACTGGGAAACTCTGGCGACTCACAAAGTCATTCAATGAGGACACCACGACCACCAACAGAACCACTGTCCTCAAGGAAGACGACACCCTCTACACAGGCAAAAAAGCTGCAAACCTCCTTGCTGACGTCTTTGAGATGGAGAGCACCATCAAAGTCCCACCACAGAGGAAAAAGGAGGTTGCAACCCAGCTGCATGACAGGCTCAAAGAACAAACAACTCCGACCACCGCAATGACATCCGATCTCAGCCTGGCAGAACATATTGATGCCATCAGAAGACTCAAGACCAAGAAAGCCCCTGGCAAAGACGGAATCTGCAACGAGATGATCAAGCATCTTGGGCCAGCTGCCAGGAGGAAACTGCTTGAGCTGTTCAACCAGTCATGGAAAACTGGCATCTTCCCATCAGCATGGAAGGAGGCCACTATCATCCCCATAAGGAAAAAGGAAAAAGACCCAGCAAAGAAAACCAGCTACAGACCTTTCAGCCTCCTCAGCTGCCTCGGCAAGACTCTTGAACGGATGATAAACAAGAGGCTGATGTGGCACCTGGAATCCAACAACCTGATCACCAAAGAACAGACTGCCTTCAGGAATAACAGGAGTACTGAAGACCAGCTCGTCTACCTGGCACAGTCAATAGAGAACGCCTTCCAAGAGAAGAAGAAAGTGGTCGCCACCTTCATCGATCTGTCCAAGGTGTTCGACAAGGTGTGGAAAGACGGCCTTCTCCTGAAACTACGGACCGCCGGAATAGCTGGACGGATGGATAGACTATCGGATGACTAGCGGAACGGATTAACGGCCGATAGTCGATAGGAATATATTAGGATAGTGCAAAAACTATCCACGTGTAAGGTAAATGGGTTACGGTGCTCGGCGAAGTCCTCCGGACGAAGTCCTGCTAAATCTGCCTACTAACTCCAGCATATTCCCCACCCAACAGCTGTCTCTATGGCGCAACGCGAAGGCGTAACTTTCTGTACCCGCCTCCTTAACAAGTCCTACTAAACATGTCTAATGTGTGTGTTAAAATAGGGAAAGGGACAAAGTCACTAGAGGCAGTAATTGGGAATCAGGGATGGAAGTAACATAGGAAGTGATGATGGGGATGGGTGCGGGGCGCGGCGCGGATTTGAGGGTCAATACCGCGGAAAGCCAGTCTGCATGTTGCCGTACTCAGCTGCCTGCTGGCGGGCAGCGGTTTTGTGCTGGCTTTTTCATCGTTGCCCCGTCTTTGATATCACCCATATCTGGTGGAAAAGGACGTTAAACCCCCAAACACCCACCCACCCACTTTATCCCATTTGTTTGCCACAAGGTCCCGTAAACTGATCCAGATATGAACGCTTACGTGAGTCACGCGTATTTACTCGCGTTTTTTTTTTTTTTTTTTTTAGTCACTCTGGATGGGTAAACGGCCACATTGAGACACCCCGCTGTGTCCTGGAGAGGGCGAAAACGAACGTAATTTTAAAACTGCAACACCCCCCCCCCACCCCCGGGACTATTGGAAATTGTTGAAATTTACTCTACACATGAGTGTTTGGCTGCTGGATATTTGTGATTTTTTTTTTTTTTTTGGGGGGAGGGGGTTTAAAGCATTTCTGGGGTGTCATACGCAGCGTAATGTTTAATAGAAATATATAGCGTGTTCTTTGAAATCTGTATCTGTTTTGCGTAGATTTATTAGATGCCGCTGACGTCAGGAAATAGTCGCAGTGGTCAAAAGGTCAACAACAGCTCATCAATATTAACACTTTGTAAGCGGCAGTCTTTCCGGGGAGCCGGGTTGGTAGAGCGTTGGACTTTCAATGCTCGGGTCGTGAGTTCGAATCCCGGCTGGGGCCAAATATTGTGCTGGCCTTTTTTTTCTCGTTGCCCCGTCTTTGATATCACCCTTACGTGGTGGAAAAGGACGTTAAACTTCCGAACAACCCCCCCCCCCCCCCCCCCCGGCAGCCCCCCCCCCCCCCCCCTCAGATCTCATTACAAACACACACACAAATATTCAGAAAACATGAATGCAATTATGTGACCACAGAGAGAGAGAGAGAGAGAGAGAGAGAGAGGCGTCGCAACAGAAACGGTTTGACAGGCAGCCCGTCCCCCGTCGCCGACCAAATGAGGTCGATTTATGCAAGCACGGTCCGTAGTGGGACAGATGGCCCCAGACCCTCCCACGGGAGTTCAGTTGTGATGTGCAGTATGGGTAACGACATGTCCTGAGTCAGGTATTGTGCTATCGGTCCCTTCCCACCACCCACACCCCATTCCACCCACACTCTCACCCCTTGGCCTTGTTCAGTTCGCACCATGTAGTTGGTCAGTTCAGCCTGTGCTTTCCGCGACAATATTCAGGCGTCTCCTTCACCGAGTCGAGGCGTCTGTCTGTGACGCGTTTGGGGTCAGGTCGGCGTGACCTTTCATGTAGTCCCTAACCGTTACAAGTCACGGTCTCACAGGCCGGCTAAGAAAATCAGCTGAATTGGATTTTGTGTGTGTGTGTGTGTGGGGGGGGGGGGATTGAAAATTCTCTCGTCACACTGATTGGATGATGGGTGGGAAACACTGTTGGTTTAAAGAGAATTCAGTATTTCATTGTGCCGGTATAGTGGACTGGAGATACAATGGAAAACGGTTTGGGATGGAAAAATTACGAAAGAGGGCGATTTCTCAGTGAGCATTCTCTTTTCAGTCACTGTAACACTGTGTTGTGGGCCTCTTCATTTTTTTCCTTGCTGAAGTGTCAATACTAAAATACCATCGAATACACACACTGATTTTTTTTTCCTAGCATGCCGGCAGTCCTCAGTTTTGCGAGTTCCTCCTTCTTCCTTGTTCACCTCCAGTTAGATGAGCAGCCCGGTGTCCCCGAAGGCTGCCGTCCGTTGCAGCTCCTCCAGGGTGCCGTATACTGTAGCTTGGTTTCCACTGCTGTCGGTGTCGGCCAGTACTTCCTCCTGGATGCTGCATGCGTCGTACAATCTTGAAGGATGAGGACGGTTTTCATTGGTCCCCTCACCACAAGGGCACTCTCCACTCTGTCCCAATGCCAAATTTTGTGTGCATGTGGTGATACAGGCGATTGTGTCCAGTCCTCGGGCTGAAGAGCTTGACCTGTCCCCGTCGTCCCAGCAAGTGGTATCTGTCTTCTGGGTTGTATTATTTTGGCATCATCAAAGCACAGAAAAGAATGAAGTGACGCCTCCAGCAGGCGTCACTTCATTCCTTTCTGTGCCTTGATCGTTGTCTTGATTTCATCGTATGTGCGAGTTCCGATCAGTGTCAACGATATCATCTTTCTGTTGATCTTGGTCAGTGTTTCATGACGAACAACAACCGTCCTACGCTGCGTGGGCGTTCGTGTGTGGTGCCATATCGTGGTATGTCACATTGTCAAGGTCGTCAGGGCCCGTATGTAAAATTCGAGGTTAATTTAAACCACGGCTACGGGCCTAACCCAGACTAGGCAAAAGAAACCCAAAAGCAAAAAAATTTTTTTTAAAGGAAGCGAAGAGGGGGGGGGGGGGATATCCTTCCATAACGGCGTAGGCACCTTGCTGCAATGGGCCCGCTTCTTGGTTAAAAAAAAAATAAATTTTTTTTTACCATAGAGCTAGTTTACTTCGAGGTTAGACACTAGCCCGGGGCTAAAAGCCCTATTCTCGACTTCTTCATTCGGGCCCAGGAGCCTGGGTGTGGCCACACAGTGTCTTGTCGACCGGATGGATGCAAGTTAGAATTTAGAAGGAGCGGCAGAGTGTAAGGACTGGGAGGGGTATACTGAGGCACAGGAAATTCCAACCCTGTTCCGGGACCGTCTCTTCTCTAGGCCCCTGCGACGACGTCCAAATCGGGCTGACCGAGCCAAAGTTCGTGATACCTAAGAAGGAAAAAACAAAAATACTCGGTGACAAGGAAAGTGGACAAGTTGCGAACAACTTTTGAGGTCCCCGTGTTACTTCAGTGTGCGCAGACTGACGCGGCGGAAACTGTCCCTTTCACAAGCACAGTACATTTTCAGCCGAGATTATTGCCTACATGAGGTCCCCCGTGCATACACAGACCCGCAGCAAGCATGCATTTTTGGCTCACGTGTGTGACAACGGAAGTCTGTGTACTAACCTAACCCTACGTGGTCTTTGTGTGTGTGTCTGTGTCTGTGTTTGTCCGCAGTAAATGTATAGAAAATCTTAACGTATGCATTTTCTCGGGAACTACAAACACCAGAGACACCAAATCTTACAAGATGATGGACAAGCACAAGACCTATCCAGGGGTTTCAATTTCAGTGACCTCTGCTGGAGGTCAAGGTCACAGGAATAGAATGCAAAATTTTAATCTATTTGCATTTTCTGCGATGTAATACAGACCAGGGTCACATCTGGCACTACACGTATAATAGGCAGTGATTATAATCTATTTGCATTTGCTCTTACGTACCCAAGGTCAGGGTCACTTAATCTGGCATGATAGGCAGTGGCAGGCTTACCTTTGTCATTCACACGTGAGCCTTGATGGCTTTGCCTCTTGTTCGTGTGAGCTTTGTGCTCTTCCACGAAAAATGCGTGCTTGTTGCGGCAAGAGAGACAATTCATACAGGCAATATTCTAGAAAAGTCTAAAAATGTACTGTGCTGGTGAATGCGACAGTTTTCGTCGCTTTTGTGCACACTGTGAAATAACATTGGGAGTCTGGGGCCACAAAGTTCGCAACTGTCCACTACTGTGCTGGTGAATGCGACAGTTTTCACCGCTTCTGTGCACACTGTGAAATAACACTGGGACCTCAAAGTTCGCAACTGTCCACTCTCCTTGTGACCGAGCATTTGTTTGTGTGTGTGTGTGTGTGTTTTTCCTTGTCAGGTATCACTTAGCTCGGCTTGGACGCACGGTTAGCCCGATTTGGACGTCGTCGCAGGGGTTTAGAGAAACGACGGTCCCGGAACAGGGTTGAGGAAATTCTTGCTGTGTCCTGAAGAGTCAAGGTCACCTGCCGGACTCGGTGGTTGCGTTGGAGTACTACCGACTGGCCACCGGATCAGTTCTGTGGATATTCTTCGTGGCCGACGGCATTCTGGGGTTGCCGCGGTCGACTGGTGGGCACTCAGGTCTGTATAAATCCTTGGTTCGGGTGTTCACGCTGCGCACGTACATCAGTATGCATAGACAGCTTGGAACGGAATCGACTCAGTTACACTGACAATGACACAGTGACACACAGGACAGCATAGTGCACGTTCTGATCGTACTGATTTTCATCAGATGTCCAGTGTAGAGTTTCCGCAGGTTTACAAAGATGCCGCTGTCGAAGAGGAAAAGGCCCGGCTGCTACTCACGTCGATCCTATTGTTGCCTGGCCGCGCCCAACGCCGTAATATTTGATACCCCCCCCCCCCCCCCACACACACACACACACACCCGGCACTTCCCGTCCCCCCCCCCCCCCCCCCCGGGGTGAGAGGTCACAGGTCAGGCAGAAACTGATGCTGTGTAACAGTGAAAGCCGGCGGGAGGTCACGACTTTCCCGCGTCGCCGGGCAGCCGGAGTAGAAAGTGTGAGCTCATCGTAGGGCGAGCAGTTGTCATGAAAAAAAACAACAAAAAAACCAACAGCGTGAGCAGATGTCACGAATGGAAAAAAAAAAAAAAAAACAGAGAGAGAGATAGACTGCGTCACCGCTAGGATAGAAGCTGATAGTTTAACCAGTCAGTCAGTCAAGGCTGTATTGTCAACGCTTTTATCGGTATAAGCCAACCAGACCGCTGGAGCCAGTGGTGGCGAGGACTGATGTGTGAGTGTCAGTTATGGTAGCTTCATTCTTTGTTACAGTACTGACGTGGTGGTGGTGGTGGTTGCTCTCTTTCCTCGTCTTTTTCTGTATTTATTTTATTTTATTGGGATGAACCTTCTAAATCTGTGCTTCCAAATGCGTTTTACTGGTAGGTCACTTGATAAACATGCTATTGCAAGACACCCACGGGCAGACAGCCGGCAGTCACTGAGTAGTGAGGCTCATGTACGTCAGATGTGATTGTATTACACTTGTACACTTGTCATACAGCACACAGCTTTACACTCGTCACGCAATTCTTGACGCAATTCAGGCGCAATTCATGACTGACTCAATCGGTCACACGCACACTATTGTGCGGTCAGCGGCCTCGGCAGAGCACCAGCCGGACTGACTATCGGCACAACAGCCATAGGTGGGGAGATGGTATGGGGGGTTGTAGCTGTGGAGTTACGGTCAGAGAATCAATCAATGGACGCCTTGTTACGCCCAGCCCTGTTGGCCA
Source organism: Batillaria attramentaria (assembly GCA_018292915.2). Classification (NCBI taxonomy): domain Eukaryota; kingdom Metazoa; phylum Mollusca; class Gastropoda; family Batillariidae; genus Batillaria; species Batillaria attramentaria. The sequence continues at coordinate 481,099 of JACVVK020000268.1, forward strand.
GCGCGAATCGCACATCACGCAAAATTGGCCGGACCACCCTTGCTGTACGAGCTCGAGGGGTCGTATTCAGCAAAGATAGCGTAACACGCAGTCGCCGCTCTCGCTGCTGCTGTTGCCGGATGCCGATGATGCCATCGTTGGTCCACAGGTTCATAAGTCCTTTGCTGTTCGGTGTCATTTCAGTTTCGGGTTTTTTGTTGGATTTTTTTTTTTGGGGGGGGGGGGGATCGGCGTGTGGAAATGATACTGATGCTCCACATATAATACATGCTTGAAGGTAACTTGCAGTTCCTGATCGGTACAATTTTAGTTCCATTTCTCTTAGTGAGACTTTACTAGGGATGGTGGTGGTTGGTTGAAGAGAGAGAGAGGGGGGGGGAGGGGAGCCGGGGTGGCCGAATGGTAGAGCGTTGGATTTCTAATGCTCGGGTCGTGAGTTCGCATCCCGGCTGAGGCCAAATATTTGTGCTGGCTTTTTCATCGTTGCCCCGTCTTTGATATCACCCGTATGTGGTGGAAAAGGACGTTAAACACCCAAACACCCACCCACCCTTAAAGAAGGAGAGAGGGGGGGGGGGAGGGATGATAAATTTTGAAAGCCGCGTCGTAAACAGGTTGTGTCAGGTCGTCCTCTGATGATGTGATGCGAGTCGTACGTGCAGTTTTGCAGCCTGTGCAAGAAGTAAAATACTTATTGCTCTACTCTGTACTATCGGGTTTCACTGCGCTCTACCCTCTGTAATGACCCGAAACGGGCTAAACGATACCTGAGCTGAGACAGCGAATCACATTTTCAGCCTGCTTCAGACATTATTGCCTGCATGAGTTGTCCCCCGTGCATACACAGAACCGCAGCATGCATGCATTTTTTTTCGTGGCAACTTTGTGCTCTGCCACGAAAAATGCGTCCGTGTTGCGGCAAGGGAGACAACTCGTGCAGGCAATAATCTCTGAAACTGGCTGAAAATGCACTGTGCTGGTGAATGCGACAGAACTCAAGGCTGCTGTTCACACTGTGAAATAGCACGTGGAGCACAAAGTCGTTCAGAACTGTCCACTTTCCTTGTCACCAAGCGTGTTTGTTTTTTTCCTTCTTAGTGATCAGCTGACTCGGCTGAAGTCTCGGTTAACCTGTTTCGGGTCATTACACTTACAGAGGTTAAGCATAGTGAAACCATACTGGAGAATTTTCAGTCATTTGGCAATTTTCAGCCAAATTTCCTACCCTTTTAGCCCCCCTCCCTCCCCCCGCTCCCCCCCCCCCCAAAAAAAAAAAGAAAAAAAAAGAAAAAGAAAAAAGTTTCAGCCGATGAGAAGGATCGGGGGAAAGGGTTGCACACGCAGTCATATTTATCATACTTGCAAGGCCATGTGGGGCAGTTTAACTTCCCGGCTGGGGCCACATAATTTTGTGCTGGCCTTTTCCTCGTTGCCCCCGTGTTTGATATCACCCATACGTGGTGGAAGAGGACGTTAAACTCCCAAACACCCACACCCACTCACCCGCAGTCTAACTTCATTTTTGAAGATGTACATGTCAGTGCCAAGGCAGTATTTTACGTTTGGGTGCCAGGAGAGGCTACGAAATGCCTTTTAAAAGTGCAAGAATTTTTCTTAAGTAGGGTGTTTCGGTCACCCAGCAGGGTGGTTTCAGTCTCTCTCTCTCTCTCTTTTTTTTTTTTTTTCCTCAACAAAATCCCCAGCCCGTGAAACCCGACGGTACAGAGTTGCCTTTTGCTGTGTCTATCGGTAACATGTAGCGAACATGATCATTGCAGCGCGGCGACCGCGGCGGTCAGCTGGTCGCCTGGGGAAAACAAGGTCACACTGACCCTGTGTTGTTGACTGAGTGTTGCGTCATAGTTGGCCCGGGAATGGCTGGCGAGAAGCTAAAAGTACATGGCCTCTTGCCGCTCGCGAACTGTTTTGCTTGAACTGGTCAAGAGGAACTAACAAATAAAAATACCGCAGACAAACGCTTAGATCAGTTCCGGTGTCTTGTGCCTACGTGTACCGTATTTACTGAGCTTCTAGTAGCAACAGCCCGGAACATTTGTAGTTAGTCTGGTGTAAACAGTTTTATTATTATTATTATTCATTCAAGGATCACCGTCAAGCAGTAAATAGCATTACATTGTAAGAGAGCACAACAAGTAAAAACGTATGTACGTGCTCATCTGAATCAGTTTACATAAAATCGTGGTGGAGACGGAAACTGGCGTAAAAAAAAAAAACATGGCTTCAGTAAAATGTAAAAAATAAAAAAAAAAGGGGGGGGGGGAAGAGCAGGAAGAAGAAAGAACAGAAGAAAGAGCATAATTATCAAACTTTGCAGTGAGTGGTGGTGGCAACAGTTGTTGGTTTGTATTCTATTCAAGTCGACTCTCCGAGTCTTCCAGCGGCAAATTCTGCTGCTCAGTCAGAATGTCTACTCAGTACTTGGTCTTCACAAAACCGAACTAGGCCTACTTCAATATCGGTGGAGACGGTTTCAGACCAGCCAACAATTTTTTTTTTTTTACTTTGGCATCGTGTTATCGTGTTTGACAGTAACTGCATGTAAACAGCGCACGTGTTCCTTTGAAAGGCAACCAACCTGCGCTGCCTGTTCACATACTAGTAAGACCGTGCAGAAGTGCGCTGGAACATTGTAGCGGACATTTCCTGTAGGCTGTGGTCAGTGCTTTGCATTTTCAGATGTGTCCGCACTCCACAAAGTAGCATAATTATTGTCCGGATGGACGAAGAGGATGTACAGTGTAGTTCTTGTATGCATGACGATCATAACGACTGCGTGCGGTGCATGCCTGACTACTGCACCACGAAGGTGGTGCTCGCCGACCCACATTTACAACAGCCTGCTTCAAAAACTGGTTACGGATGACCCGGAAACATTCCAGTCATGTCTCCCGATGGGCAAGGCTACCTATGATTCCGACCCTACTTGAGAAAGTTGCGCCGCTTATTTCTTCCAAATACACACACCGCGATCCCAAAAGTGCGCGGCAGTGTGTTTAGCCATCTGGACTTTTTTCTTGCCCCTTCCCGGGCCATTCCGGCGCCGTGCGTGCTCTATCCTGCAAAATCCGGAGATCCGGACTACCCTACTTACGTGCACGCAGCGTGCAAACCAATTTCGACCGTCGTTGAATGCGGGTGTATCGGCACAAAAGCGTGGGAAAAAAATGACTGGGGCATCGAAAACTGTTATGGGCTGACGATCAGGTGACGGACAACCTGATATCATACGGAGACATTATTGTCCTTCGGGTGGGGATGGGGTGGGTGGGTGCTTGGGGATTTAACGTCCTTTTCCACCACATGCGGGTGATATCCAAGACGGGACAACGATGAAAAAGCCAGCACAAATATTTGGCCCTAGCCGGGATACGAACTCACGACCCGAGCATTAGAACTACAAATCCAACGCTCTACCATTTGGCCACCCCGGCTCCAGCTTCCGGGGCATGTCACCGTCACCAAAATTCACCCAAAAGTCACCACAATCCAGCAGCCGAACACTCATGTCACAATGTAGGGTAAATTTAAACGAATTCCACTATTTCATTATTTTTGCAATGTAAGCAGCGACCACCTATACCCCCTCATTCTTCCTCTGTCGTCTGCTAGCTCAGTCTTGTGCCAGCCGAGCATGATCACAATCGTCATATAATCCACATGCCAGGCTCGTTTTTCAGTTTTCTCTGTTACCCGGCCTGAAAGTTACTTACCGGCAAAGCCAACAAACAGCCCCAGATTGTCATTGACTGATTACCCTGCACACACATTTCTGAAAGGGGCAATAACTCTGTACAGTATTTAGCGAAATTTGTGACTCTGTAATGCCCTGGAAGGTATTCGTAACGTGTACATTTTTCTTTCTCCAGCTACGCAGAATCCGGCCTTGCTGAAAGCCTACTACGCTGCCATTGGCGCGCAGCCGACACCCCGCCGCCAACGCAGCGAAAAGAAGCCCATCCCTGATGAACAAAAGGACGATAAATATTTCGAGCGGCGGCGGCGAAACAACGGAGCCGCAAAAAGATCGCGAGACCTCAGGAAACGCCGAGAAGACGAGATCGCCATCAGAGCTAGTATGCTGGAGAAGGAGAACGCGATCCTGAGGGCGCAAGCCCAGCACCTTCGGGAGGAGGCGGCTGCGCTCAGGCGAGCGATCCTGGAGAGGCAGCGGCGGTAGCTACGGACCCGCTTTTGTTTTAATCAGACACAGGAAGTGGAAACTGATTTTAACGGCCGCTACAAAAACGTGAAAATTCATTGAGTATTCTGGATTGTAGTGGTTTTTAAGGACTAAAAGCCATAGGACGTAAAGGAAGCTAATGATGACTCTGATATTGTAGTGATACTAAAGGAGGGATGCAAAAAACCCACATAGCACAACAAAACAAAGCGGTTCCGAGAAAGAGGACGGAGAGAGTTTGACAAGTAGCGACGTCTCCGCCTGATAAAATATCAGGTTGTCACCATGATCGTCAGTCCGTAATGTTTTCGATGCCCCAGCCATTCTTTTTCACATTTTTTCCACCCCCCCCCCCCTTTTTTTTTTAAGCATTTAGGAACTGGCGTCATATTGATTTCATCGTCTCGGTCTTTCCCCTTTCTCGGAATTTGAGTTTCCTTGTGCTCCGTTTGGTGATGTTGCTACATGCATGATTAATGAGACTTCATTTTTTGCCCGCCAAAAGTGATCGATTTCTTCGTTTACCAGCTTTGGAATAATACACAGGGTTGACACAACCAAAGTACAGCTAGCAAGCGTGGCATTGGGAATAAACTAAGAACTTTTCATTTTCATCCCTGGCTGAGGCAGATCACATGTACGACACGTGGGGAACCGGCATACCCGAGCGGTAGAGCGTTGGACTTTCCGTAGTCATTGGATGACACGCCAGGCGGAAAAACTTGTCCTTTAAGGCGCTTCTTAACTATAGCGATCAACCCCGAAGACCGAAGAAAAAACGCTTCGCTGGAAACACTGATTTTGGGGCCTCGCGAAGAGATTTTGGGCTGTTCGGGCTTCGCTCAACATGTTATGCGAACATTCGCGATCAACCCCGAATGATTTCGCCAGACGCTATCTGATTGGCTGGTCCAGATTCGCCAGCTATCTGATTTCAAGATGGCGGAGGGTCGCGCTCGCATATGGCCGGTGTCCGTTCAAAGTTACAAGCATTAATATTTCGGCAATGATGAAGTTACTTGGTGCTGCTGGAATACATTGATTAGTAAGGATATGGTACATTTGACTTACAATGTTACAGGTGAAGTAAGAATGCGAAATATCTGTAATTACAGCGTTTTTGCTTCGCATGCTAACGCCGTCTGCTCGCGTGGCGGCTCAGTCGCCGCGTCGTCACACGAGTACCGAGTCAACGTTCTAGTCGCTGATATTTCAGGCATCTATAACTTTCATGGCTTATTTGCGTCACTCTGATTGCTGAGGTAGTGTAGAATTTTGATTTTGTTTGCTAAAATTGATGCAAAACCGCGACATTGTTGTTGGTATGACGTTTTTCTTCCGCCGTGTGCTGGTGACCGTCTGCTACGCCGGTGTACCGGCTCGTAACTGTCTGTCGGTTCAGTGGTTTCGTTGGTGATTATTTCGGTTTTTAATGCAATTCATGGTGCAGTTGGGTCACATTGATTAGTTCAGATAGTGCCCTTTTGAGTGCGTAAAGCCATGTTGTCGTGTAACCCCTTGATTTCCCTCAACAGCTACAGTTGCTACGAGACCCACTTCACTGGTAAGCTCACAATCGGCGCCATTGCTATTTTCCTTCGGTCACATGTCACGAATGCTTGACGCCTAGTCAGTACGTGGAGGCCACGCCGAATGAAGCCGAAGAAGTTCGGTTGTCATCGCCGAGGACTTCTTCGGCTATAGTTAAGACGCTTAAGGGCTGACCCTTCAGTGACTCATAAAACCAGAGCACGAGTTTGCCGTGACATCATTTGGCTTTTGGTCAGTGAGCGAGACACATCGCTACAGTGTCTAGCGGATGTTGAATGCTGCACGATCTTTCTCGCTCAGTGTCAAACGGAAACTGAGCTGTGAACTAGTGAAGTCAGACTGCCTGTAGCTGCTTTTGGGGTTTCAAGGACGCTGAAAGCTCTGCAGCTGTGACAGTTGAAAAAATCATGCACATAAATTCAACAAGCATATTGTTGAGCTGTGAATGATGCTAGACAAGTTGAGCGTCTTAGAGCTGAACTCGGCACGTGGCGCAGTCTTGGAATTATGGTTGTATATCGTATATTGTATAACGTATATATCGGTAAATTGTCTTTACTAGTGTCTGATTTTCTCCTATACTCTATTGCTTTTCGGGTGTTGCAATATTTGCTGCACGTGCTCGATGTTTTTGTCGTTTCCGTGTGTGTGTGTGTGGGGGGGGGGGGGGGGGGGTGGGGGCGAGAGTATCTATAAAAAATGTTTCCGCGAAAAAAAAAAAAGTAAAAAAAAAAAAAATCTTAGCACTCTGATACATTTTGTTTGCCCTGGTGAATCGTATTGTGAATTTGTTCGACCCAGTGAATATTCATAGACGTGTCCAGTATCCCAGTGCACAAGATTTGGTATTCAATTTCACACTAACGGCGGCTTTTGCCTAACCACTCATGCTCTGATCGGTCGTTCCAGAACATAGAACCATGTTCTCTAACATCAGAACGGCCCGTGCCACGTTGGAGTGGGACGAAGAACAACTCCAATTAAAATCATTAACCCGGTGAATGCTAGCTCAGCCATAAACCCCGTAGCCATAAGTCAGAAACCCTGTGACGTTTCCACTAGCATAACTGTAAAACCTCTAACGTTCGTACTTACATAAACGCTAACACGGTGCCGCGTCAGTGCAGTAGCACAACCATAAACCCGGTGAATTTATTACATTATTAGCAATCATATGTCTTTTAAACAGTACCATTACTATCAAAAGCTTAGTCAGCCTAACACGTCTTTAAGTTCTTTCAGTGGTTTAGTGATTGTGGTGTGTTTTTGTTTGTTTCTTAGTTTTTTAATGTTTGTCTCATGTTACCGGTGAAATCAGCCCGTCTGTTCAATTCTGTGTGGTAATTTTGAATGTATTGCACGTTAGAGAGCATTATCTGAGGGCCAACTCCCAGGAACTCGCGAGGCCTGCACGAGCCCGCTCGCAAAGGTTTCTGCGCGGTGACCGCTTTGAACGATGAACGTTGTACTGTTTACACGGCTGGCGGCCAGGCCCCCGCGCGGAAACGTCGCCGCGCCCAAAACGCAGGCCTCGCGAATTTGCACTGCGCGCGCTGTGATTCGGCCCTCTCATAGCGGGATACGTGCTCTCTGGGCATGCGTGTTCTGTTGTAAACGCGTTATGATTTTATATAGTGTGTGGTGGTGTCCGTTCAGCTTGTTCCGTTTCTTCAGTACCCGTGCCGACACGGGGTCAAGATGGGGATGGGAACGAAGGGGTGGGGCTTTGGGCCCCGCCCCCTCCCCCTTTCCGTGTGAGTGTGTGTGTGTGTGTGTGTGTGGGGGGGGGGGGGGTTCTTTCAGAGAAAACGGAATGTCCGGTTTCGTGCATGATGCAGTTTTAGTTTAAATGTCACCGCCTTGTATCAGTTTAAACGTTTACGTATTCGTGTCGTTTATTATGTGCCCTATTGCCTTTTTTTCTGTTGAGTATTACACGTGTCTGCGTCTTATGCTATTCAATTCATGTAGGTAACGGTATGACTGATTTCTTGTACTTCCGTTTGGAATTTTAAATCAAGTTTAAACTGACACCAACACCCTACTACCACCTGAAGAGAAATGTTACTGGGTGTTTCATTTGTATTTTGCTATTCAAATCCCAATGTCTGCTTTCCTGCTGTAACTAAAATATGAAATTGAATGGTCTCTGTCAACTTGAAATCAAGTTAATCGAGGCCCGCAGTTTTTGGCGCTTTTTCAGAACTGACTTCACTATAGACAAGTTCCATTTAGAATCCGTATCGTTGAACATCGTAATCGCACATTGTGCATGGCACTTAATTTTCCAAGTCGCGGTCCGTCCAAATGGTGCGAGGACGATTTCAGACTGACATAACAAATAACTGAAATAATGAAACAGAAGATGCGTTTCAGTCTTGGTATGTGTACGTCAACATAAGAAAACCATAACTGAGTTGGTGAACAGCATCATACCAAACATAGACACGCGTTGCACCGCCTACTGACGCATTTCAGGGTGGGGTGAGGTGGTTTGCTGAATAGCTAATCTGTTTTCGATGATTGATCGATGGCGCCGCGCTGCCGCAATTGAGGGTCACAGCAAGTCTTCACACCTTTCGTGACTAGCACCCTAGTTAACAGGTTCATCACTTTCAATGGTGGGCTTCTGGCCGGCTAATACTTTTTTTTTTTTTTTTGTAAAGCCTGTCCAAGAGAGTGTTTACGTTTTCGTTATGTACAATACAGAAAAAACTTACCCCCCCCCCCCCCACACACACACACACACGCATCGTGGACCCGTATGGTAAATACTAAAAATCGATGATTAGCTATTCCAGCTAAGACATCCTCCCCTATTTTCTCAGTTTTGACAAACAAATGCCACGAACACACCGTTTAATTATTTCAGTTATTTGTTATGTTTGAAATTGTCCTTGAACGTCCTCGCACGCTGTCGCGCGCGCGTCCTCGCACCATTTGGACGCACCCGCGAGTGGTATAACCATCTTAGTTTTCTGTTGATGTGCGGCGCCAGCTTGTCGAAATTCACGCACTATGTCATGAAGTACTTTGTTGTTGTCGCTGATTATTATTATTATTTTTTTTTTTTTTGTAACTTGTTGCGCAACTTGGTTTTGTTTTTCGTGATGTGATGGGGAATACTCAGGGAACACTGGCCAGTGAAATAAAACCGTGTGTAAATCAATATCTCAGGGAACTTTGCAAAGATATCTTTGTCTGTTGTACTGACGGGTAGGATATTAAATACACGTGAAGACTGAGATCACTTTTGGTTTCTGTGGCGCGGTGGACGTTAACATCAGAACCACAATAAAAACCACATATTTTTTATGCGTTGTGTCTGTGTCTGTCTTTCCTCTGTGTGTGTGTGTGTGTGTGTGTGTGTGTGTGTGTGTGTGTGTGTGTGTGTGTGTGTGTGACGGCCGACTTGCTGGAGTGTTGGACTACCAGTGCGTGTGGTTTGAGTTCAAGTCGAAGTCAAAGGCAGAGATGGATGATAGTTTTCCGTCGTTGTCACGCAATGGTTTTTTTTGTTTTTTTTTTTTTACAGACGCTTTACAACACCGGCACCCCCCCCCCACCCCTATCTTTTTCTCTCACAAGCGGACGCGCACACGTGGGATTTGGTCTAGTGGTTAATGTGTCCGACTTGGGATCTTCAGCTGCGTGGTTCGAGTCCCTGGTGAGCACTGAGGAATTTGAGGGGATTTTTTTCCTGTCCAAATCGAGTCAAAATCACATGCAGACTCGATTACGGTGTCCGGCTCTCTCGCCTTCGTGTACACACGCACGGACAACATCGTTTCCTACTTAAAAATGCCATTCCAAACGGGGAGGACCGCAGAGTGAAAGAACGACCACACGCTTTGTATGCAGGAAAAAAGGAGAAGAAAAAATGGCTAATCTCAGATGTACTCCTATGTTTAAAAAAAAAAAAAATCAGCAAAATCGACAATCATTCATGGCAAATAATCTAAAACTTCTATACTGTATTTTGCTAAATTTGTTACTACCTGCCCCGGAAGCTGGGGGGTTGTGGTGGTGGTGTGGTGGTTGTTGTTTTTAACCTCGGCTGCTTGCAGGTACGCTTCAAGCCCAAAAGAAAATGAGATTTTTTTTAAAAATCACTACAGTATTTTTCTGATTTTTTTCCCATGGACATGCGTTTCTAGCAGCTTACAGAGAGATCGTACACCGAAAGTACATGAAGTAAATAAAAAAAAAAAGTGTGCACACAAACAATCGCCCCCCTCCCCCCCCCCCCCCCCCCCCGCCTCCGAAAAAAACCCATCCCCGGAAGCTGTTACTGGTGACGTGTATTTAAAGTTCAACTGCCCCCATTTATCTGTCTCCAGCTACAGAGAATCCCGGCTTACTAAATGAGTATTTCGTCGCTATTGGAGCGAAGCCGGCCGAAAAGAAGCCCATCGCTGATGAACTAAAGGATGAACAGTACTACATCCATCGGCAGAAAAACAACGAATCCGCCAGAAGATCGCGAGAGGACAGGAGACAGCGACATACCCAGCTAAGCATCAGAGCTGATTACTTGGAGAGGCAGAACCTCATGCTTCAGACTAAAATCCACCAACTAGAAGACGACAAACGTGTGGTAATGAATGCACTTATAAATGGGGGGAGAGCCGAGAAATGAAGACCCTAACGGCGACCCCCCCCCCCCTAATAACAATTGATGTGAAAGGTGGGGGGGGGGGGGCGGGTGGGAGCGAGAGAGTGACGTTCATACTAGCATAACTGCTAACGCGGTGCCACCTGCATTAGCACAGCCGTAAGCCCGGTGATTTTATTATTGGCAATCATGTATGTCTTTTAATTATGACTTGATAACAGTACAATCAATGGCTTAGGCAGCCTAATACGTCTTTAAAGTTTGTGTGTGTGTGTGTGTGTGTGTGTGTGTGTGTGTGTGTGTGTGTGTGTGTGTGAATTTCATCGTTGCACCGCCTGGACCGTTTAGTACTTTTACAAGCATAACCAGGGGTTTCATTCACCAGCCAGTCACGTTTTCTATGTACTGAATATTGGCGTCTGATTTTTTATTTTATTTTATTTTTTTTAGTCGGATTGGTTTATGTAAGAATGTGACAACCTTTGCTTCTCAGCCACGCGTCACGGACGATTGCGGTTTTAAAGATGTACATTTTAATGGTTTAGTGTTTTTTTTTTTGTTTTTTTTTTTAAGTGTATCTCATGTCACCCGGTGAAGCGATCCATTTTTCAATCTGTTCCACTCTGCGTGGTAGTTTTGAATGTATGGCATGCATGTTCTGTTGTAAACGCGTTATGATTTTATAAATTGTGTGAAGGTGTCCTTTCGGCTTGTTAGGCTTCGTCAGTAGCCGTGCTGACTCGGTGACTCGGGATCAAACGAAAATAGGTGGGGGTGGGGATGGGAACGAAGGGATGTGTTTCGGGCCCCGCCCCTCCCCTTCCCTCTCCTCAAACAAAAAGAACAACAACAACAACAAAAAGGGGGGGGGGGGGCACTGTAAGTGCTCTTGTCCCCGCCCCATTGCATGGGCGTGCGCGAGTTCGAATCCCGGCTGGAGCCAAATATTTGTGCTGGTTTTGTCATCGTTGCCCCGTCTTTGATATCACCCGTATGTGGTGGATGGAAAAGGACGTTAAGCCCCCACCCACCCGCGGTGTGTGTGTGTGTGTGTGTGTGTGTGTGTGTGCCGTGTGTGTGCCGTGTGTGTGTGAGGGGGTATCTCTCATAGAAAACGGCATATTGCGCGGTTCCGTGGATGCAATTTTAGTTTAATGTAGTTTCAGTTTAAACGTCCACGTTTTTCTGTCGTTTATCATGTGCCCTAGTGAGTTTTTTCTGGTGATTCGTATTACATGTGTCAGCGTTTTCTGCTCTTTAACATTGGTAACGACATGATTTCTTGTACTTCCGTTTGGAATTTTGAATCGCGTTGAACCATCAAGACCCGACTACCACCTGTAGAAAAATGTTGCTCGGTGCTTCATTTGTAGTTTTCTATTTAAATTCCAAGGTCTGCTTTCCTGCTGTAAAATATCAATCATCACTGTCGAATGGGCCGGAGCTCGCGGTGGTTTTTTTGTGTTTTGTTTTGGTTTTTTTTTGGCGCTTTTTCAGAACTGATTTCACAATAGACATGCTCCATTTATAATCCGTATTGTTGGACATCGGAATCGCACATTGTGCATTGCACTTTTTTAATCATTTTCCATGTGGTATGTCTTTGATTTTTCTGTTTATGTGCGACTCCAGCGCGTTGAAATTTACGCAGTATATCATGAAGTATTTTGTTGTCGTTGGTTAGTTTTTACTGGTATTTTTTGTCATGTCACTTGTTTCGCAACTTATTTTTACCCCGTGATGTGATGAATATCTCATGGAACTTCGTCAACCCCGGTAAAGATATGATTTGTCTGTTGTGCTGACGGGTAGGATTTTAAATGCATGTAAATAGATCACTTTTATTTCTGTGGCCCTGTGGACGTTAAAGTCAAAACCACAGATGTCAATAAAAACCACATATTTTGTGTGTGTGTGTGTGTGTGTGTGTGTGTGTGTGTGTGTGTGTGTGTGTGTGTGTGTGTGTGTGTGTGTGTGTGTGTGTGTGTGTGTGTGAGAGAGAGAGAGAGAGAGAGAGAGAGAGAGAGAGAGAGAGAGGATCGGCTCACACCCGTTCTACTGACATTGTATCTAACATTGTATCTAACATTGTTCCCCTTCGTTTGGCTCTATCCACCCTTTGTTATTTATAAAGCCCCCTAAAAATAAATTAATTAATTAAAATAAAATTAAAATAAATAGGTAAAAATCAAAAGGTAAAACGAAGGTTAGCAAACAGAGTAAGTAAGCAAACAAACATGTTTTGGGTACAACCCAAAACATCGACAGAATGACTACTCAGTACTTGGTCTTCACAAAATCGACCGAACTAGTCTACTTCAGTATCGGTAAGCCTCAGTGACTTCGCAGTTATTCCCCATCAAGCTGTGGGATACCGACGAGTATTTTGATCCAAGACGCAAATCAACCCTGAGACTGCTCTGTTCAGCGAAGCCATGGCGGAATCCAACGATAAACGTAAGTACCACAGGTGTTCTAATTTAGATTCTTGTGAGTGATAAACGTTGTTGATTTGTATTCCTCTCGAACTCCTATTTTATTTTATGGTAAATCATTTTCTTGGTTCCAATTATTTTTGATTTGTAAGATGGGATTGTCGTGTGGTAGGCAAGGCCACGTGTTGGCCAACACGCGGCAGGACTGACTGAGCGGATCGGAGTCCACAAACTGACACACCCGTTAAACTATTTTGCCCCGCGCGGACTTAAGCCCCGCCCCTTTTCCCCTACTCCGGCAAGCGCTGGCCTCACGTACGTAGCAACATGGCTTTCACATCGCTTGGTGTACTACCAGACTTGTGTCTAAATTCGCTAAAAGAGAAAACTACAGCGCGGTCCCGACGAAGAGGTTGTCAGTTTTTCGTGCAGGGGTACATTCACACAATTTCAGTTCACTTGCCAAGTGAAAAAGAAGTTGTTGTTAAGGCAAAATGCTACCGATCGATGAGGAAGAGTCGGTCCGCAGTGGCCGAAAGGCTCATTAGATCTTGCTTGAGATTGAGAGAGAGAGAGAGAGAGACACGGCGACTTTAATTTTGACTTTTGAGGTACAGCTGACAAACATGATAGCATCACACAGAATCCATGTTGAACGTCGAATTGGCAGAATAAGAAATTTCCAGTTGGTAGGCCGCCACATCGTAACTGTATCCTGTCAGTGACATCAACTGTCAATCAAAAAGAAACAAACTTTTTTTTTTTTTAAATAATTGCGACTGAAAATAACAATGTAGTGCACAATAACACAACCGACTTTCACTTATCTGAGCACTGGCACGAGTTGAGTGCAAACACGACCCCAACCTGCCACAGAACCGAGGTGTGTACTAGATGTGTACTCTGTGATTTGTGTGACTCGATGCCGCTTGCTGACACACGTACTGATGACACTGCCTCTTGTGTAGAGCCATCGCTGGCCGAAGGCACCATTGCATGCACACGCACATGATTGATACTACCACACTACAGGCGAATGCTACCAATCAAACTTTTTAATATTTTACGTTGGAGCACACGTAGTGATGTTTGGTAATCCTCTCCACTGTCAGTTAATCTCGACTGTGACCGCACGCTTTTACCCATTCCTTTGCGTCCTCCAGGCGCGAAAAAGGTTTTGGAAAGGGAAAAAATTCACGTCCGGAAATCTATCAGCATATCTGGAGTGTGATTTACATCCCTCATAACAACAGTGCTTGCTAGGCTTTATTATTGCGGACATGATAGTCACATGGAAGTACTGTTGTCGGGCCTGGCAAAACAGCCTCGCTTGCCGGACCTCGAGCGAGAAGCAAAACCCACGTGGTGTGCAGCGCGCCGATTGGCTAAGGGGCCCCCACGTGAGCGGAGTTTGATTGACAAGTGCACGACTCTATACTGAACGCGCCTCGGTTCATGCTACCATCAGTGTACGATTCGATAGTACATGTACTGTGTTCTCACTTCTGATTTAGGCTACTGGCCAAATGTGTAGCAACTAGTTCAAGAGTGCGGTGTGTAATTCGTAGTGTTGATGAGAACGACTTTGTCTGACTTGCGAAGGCTTTGTTTTGGATAGGCTATGTCTCTCTAGTTGCTCAGTTTGTGTCGTCTGCATGACGTCACTGGATGTAGTCAGCCCACCATTTTTGTCCGCCATCTTGTCACCCGTCACTTCCGGTAGTTTGTGTACAGCTTGTCGTGACGTAGGGCCCGGTCACTTTGTGAACACTGTGCCTGCATTCTATTTCTAACTCTGAATTTGATCCATATAATTTGAAGCTACCCTTCCACCCAATTATTAATTAATCATAAATAAATAGCCCACCCTTTCCCAGTGTTAGAATTTAGTGTAAAGCCGGCTCTTCACTAACTGGGCACGGCGAAGCACCACAGTGCCGTACACACATGTGACACGGTTGTGATTGCCTGCGGGGGTGTCCGCCGCTGTGGCGTCATCACAGCTCCTGGGAGGTGCGCGGCAGTGTGTTCAACCATCTGGATTTTTTTCGTGCCCCGTCGTATTCCGACGCCGTGCACGGGCCGTGCTCTGTCCTGCAAAATCCGGAGATCCGAGGCGCGTTCAGTTGCGGGCCCGATGCACACGAGCGTCAGCGTCATGCAGATGCGTCGGAAGATGTTCAGGGCTGGGTGGGCACAACTGGCTATCGATGGCGCGGAGAGAGAGAGAGAGAGAATCGGCTCACACCCGTTCTACTGACATTATATCTAACATTGTTCCCCTTCGTTTGGCTCTATCCATATCCACCCTTTGTTATTTATAAAGCCCCCCCCCCCCCCCAAAAAAAAAGTAATTAATTAATTAAAAATAAAATTTAAATAAATAGGTAAAAATCAAAAGGTAAAACGAAGGTTAGCAAACAGAGTAAGTAAGCAAACAAACATGTTTTGGGTACAACCCAAAACATCGACAGAATGACTACTCAGTACTTGGTCTTCACAAAATCGACCGAACTAGTCTACTTCAGTATCGGCAAAGGTATCGGTAAGTCTCAGTGACTTCGCAGTTATTCCCCATCAAGCTGTGGGATACCGACGAGTATTTTGATCCAAGACGCAAATCGACCCTGAGCTAGTGGACCACCCGGCTTATATAATATGAGGGTGGATTACATAATGTACCTTCCTCAGGCCACACCAAGCCCTAGGTGATAGGCCAATGAGAACCCTGACCGACGCGATCGTCAGATCAGATCTGACAAAATGGTTTTAAAACCAAAAAGCGAGGGGACACCCCAGTGATAATCTAAAAGGCAAAAGTACGGATGACAGAACAGACTGAGGCACTGAAAAAACAAACCCAGACCAGGCATCAGAAAGCCAAGCAGAGACCCTCTGACGTTGCCCAAAGCTAAGCAAAACAGCCCTCGCACACCCCAAAGACACTCGCCTAGCCAGGCAGCCAAAGACACACGCCAGGAACAACTTGTCCTTAAGGGCCAAAAGCCATAGGACGTAAAGCAAGCTAATGATGATCATAATGTCTGTGACGCCATGCGATTACACAATGGGCCCGAAGGGGGAAACAAAGGCACGGCCGTGTAAAATGGAGGGGGGCTCTTTGTCAAATTCTTTCTATCGCTGTATCGCTCCCGTGACGTCTGTTTTCGTCAAGTCCTATGTCAGTAAAAATACTGCCGCCTGGCTTCTCGGATCAGTACGGTCACACCTGCCTACCCGATTACCCGAAGCTGCCTCCATTACTGCTCTGTTCAGCGAAGCCATGGCGGAATCCAACGATAAACGTAAGTACCACAGGTGTTCTAATTTAGATTCTTGTGAGTGATAAACGTTGTTGATTTGTATTCCTCTCGAACTCCTGTTTTATTTTATGGTAAATCATTTTCTTCGTTCCGATTATTTTTGATTTGTAAGATGGCATTGTAGTGTGGTTAGGTAGGCTTGACCACGTGGAAGGACTGATTGAGCGGATCGGAGTCCACAAAACACACCCGTTAAACTATAAAACAACGCTAAGGACAAAACATGATTAACATGTACACAGTCTCCAGAAACTACTGCAGTTTACAGAATTACTCTAGGTTAAGCGACTGCGGAGATATTTGACACTAAACAGACAAAACCACACACAACTAATTGACACATGCGCTATCGCGGACACTGACATTACGCTGTACAGACTGGGAACGAAGGCTATTGTACAGAGCTGGCCTAAGGGGGGGGGGGGGGTAGGAATGAGTGGCTAGAGGGAAGGTAGGACTTCAGAGAACAACTGAAGGGGAAACGGTCCTACAAAACATCGGACAAAAATACTAACAGTGGATTGGGGCCGGGTATGACTGACCCGGTCTCATTAGTAAGTGTCGTCAGTTGTTCGGAACTTGCCCGGTTACTCTGTAATTTTGTAGTATTCGGAAAGTTCAAGTTCACGTTTTCATCAATCGTAATTTGCCTCTATAAAACCTTTGTCAGTATTGTGTTATGCAAATCATTTTCTTGGTTTCGGTCTGTTCGTCATTGTAAGGTGGAATTGTAGTACACATGTAGCATGGCGAAACAAACTGAACACGTGTTGGCCCCTTTGTGTGGCCGGGTTCGGAGGCGCGTTCAATTCGGGTAGATATCTAGGTCAACGTAGCGATCGGAACTGGTAGAAAACTAGCAGTCAACTGAGCGGCGCAAGCGATGCGAGCTTTTTCAAAATGGCGGAAAGCGTGAATGTTGGCGTTGTGAAGTCACTTCTTATACAAGACCTTTGCGATAATACTGTTGAGGGGGCGATCGTAAGCAATATGCAAGCAACTGACAAGTTGTTTTGCATGTTGAGTGAAGAGAAGTAGGCCAAAGACAGAAACCCAGCGCATATGAAAGACTTCGTCCTTTAGCAACAACCAGCGCTGAGCGTGAACGCCGATCGTGAACAAAGAAAACGCTGGCTTAGAAATGATTATTAACGTCCCTAATAGGATTCAACAAATTAAACTGGATAATAAGTTGGTACAGATCAAGCCTGATACACAACGGTCATATCATTCATGATGCGGTCCCATCGATTTTTAAAAAATCAAATAGTTGAAAAAAATTCCCGTCCTCAAAATTGAAGCCAACACAAACGGTCGCCATCTTGAAATGAGGAGCTAGCACCTTTGCGGGGTTCTACTTTTCCTACGCTAGGGGCTAGCTTGGCTACACGCGACAGAACGGCTTCGCTAGCTTTCCTACGTAGCCGCAAGGGCCGGTGCACACTAACGTCGGTGCTACATCGCACGCACGCACGCGTGTCGCGCCTTGCATGCTGCCACACGAAGCCTAATACTGAATGCGCCTCGGTTCATGCTACCATCAGTGTACGATTCGATAGTACTGTGTTCTCACTTCTGATTTAGGCTACTGGCCAAATGTGTAGCAATTAGTTCAAGTGTGCGGTGTGTAATTCATAGTGTTGATGAGGACGACTTTGTTTGACTTGCGAAGGCTTTGTTTTGGATAGGCTATGTCTCTCTAGTTGCTCAGTTTGTGTCGTCTGCATGACGTCACTGGATGTAGTCAGCCCACCATTTTTGTCCGCCATCTTGTCACCCGTCACTTCCGGTAGTTTGTGTACAGCTTGTCGTGACGTAGGGCCCGGTCACTTTGTGAACACTGTTCCTGCATTCTGTTTCTGACTCTGAATTTGATCCACATGATAAGGCTACCCTTCCACCCAATTATTAATGAATCAAACATAGCCCACACTTTCCCAGTGTTAGAATTTAGTGTAAAGCCGGCTCTTCAATAACTGGGCACTGCGAAGCGCCACAGTGCCGTACACACATGTGACACGGTTGTGATTGCCGGCGGGGGTGTCTGCCGCTGTGGCGTCATCACAGCTACTGGGAGGTGCGCGGCAGTGTGTTCAACCATCAGGATTTTTTTCTTGCCCCGTCCCATTCCGACGCCGTGCACGGGCTGTGCTCTATCCTGCAAAATCCGGAGATCCGAGGCGCGTTCAGTTGCGGGCCCGATGCACACGTCATGCAGATGCGTCGAAAGATGTTCAGGGCTGGGTGGGCACAACTGGCCATCGATGGCCTAGCCGAAGGCGCGAAGCGCCGAGCTATCTAGGGGAGTCAGGGGGCATGCTGAAGACAGAACTAAAATGATGGCAGTTGAAATGGAATATACGTCAACAGTAACAGTTTCCGAGGAATGTCACCGCCACCAAAATTCACCCAAAAGTCACCTCAATCATGCAGCCGAACACTCATGTCACAATGTAGGGTAAATTTAAACGAATTCCACTATTTACTTATTTTTGCAATGTAAGCAGTGACCACCTATACCCCCTCATTCTTCCTCTGTCGTCTGCTAGCTCTTGTGCCAGCCGAGCATGATCACATATAATCCACATGCCAGACTCGTTGTCCACTGTTTTCTCTGTTACCCGGCCTGAAAGTTACTTACAAAGCCAACAAACAGCCCCAGATTGTCATTGACTGATTACCCTGCACACACATTTCCTATAACTAGTTTCTTAACTGACCTTGACCCATCCTGAGCCCTGTTGCTGGTGGAATGGCAGTGTGTGTGTGTGTGTGTGTGTGTGTGTGTGTGTGTGTGTGTGTGATGACGGTATGAGTTATCGATTTTATTAGTTAAGTCAGAAATTGTAAAGCGCGTTGAGCTCACTCCCTGGGGATACTGCGCTATATAAAAATGTTATATTATTATTAAGGGGCAATAACTTTGTACAGTATTTAGCGAAATTTGTGACTCTGTAATGCCCTGGAAGGTATTCGTAACGTGTACAGTTTTCTTTCGCCAGCTCCACAGAATCCGGCCTTGCTGAAAGCCTACTACGCTGCCATTGGCGCGCAGCCGGAACCCCCACGCCAACGCAGCGAAAAGAAGCCCATCCCTGATGAACAAAAGGACGAGAAGTATTTCGAGCGGCGGCGGCTAAACAACGGAGCCGCCAAAAGATCGCGAGAACTCAGGAAACGCCGAGCAGACGACAACGCCAACAGAGTTAGCATGCTGGAGAAGGAGAACACGATCCTGAGGGCGCAAGCACAGCTCCTTCGGGAGGAGGCGGCTGCGCTCAGACGATCGATTCTAGAGATGCAGTCGGTGGCTGTAGCTAATGCACCCGCTTTTGTTTTAAGAGACACAGGAAGTGAAAACTGATTTTAACGGCCGCTACAAGTACAAGAACGTGAAAATTCATTGAGTATGCTGGTGACAGAATGTGACAGCCTTTGCTTCTCAGCCACGCGTGACGGATGGTTGCGGTTTTAAAGATGTACATTTTAATGGATTAGTGTTTTCTTTCTTTCTTTCTTTCTTTTTTTTTTTTTTTTTTTTAAGTGTATATCATGTCACCCGGTGAAGCGATCCATTTTTCAATCCGTTAAACTTTGCGTGGTAGTTTTGAATGTATGGCATGCATGTTCTGTTGTAAACGCGTTATGATTTTATAAATTGTGTGAAGGTGTCCTTTCGGCTTGTTAGGCTTCGTCAGTAGCCGTGCTGACTCGGGATCAAACGAAAATAGGTGGGGGTGGGGATGGGAACGAAGGGATGGGGTCGGGCCCCGCCCCTCCCAAGTCCCTTCCCTCTCCTCAAACAAAAAGAACAACAACAACAACAAAATAAATAAATAAATAGGGGTATTTGATGCACTGTAAGTGCTCTTGCCCCCGCCCCATTGCATGGGCGCGCGCGAGTTCGAATCCCGGTTGGAGCCAAATATTTGTGCTGGTTTTCTCATCGTTGCCCCGTCTTAATATCACCCGTATATGGTGGAAATAGGACGTTAAACCCCCACCCACCCACCCACCCGCGGTGTGTGTGTGTGTGTGGGGGGGGGGTGATCTCTCAGAGAAAACGGCATATTACGCGGTTTCGTGGATGCAATTTTAGTTTAATGTTGTTTTAGCCGAAACGTCCACGTTTTTCTGTCGTTTATCATGTGCGATATTGAGGTTTTTCTGGTGATTCGTATTACACGTGTCTGCGTCTTCTACTCTTTCACACTGGTAACGATTTGATTTCTTGTACTTCCGTTTGGAATTTTGATTCGCGATGAACCAACAAGACCCAAATACCACCTGTAGAAAAATATTGCTCGATGCTTCATTCGTAGTTTGCTATTCAAATTCCAATGTCTGCTATCCTGCTGTAAAATATCAATCGTCACTGTCGAATGGGCCGAAGCCCGCGGTAGTTTTTAAGGCGCTTTTTCAGAACTGATTTCACAATAGACATGTTCCATTTATAATCCGTATTGCTGAACATCGGAATCGCACATTGTCCATTGCACTTCTTAATCATTTTCCAAGTGGTATGTCTTTGATTTTTCTGTTTATGTGCGACTCCAGCGCGTTGAAATTCACGCACTATGTCATGAAGTATTTTGTTGTCGTTGATTATTTTTCATAGGTATTTTTTTGTTATCTAACTTATTCCTCCACTTATTTTCCCCCGTGATGGGATGAATATCTCATGGAACTTCGTCAACGTAAAGATATGATTTGTCTGTTTTACTGACGGGTAGGATTTTAAATGCATGTATATAGATCACTTTTAGTTCTGTGGCCCGGTGGACGTTGAAGTCAAAACCACAGTTGTCAATAAAAACCACATATTTCGTGTGTGCGTGTGTGTGTGTGTGTGTGTGTGTGTGTGTGTGTGTGTGTGTGTGTGTGTGTGTGTGAGAGAGAGGATCGGCTCACGCCCGTTCTACTGACATTTTTGTATCTAACATTGTTCCCCTTCGTTTGGCTCTATCCACCCTTTGTTAAATATAAAGCCCCCCCCCCCAAAAAAAAAAAAAAAAAAAAAAATTTTTTTTTTTTTAAATTGAATAATTAAATTACAGTATGCTCCACTTATAGCGGCCATGGGTTATACCGGACTCCGTTTACACCGACATAGCAAATCATTTCCCAGCCGAGGGCCTTCTTTAACATGACTAAAAACTCATCGGACAGAGCGGCCATCGGTTACACCGGACATCGTTTTGACCGGACACGTTTACACGTCCCCAGGATCCCTTTTCTCCTGATAGATCGGACGGCGCAGTCGTTGCAGTCACCGGTTATACCGGACGCCAATATTCCGGTCATGTTTTCTTGTCCCACCTCCGCTTATAACGGACGCAACGCGCGTGCGACACGCGCGTGCGACAAAGCACGAACACGGACTGGTACGGCGTGCGAATTGGGCCCAAACAGCGCAGGCAGATTTTGCTCAAGCACTCTAAGAATCGCCCAAGCACTTTTCGCTCCGACTGGCTACTAATGTGCTCAAGCACTTTAGTGACCAATCAGAGGAAAGATTGCACAGGCAAAAACTGCTTGGGCACCGGCTTACCCAAAACTATGAATGGAAAACTGATCGGTTGGAAACGTCGTCGATTTTCATCTACATTTCACAAAAGAAATATTACTCAGAGAAATTGTAGTATGCATTGATATAACTTGTATATCCCTAAACTTGTGTATTGTTCGTCTGAAGATATGTTAGAACGTAACGATTGCCGGGGTAACTCGCAAAGTCTACCCGGCGCGCCGGGTCTGGC
Organism: Batillaria attramentaria; assembly: GCA_018292915.2. Lineage (NCBI taxonomy): Eukaryota > Metazoa > Mollusca > Gastropoda > Batillariidae > Batillaria > Batillaria attramentaria. The sequence goes on from JACVVK020000268.1 coordinate 502,983, forward strand.
GGTCCAAAGGTCAAACTGACCCGCGCTACTTCGGCAGTCCGGCGGTGACTGACGAAGCCTCTCCGGCTCACGTGTACTGATGAAACAAAATGCCGGAGTACTGACAACGGCCCGGAAGTGGCGAGCACTGAAAACCTACTTCACATCTCCGGCGAATATGTGAACGGCATGCCGGCTGCTTATCGTCACTTTTGCTTGGGACCACGCCGCACCCGGGCCATTTGCTCACACAAAATTCATCAGTTCAGTTGTCGGACGTACACGGAGGGTAGTAGCTATGAAACACGCTTTCCGCTCATTTTGATAAAGAACCTGCCCACTACTTCAAGAGTCACCAGTTGAGAAGGAAACAAATACACAACAAACATGCTCAGACGTTGTCCTTGATGTCTGATAACATCTCTGGGTGTAAACGGCTGTTTTATACGAAATAAAACTATAAAGTACGGCAGCGGACATCCGCGTACTGAGGTTCAACACCCGCCAAATACCCTACCGACAGTTTTGGGGCATACACAGCACTTTAGGAGTCAATCAGAGCGAAAAGTGCTTGGGCGATTCTTAGAGTGTTTGAGCAAATTCTGCCTGCGCTGTTTGGGCCTATTTCGCACGCCGTAGGGCTGCTGCATGAATCTAGAGAAACGATGACCTAATTCTAGTATTATTGCTCGTGTTAGCTTAAGGTCAAGTTTCGGTTTTGATTTAGCTTTCGCCTGGCACTTGTCATAAACCGCGAGAAATAATTTAAAACAACCACGCATGGTCTGTTGGTTTGGTGTGCGTGCGTGCGTCCGTGCGTGTGTGTGTGTGTAAGTGTGTGTGTGTGTGTGTGTGTGTGTGTGTGTGTGAATACAACAACGTTTTACAGTGAATTTTATTTTATTTTATCTTATTGGTTGATCAATGTCAGTTCAATAGTTGTTTACAAATTTGATTTAAATTATCTTGTAAATACTAAAAGATACACACGCACGGACGCGCGCGCGCGCGCGCGCACACACACACACACACACACACACACACACACACACACACACACACACACACACACACAGAGGGAGAGAGAGAGAGGAGAGGAAATGTGTTCAATCCGGAAAATGTCCCTTATGGACGAAAGTTGCCGCTATATCCGATGTTTTGGTTATACCGGACATCGGATAGAACGACACCAAAGTTCATGTCCCAAGGGTGGCCGCTATAACCGGAGTTTACTGTATTTAATAAACTAATTAAAAAATAATATCAAAATAAATAGGTAAAAATGAAAAGGTAAAACGAAGATTAGCAAACAGATTGGGGTGAGCAAACAAACATGTTTGGGGTACAACTGACCCAAGACATCGACAGAAGAACTACTCAGTATTTGGTCTTCACAAAATCGACCTAACTAGCCCTACTTCAGTATTGGTAAGGCTCAGTGATTGCCATTTTATCAACAAACATAAAATGGAGGGAGAGGGGAGCTCTCCGCTTTCAAATTCTTTCTACCGCAATATCGCTCCCGTAACGTCTGTTTTCGTCAAGTTCTATGTAAAAATACTGCCCCCCGCCGCCTTGCCGGATGTGGGCTCGCCTGCCGGAGATAGCCGAAGTGTGACGTCACACCGAAACTACCCGAAGCTGACGGAAGCTGCCCTCATTACAACTGCTGACATCGGACTGCGAAGCCATGGAACCCAACGCCGACCAGGATCGTAAGTACCACAGGTGTTCTAATTTAGAGTCTTGTGAGTGATAAGCGTTGTTGATTTGCATTCCTCTCGAACTCCTATTTTATTTTATGGTAAATCATTTTCTTGGTTCCGATTCTTTCTGATTCGTAAGATGGGATCATTTGTAGTGTGGCAGGCAGGACCACGTGTGGGCGCCAACACGCTGTAGGTCTGAGCGGATCAATCGGAGTCGACAAAGCACACCCGTTAAACTAGAAAACAACGCAAAGAACAAAACATGAGTAACATGTAAAAAGTCTCCAGAAACTACTGCAGTTTACAGAATTACTCTAGGTTAAGCGACTGCGGAGATATTTGACACTAAACAGACAAAACCACACACAACTAATTGACATGCGCTATCGCGGATACAAACCGCTGTACAGACTGGGAACGAAGGCCGCAGGGGATGGGGGTGGGGGGGTTAGCAATGAGTGGCTAGAGGGAGGGTGGGACTAAAGAGAACAACTGAAGGGGAAACGGTCCTACAAAACATCGGACAATGATAACAGTGGATTGGGGCCGGGTATGACTGACCCGAGGCGCGTTTAGTTAGCTTTTAGCGGCTACGTAGGAAAGCTAGCGAAGCCGTTCAGTTGCGTGTAGCCAGGCTAGCCCCTAGCGTAAGAAAAGTAGAACCCCGCAGAGGTGCTAGCTTCTCATTTCAAGATGGCGACCGTTCGTGTTGGCTTCAAATTACGGACGGGAATTTTTTCAACTATTTAATTTTTAAAGATCGATGGGACCGCATCATGACCGTTGTGTATCAGGCTTGATCTGTACGAATTTATTATCCAGTTTAATTTGCTGAATCTTATTAGGGACGTTCATAAATCATTTCTAAGCCAGCGTTTCCTTTGTTCACGTTCAGCGTTCACGCTCAGCGCTGGTTGTTGTTAAATGACGAAGTCTTTCATATGCGCGTAAGTCTGGGTTTCTGTCTTTGGCCTGCTTCTCTTCACTCAACATGCAAAACAACTTGTCTCTGGCTTGCATATTGCTTACGATCGCCTCCTCAACAGCATTATCTCAAAGTTCTTGTATAAGGAGTGTCTTCACAACGTCAACATTCACGCTTTCCGCCATTTTGAAAATGCTCGCATGGCTTGCGCCGTTCAGTTGACTGCTAGGCTAGTTTTCTCCCTTGTCCGATCGCTACGTTGACCTAGATATCTACCGCAACTGAACGCGCCTCCGGTCTCATTAGTAAGTTGCGTCAGTTCTTCGGAACTTGCCCGGCTACTCTGTAATTTTGTAGTATTCGGAAAGTTTCACGATTTCATCAATCGTAACTTGCCTCTATAAAACCTATGTTAGTATCTGGTTATGCAAATAATTTTCTTGGTTCCGGTCTGTTCGTCACTGTAAGGTGGGATTGTAGCGTGGCGAGAAAAACTGAAAACGTGTTGGCCGCTTTGTGTGGCTTCAGTCCATGCTACCATCAGTGTACGATTCGATAGTACTGTGTTCTGATTTAGGCTACTGGCCAAATGTGTAGCAACTAGTTCAAGTGTGCGGTGCGTAATTCGTAGCGTTGATGAGAACGACTTTGTCTGACTTGCGAAGGCTTTGTTTTGGAAAGGCTATGTCTCTCTAGTTGCTCAGTTTGTGTCGTCTGCATGACGTCACTGGATGTAGTCAGTCCACCATTTTAGTCCGCCATCTTGTCACCCGTCACTTCCGGTAGTTTGTGTACAGCTTGTCGTGACGTAGGGCCCGGTCACTTTGTGAACACTGTGCCTGCATTCTATCTCTAACTCTGAATTTGATCCACATGATAAGGCTACCCTTTCACCCAATTATTAATGAATCAAACATAGCCCACCCTTTCCCAGTGTTAGAATTTAGTGTCAAGCCGGCTCTTCAGTAACTGGGCACTGCGAAGCGCCACAGTGTTGTACACACATGTGACACGGTTGTGATTGCCGGCGGGGGTGTCCGCCGCTGTGGCTTCGTCACAGCTACTGGGAGGTGCGCGGCAGTGTGTTCAGCCATCAGGATTTTTTTCTTGCCCCGTCCCATTCCGAAGCCCAGGCTGGGGAAATGTCAGTCATTTGGCAATTTTCAGTCAAATTTCCTATCCTTTCAGCCAAAAAAAAAAAAAAATTCCAAGTTTCAGCCAAAAAAAAAATGGAAAGGGAAAAGGTTGCACACATAATCCTGTATCGTGATACATGTAATAGTATATCGGACTTTAGTTTTGAAGGCTTGCATATCAGCAGAGGCTACTAAATGCCTTTAAAAATGCTACAATATTGTTTGTCTGAAGTGGGGTGTTGCCCCCGTGGTCCCACAGTAGTGTGCTACTGCTGCACCCTGGCCTAGGTTTCAGTCTTTTTTTCCCTTCAGCAATTCCCCAGCCTGGAAGCCGTGCACGGGCCGTGCTCTATCCTGCAAAATCCGGAGATCCGCTGTACCATTTGGCCACCCCGGCTCCCCGTGACACCCTCGAAATTGGTGACTCCGGCTGTGTGGCTGGAGACAGAACTGAAATAATGGCAGTTGAAATGAAATACACGTCAACAGTAACAGCTTCCGAGGCATGTCGCCGTCACCAAAATTCACCCATAAGTCACAAAAATCCAGCAGCCAAACACTCATGTCACAATGTAGGGTAAATTTAAACGAATTCCACCATTTCATTATCAAGTTTTTGTAATGTAAGCAGCGACCACCTATACCCCCTCATTCTTCCTCTGTCGTCTGCTAGCTCAGTCTTGTGCCAGCCGAGCATGATCACATATAATCCACATGCCAGGCTCAGTCGTTGTCCACTGTTTTCTCTGTTACCCGGCCTGAAAGTTACTTACAAAGCCAACAAACAGCCCCAGATTGTCATTGACTGATTACCCTGCACACAAATTTCACAAATGGGCAATAACTCTGTACAGTATTTAGCGAAATTGTGACTCTGTAACGCCCTGGAAGGTATTCGTAACGTGTACAGTTTTCTTTCTCCAGCTCCACAGAATCCGGCCTTGCTGAAAGCCTGCTACGCTGCCATTGGCGCGCAGCCGACATCCCCACGCCAACGCAGCGAAAAGAAGCCCATCCCTGATGAACAAAAGGACGAGAAGTATTTCGAGCGGCGGCGGCGAAACAACAGAGCCGCCAAAAGATCGCAAAACCTCAGGAAACGCCGAGGAGACAATAGTCTCGCCATCAGAATTCGTATGCTGGAGAAACAGAACGCGATCCTGATGGCGGAATACGAGCAACTTAGGGAGGATGCGGCTGCGCTCGGGCGATTGGTTCTGAAGAGCAACAATGTTGTAGGGGGGGGCAGGATCTTCGTGTAAAGGCAGCGGCGGTAGCTATGGACCCGCTTTTGTTTTAACAGACACAGGAAGTGGAAACTGATTTTAACGGCCGCTACAAGAACTGATTTCACAATAGACATGCTCCATTTATAGTCCGTATTGTTGAACATCGGAATCGCACATTGTGCATTGCACTTTTTAATCATCTTGCGAGTGGTATGTCTTTGATTTTTCTGTTTATATGCGACTCCAGCCCGTTGAAATTCACGCACTATGTCATGAAGTATTTTGTTGTCGTAGGTTATTTTTTATTGGTATTTTTTGTCATGTCACTTGTTTCGCAACTTTTTTTCCCCGTGATGTGATGAATATCTCATGCAACTTCGTCAACCCCGGTAAAGATAATTATGATTTGTCTGTTGTGCTGACGGGTAGGATTTTAAATGCATGTAAATAGATCACTTTTAGTTCTGTGGCCCGGTGGACGTTGAAGTCAAAACCACAGTTGTCAATAAAACCATGACCACATAGTGTGTGTGTGTGTGTGTGTGTGTGTGTGTGTGTGTGTGTGTGAGAGAGAGAGAATAAAATAATAAATAAATTAATTAATAAAAAAAATAAAAATAAAATTGAATAAATAGGTAAAAATGAAAAGGTAAAACGAAGGTTAGCAAACAGATGGGGGTGAGCAAAAAAACGTGTTTGGGGTACAACCCAAAACATCGACAGAATGACTACTCAGTACTCGGTCTTTAGAAAATCGACCTAACTAGGCCTACTTCAGTATCGGTAAGTCTCAGTGATTGCCATTTTATCAACAAACATAAAATGGAGGGGGGGGGGAATCTCTCTTTCAAATTCTTTCTATCGCAATATCCTCCCGTAACGCATGTTTTCGTCAAGTTCTATGTACAAATTACTGCAGCGCGGCCGCCTTGCTTGACCCCCGGATGCGAACTCGCCTGCCGGAGAGAGCCGTAGTGTGACGTCACGCCGAAACTACCCGAAGCTGCCCTCATTACGGCTTTGTGCATCGTACTGCGAAGCCATGGAATCCAACGACCGTAAGTACCACAGTGTTCTAACTTAGATTATTGTGAGTGATATACGTTTTTGATTTGTATTCCTCTCGACCTCCTATTTTATTTTATGGTAACTCATTTTCTTGGTTCCGATTATTTCTGATTTGTAAGATGGGATTGTAGTGTGGCAGGCAAGACCACGTGTTGGCCAACACGCGGCAGGGCTGAGATCGGAGTCGACAAAACACACCCGTTAAACTATAAAACAACGCTAAGGACAAAACATGAGTAATATGTACAAAGTCTTCAGAAACTCCTGCAATTTACAGAATTACTTGGTTTTACGTGGAATTTCTTGGTTCCGGTCTGTTCGTGATTGTAAGATCGGATTGTAGCATGGCGAGAAAAAAACACGTGTTTAAGCTACCAGCATTGCACAAGTCGATAGAGGCTATTGGCCATATCATTGTGTGTAGCAACTATCTCAAGTGTGCGGTGCGTATTTCGTAGTGTTGATGGGTGTTTCGTACTTTCGTATGAAGCTATTTGCACGTAACCAAAATGGCGTGCCGGCGACTGCTCGGGCCGTGGTCGCCGGTCATTCAGGGATATTTTGTGCATGTTTTTGGGGAAGGAGTGGTCAAAGTGAGTAGGTAAGGGTGTCTTACGCCTCTTTGCATCGAGCAGAACCAAAAACACCCGTCAAAGTGCGTGCAAATAGCTCCAATTATTTTCGTATACTATTCTTTACAATTACCGAAGGTGTTATATTACGCGCCTAGGTTCGGCGGGCAAGTACTCGATTAGTCTGGATTCTTCTTTTCAAAATACTAATATTAATATAAGAGTGGTCCAGAATGTGCTAGAATGCAGTAACTGTATATAGGGCCCGGAGATGTGTGTGTGTGGGGGGGGGGGGGGTGGGTGAGGTGGGGGTTTGGGGGTTTAACGTCCTTTTCCACCACATAGGGTGATATCAAAGACGGGGCAACGATGAAAAAGCCAGCACAAATATTTGACCCCAGCCGGGATCGAACTCACGACCCGAGCATTAGAAGTCCAACGCTCTACCATTCGACCACCCCGGCTAACCCGTGTGTGTGTGTGTGTGTGTGTGTGTGTGTGTGCACGAGAGAAGCTTGTATGTGCGAAGCTTGAGAGTGCTGTAATAAACTGCACACGGTTATAACTTTTCTACGCGCTTACGTGTCTTCTATGAGTGAGAGTTAGTTAGTTAGTTATTTAGGGCTTTAGGCAAGCAAAAGAGACTATTTCGCGGCTAAGCTGTGAGTGAGAGACTAACACGCAGTCTATAAGAACTCGCTACGTGAGGAGCGTTCGCCTGTGTCATCGTATTTATAATTATCTCGATAAGACGACGGGTTCTTCAACATATCTCCACACGTAACACGAAGCGAAGGCTTTATTTTGAATATCTCTCTAGTTCCTCAGATTGTGTCGTTTGCATGACGTCACTGGATGTAGTCAGTCCACCATTTTCTGTCCGCCATCTTGTCACCCGTCACTTCCGGTAGTTTGTGTACAGCTTGTCGTGACGTAGGGCCCGGTCACTTTGTGAACACTGTGCCTGAGACCTGTTGCCTAAGGCGAGAACTAGCGAGATCTTGCAAGAATACGCGAGTGTGCGCGTTGCGTACCATTTCTTGCTCGCTAGTCTTCGCGAGAAGACGCGAGCACGCCGAATCGTGGATTGCGCGCTAGTTTCAAGATGGCCGAACGTCAATTCGTGATTCTCGGTTAGTTGTGTAGGACTTTCTTTTGCCATTCATTTGTTGATAACAATACAAATACAACCAAGGTTAAATTGATAGCCATTAAATGCTCCTGTATCTTCCCCGGCATTGTGGTGCTGTTACTATTAGGGTCCAGATGTAGAAATAATTTACATAATTACATTTTATTATTTTAAAGTGGAGAGGGGAGACATCGTCCTCTTCGCTGAGCTCTAATAGAAATATTTTCTTCAGCAGCTCTCGTCTCTCGCACGTGGAAGCCATTTTGAATTTTTCACTTGCCAATTGGCCGTTGCATAGTCGCTCTCGCCAGTCTCGCCTCACTCGCGAGTCAGACTCGCCGAGCGAGAATGTTAGGCAACACGCCCCTGCATTCTATTTCTAACTCTGAATTTGTGAATTTGATCCGCACAATAAAGCTACCCTTCCACCCATTCATTAATTAATAATAAATAGCCCACCCTTTCCCAGTGTTAGAAGTAAGTGTAAAGCCGGCTCTTCAGTAACTGGGCACTGCGGAGTGTTGTACACACATGTGACACAGTTGTGATTTCGGGGGTGTCCTCCGCTGTGGCTTCATCACAGCTGCTGAGATTTCTGTTAGCCCCAGCTGTGACTGGGGGTTCCACGACGGGTTATCCCCTGAGTACTCAGTAGTATTAGCCGTTGGAACTGGACCGAGGAAGACTCGCTGCGGGAACTAAGGGCCGTTCTACACGTGGCAAGTTTGCCCGGCAAAAGCGGGTTTGCGGCCCCGGCAAGTCGACGGCAAATGTACAAGCAAGCTGTACAGTCTTGCTGCCCAAGGCTTGCCGCGGCAAGTTTCGGATAGAACGGCTTTCTATTTTCTCAGGGGGCCCCGCCAGGACGGCCAATCGCACGCCGCGTAGTGGTCACGTGGCCAAATTAAACACTTGAAAATGGCGTCAAAGACCTCCGTATGCGCCAAGCGAATCTCGCTGCAAGATCCACTCTCTCGCCCAGATCCGCTGTTTCTTCTTGTTTTCAGTGCAGCAAAATAACTGCAGCTGCTGCAACAGCTAATTCCTCCTCCGAACTTTCATTCACATTTTCAGCTGAGTCTGACTCGGATTCGCTCGCGACCATGGCCGGGCGAAATCGCGCGAGGTCCCTTCCAAATATGGGGTTGAAAGGGTCACACAAAAGGTCAATCAGTCGACTTGTGGTGCGGAGGTTTCCGCGTGTAGAAGCAGCGGCGTTGCGGCAGACAAACTTGTGGGGGGAAAGTCGAAGGGCGGCAATTTGCCGCTTGTCACGTGTAGAACGGCCTTAAAAAGACGTGTGATAGTACGCTTGTACACTGGTCACCTAGCACACACTCTACTCTCGTGACATTACTCTGGCATCCCACATCCCACATGGGTAGCCGGGGCGGTCGAATGGTAGAGCGTTGGACTTCTAATGCTCGGGTCGTGAGTTCGATCCCGGCTGGGGCCAAATATTTGTGCTGGCTTTTTCATCGTTGCCCCGCCTTTGATATCACCCTGTCACAAGCAGAATGATGGACAGTGTGTGTGTGTGTGTATGTGGGTGTGGGTGTGGGTGTGGGTTTGGGTGTGTGTGTGTATATCGTAGGGGTGAATTGTTCATGCCCTAGTTTACATTGTTAGGCTCAGTAGCCTACGGGTACGACCAAGATAGTCGTGACCACTACTCGCGCATGACGTGACCGTGCTTCAAGGATTTCACGGGCTAAGCGTGAACGCACAGTTCAGATTTTTATTTCTGAGTTAGGGTTTTGGGGGTGACTTTTACACTTCATGCGAGGCGGTCGGTGGGGTTTCACCTGCGCTCTCACCATAGGAATTTTTGGTGACAGTTTGAGGCGAGCCTGGAAGTATGGTTGCAAGTTCGTTTACCTGCTCATACTGAAGTGCATTTTGAATGTAGCTTCCCGCTGTGTGTGTTGTGGGCCGGCATTGTCACGGGTTGTCTGGTAAGGGTTCAAATTCTCTTTCTTCATTTCCGTGCCAGCATCCTTACCCCATTGTATGAGTGGGTTGTCCTTCGTTACTGTGTGTGTGTTTAAGTTGGTGTATTTTGTTTATGGGTAGGGCAGAGGGTAATGGGCAACGCGAACATGAGTTACTTCCGTTTGCGGTCCGCCATCTTGCAGGAACACTCCGCGCACGAGACGAGCAGACGACGAGAGATCATCACTGACATCAGTCTCGTTTAGTACACGCCATCGTTCAGACCCACGCGCATAACATGGAGAAGTCCAAGGCGAAGAAGAAAGTAAAGTACGTTTATAAACTAGATAAAGAACCCAGAGATAGGTGCCTTGACAAAATTCGACATTTGAAGGGAACAGACCCATACGAAGTGCGATCGTGGAGCACGGACCCGGAGAAACTACCACCGCTGTCATTACCCGCACATTGTCACCTATCTGGCGCTAGGCCAAAGTGCCTACACAATGCAGGAATTTAAGTGTTTCAAGACTAGAAGCACACATGAAATTCACGAATGGATGGCCGGGTCCAGAATATTAAAGCTACACGCCCGACGATCGTGACAACACCGTCATCCATGCTAAAGTAAGTGACCCTTTCCTTTGTCCTACGATTTTACAACATCACACATGGGCATAAACTGTGAGTGTGACAGAAAACTGTTTTGTCAGAACATAATTACCCTTGTTCATCTGGTGTAGATTTCTGTTGTTGAGAGTGAAATTTAATTTGTAAGTATAGTACAGGCACCTGCTATGGTGCTTCATTTTATCCTTGAAAGTGAAAGGTGTGTACATCATCATGAACCATACCTATGAACATGCTGAATGTAACTAACATTTGACAATGTTCTACAGGTGCTGCACTCCCTGCGTCCCTGGGTAATATACTAATAACCCACAAGGATGGGACAGTGGTCACAGTGCAACTGCATCAGTGTGCATGGCAGGGCTTGCAGAAACCTGCTCTCACCTGGGCACTCATTTTTTCTAGTTGGAGGCTGTTGTTCGCGCCAGGGAAACGATCACAGTGACAGCTCACTCAGTAAATTATGCATGTAGATATATATATGGATTTGATCATATCAATGGGAAATTGTCAGTTTATTTCTATTGCAAAAAAGTTAAAACTCTTGTGTGTGTGCGTGTGTGTGTTGTTGTTGTTGTTTCAGTTCTCTTATTCGTTCGTTGTTTTTTTTTTTGTTTTTTTTTGGGGGGGTGGGGGGTCTAGTGAAGTTTTGGGAGGTACACAACTTGATGTAATAAGCAGAATGCAAGTCTGATCTTTTCATGATGTGTGTTTGCTACTGTCATAGGTAAAATTATTATTAGTACTTCAAATGTTACATTGATATCATTATCAGTATTTTGTATTACATGTAGTTTTTATTTTATGCATACTGTGAGTTTGACTTTACAGGTGTTTGTCTAATGCTGGTGCTGTTTGTATAGTGTGTGACTTTCAGCCAAGCCTACATGTAATGAGTGCAGTATGGTGTTCAATTTGTAAATAAAATTGCAATGTGTGTATGTGTTGTTTTAGTGTGTTTGTTCTTGGAAAATGATTTGCTGTGTTAATGCCATCCTGATGTAATGAAATTAGTGTCACCATGTTTTAACCACACCTTAGTCATCCCTACCTATTCATTTTTTTTCAGTTTTCATTGGTAATGATAATGAAGTGTGACCAAAATTTAACAGATATTACATTTACAATCACAGTATTCATCTCACAGACACATATATGCTCAATCATTATTGTTGACATATCACTGGTCCTTGTGAAACTGGAAGATACAAGTTTATTTCAACATTTCAGACATGTTTGTTATTCACACTGACAGTGACACACTCTTAATCAATGAGAATGGTCAGGTATTGTGTGGTCGGCTTCAAAACTTGGGCTCAGCGGGTGGAACAAATTTAATGTAATTTCAGTTTATTCCAAGACAGATGAGTATGTCCTCCACTTATGCATTTGATTTACACAACACCTGGGCACATGCTGGTCAATGCACAACAAAATCGAACAATTTTTGTCCAGGTTGGTTACCTACTGCCCATCACATGGTAGAACAAGATTAATAGGTAGTATGACAAAATTCTCTATTTGCCCTGGATATTTTCTATCACTGTCTCCACATGAATTCTCAAGTGTGCTATCTGTCTTGTATCTTCAACATCTTTTGCATGCGCCTGGGCTTTACCCTTGGTGAATGCAGGTATTTTGACCTCCGCACACAATGTCACTTGTCAGAGAAGGCGGGGGGGGGGGTGTTATTGGGTGCTACACCGGCTTCAAATGACTAAATTAATCACAATGACTACCACTTACCACTATGAAAGTGTAGAGAACACACTACTTTCCATCCTGGATTATTATCAAATGTGATTTCTGGTCTCCTCACGGCAGAAACCCAGGCCCTCCGTCTGCGTTTTGTCACTTCTTTGACGTGTGGACTTTCGCGCGTCTTCATCGTTGGGAAAGCAAAAAAATCTAAGGCCATGGTTCATTTTATTGCCCTGCCGATCGTGTGAGGCACTTTTGCAGCCGACCACACAATATCTGACCATTCTGATGATGCAGGATCGACCGATACGCACGATTCCGAACGTGTTACTCAGTCACCGACGCGTCCGTAGCGACTACCGCTTGTACCTCTAAGATGGCGGCGCGTTCCCAGCATGCACCGCGCATGACGTCACGTTCGCGTTCCCCATTGTAAATTGACGTTGTAAATTTGTCATCGTCATCATCACTCATAGCCACCTTTGAGTATAAATTCGTTGTTCTACCATCTTTAAGACACTGTTATTTATGTCTTGTGAATGCCTTATGTTACGACTTTGCTAGTTCGGTGTTATAGCGCGTCAGTGAGCTAGTGGACAGTTGAGGATTCTTTACCTCGGAAGTTCTGGTGGAATATTGACAATGAGTTGTGAGTTTTCAGGACCTGCTGCTGCTGCTGACTGCATCATCTTTGACCTTTTCATAAGTATTCTTCCACCCCTTCACCGGCTGCCGTTCCGGGGTGAGCACCCTTGTTTCAAGCGGTGGACAGGAGCCAGTACGACGGCGACTACATTTCGCCGGTGTCAGCGTCACAGGACGTAACCCTGCGTGGCGTGCTGTTGCGGCGGTATGCTAGCCGCTCACTAATATCTCTACTGGCACCTACATCGTCTAATTCTTCATCATCGGCGCCGCCCCATCATTGCTTCATCATCGTCATTCCGACACGTCGACGACGTTGAGGGAGGCACTTGGCGAGACGTAAAGGGGTGCCTGGTGACACGCTTCTTCTCCCCCCCCCCCCTTCCTGCGTCATCATTCCTTCTTCTCCCCCCCCCCCCCCTCCATCGTCAATCTCCACCTATTGTAGCACAAGCCGTCGCATCGTCGCTGAGGACGGAAGCAACGACAGTGTTGTCCTTGTGTGTGTCGCGGTTGTTGCGTGGCCGGGTTGTGCGAGGCTCTGGTTTGAGCCACCAGTCTCTTGGAGGCAGGTGTGACGCTTGGGGTGATAATCGACTAATCCTTCAACCAGGATCATTATCGTCATCGCGTCCAAGTTGACGGAGACGCAGTCACGTTGGTACTCTAGTATGAAGCAGTGGTTTACACCGCTACAGTAGCCTGACGCTTTGCATCGTCTAATGTGTTGATCTTTTGGTTGCCATATTGTACTTTGCGAAATTTGCCAGAGGATGCTTGTTCCTATCTTGTTATTGTGTGTGTGTGTTGGGGGGGGGGTTTCCGGTGCTGTGCCGCTCCATATCATTGCAACGCCAATCAGCGGGTTCCTACACCACAGCACCGCGTTTTTCCAAACTGATTGGATTTGGATTGGCAGTTGTCGATTAGAAGGGCCCGTTTTCCACACAGCAACCGACTTGTACTAATACGCTATTTCGACAATCTAAAGATGTGTATATGGTCATGTTTGAAACAGGCTGGGGAATTTTCAGTCATTTGGCAATTTTCAGCCAAATTTACTATTCTTTCGCCCCCCCCCCCCAAAAAAAAAAAAAAAAAAAAAAAAAAAAGTTTCAGCCCAAGGAAAGGAAGGGGGAAAAGACTGCACACAGTCACGTGTGGACACAGATGCCATATAGGACAGTGTAACTTCGTTTTTGAAGGCTTGGATGTCAGTATTTTACTTTTTGGTGCCAAGAGAGGCTGCTAAATGCCTTTAAAAATGCTGAAATTTGTTTTCTGAAGTGGGGCATTGCCCCCCCCGTGGTCCCCCCAGCAGGACGCTGCCTCTGCACCCTGGTCTAGGTGTCAGTTTTTTCCACCCTCAGCAATTCCCCAGTCTGTTGAAAATAACGACTGTAGATAAAAGCATTCGCTGTTGAAACTTTTTGGAGCGGCATAGCAACGCGCGCGCGCGTGCACACACACACACACACACACACACACACACACACACACACACACACACACAGAGACACGAATAACAGTTCTAGTCCGGCAACAAAGACGAACACGCAGCAGTGGTGCACTGTGTGGTTCAGCATTTTTATTATTCCGAGCGGTGAGTCGTGCACTAAACTAACTTGCTTGTTAAAATTTAGTACTTGCGGTTTTAAATAAAATAAAATAAAGGACTCTGATACAATGAATGAAAATCTACAACATGAATTATTTAAGAACACATCGGAACGGTGTGTGAGGCTACAACGGGACGTGATGCATGAAAAAGAAAAAGAAATGGAAACATAAAATACATGCATGATATTGATGTAACAACAGATGAGGACGGAATATATTTAATATTTGTACCTGTATAAAACATCGGACGGATTTTCCCTGATTTCCGTAATACTGAATCTTTCCTAGATGGAAAGCGGAAGCTGGCAAAACAGCACTTGAATGTACAGCTATGAGGTGATCACAGAAAGAAAGAGGATTCTCTGTTCAACGAACTTCCGGGGTGCTTTCATGACATAGATCTACTGCTGTTCTGGCGAAAGAAAATAAATTTTCACTGCAAATACGGCATAACTAAGTTACACAAGGAAACAAAAAGAAGAAAATTTACACACGATATTCACCCCATAGCACTAGATTGGCTGAAAAAAGGCATTCTGAAAATAATTATGGGCTATTTCGAAGGCGTTAGGCTGTAATCGTGCATTACGCGAACCGCGAGTGATTGTAGAGAAGGTAAACTGAAAACGTGCATGTTGATGTTAACAGCTGTCTAAACATGCTCTTCTTTACGAATACAATCCGTAGTTACCAAAAGCCCGCTGTGCTCTCAACTTAAGTTTGACGTGAATTTATTTTTGTTTTGTTTTAAGTTCCTCACTTATATAATGCTGTTTTCACAGAGAAACGATAAAGAGTTTTACGACACATACATGTACTATGAACAACGCTCAATGTTTGAAAGATGAAGACGTGCACCACAGAAAAGAAGGAATGAGTAAAACAGCTCATTAAGGACGGAACGAATGTTTATCACAGACAAGGATGTACAAACATAACTATAAATATTCCATTAAAATATTTTCATTGGGATTTGTTTTTTGTACAAAACTATGTACAATTCACTACTGTCAACAAAAAAAAGTGTTAAATCAATCGACACATTTTCTTATCTCCCTGCTCACAGAACTAAATACGTGCACATTTATAGCTCTGTGTCCTTGCAAACTGTTGAGTACATGTTTCGTAGTGAGTCTCTCTAAATGCACAGAAATTCCGTTTGAAATCGCCAAGGATGTTTTTTCCAATTGAATTTACGAAGCAACACACCTAGCAGTGGTGGTCTCCTGTGAACCACAACGTGAAAAACCAATAAATGTACCTGTCTCAGATGAATGAATAAAAAAGGGAAAAAAAGGTACTGTCTGCTGTCGTAGCCGTTTTAAGTCTTAACAGATCTGTGGAGTTTTTTTGTTGTTTGTTTGTTTTGTTTTTAAAGAAAGTGGTCAACGAAGAGGACGCTTTGTGTATCCTTCCTGAGGGATGACTTGGTTTTTTTAACGACGTAGGTTGCTGAGTGATGTTAGCAAATGCGCTTGGCTGTCGAGTCAAGTCTGGCCACATTCATGGAGAGTCCGAAAATGTCACGCGAAAGATCTCCGGGAAGGGCGACAAATCACTTAGTAGGCTTCTGAACCCTGGGTAGCATAAGGTGGTACCCCGGCCCTGGGCGCCTGTAAAGTAAAATAAAATAAATAAATACTCAATAACTGCTTTCGTATGAAGCGCAGCTTTCACACTGAAACGAGGATTCGCTAACCACACACACACACACACACACACACACACACACACACACACACACACACACACACACACACACACACACACACAATCATGAACATCCTTTTTCAGAAACTCTCACTTATGCTTCAAAATACCAATAAATGCACACAGGAACAATAAAAATAAAAGATGAAAGAAAGAAAGACAGAACAACAACAACAACAACAACAACAACAAAACCCGCGATCACTGTAGCAAATAGAACAAAACAAACACACGCTAACTGCTGAAGGCTTGACGATAAAGGGCGGTCTTCAGGTAGGAATTATTATGATGTAGGTCAGTGTGTGTGTGTGTGTGTGTAGTGTTCCTACACTTGCGGTGAAACACAGAAGCAACAACAGACTGAAGGAACGCTCTCCGACAGTCTTCATGCTTTTTATGTATTCTAACGAAAGACCAAGAAAATATACATACAAGTCCGAGAAATGGTCGACATAGCAGACTATGATTCCACCGGCTGTGTAAATTACTCGATGTGTGAACGCAACTTTCACACAGTACGACTCCATCGTTGGTTTAAACAGTTTTATTCGTTTTGGGTCGACAAATATACGTATGCACCGGCTTTTACACAATTTTCACGAGGCTGAGCACAAGTCAAAAATTTATGTGTGCTCATAAATACAGAAAATATGTGCGGCGGAGACGTCAAATACAGTAAATCATGGTAGGACAGATATCTATAAAGAAAGAGATAGGAAGAAAGGGGATAGAGAGAATGGCCAATAAGTACTGTACAAAGTAAGATGCAGTGGGACTGTGGTTTCAACGGTGGCAGCGGGTTGTCGACTGCTAATCGTAATCGGAACTTAGGTGCCAAAGCGACCTGTTATTTCTCTAAAGTGATCTACAGTTTCAAAAAGATTTATATTATCATCGTTGTGTGAATCATGTTTCTCGATGTCAGTGTTAGCGCACCAGTCACACATCCACAGAAGCGACGTGCATATTATGACACCGAGTTACCGCCACGTCCGCACTACCAGTGGTTAGGAATAAGTGATGTTGGGCATATGCTGCAAACTGGTTTATTGCGCCTAGGAGATAAGTTGCAATATTTGCTGTATATGCGCTTAGTATTTATCTTTGTTTTATTTAGTTGTAATTGTTATTTGTTTTCTACGCTTTTTTGTAACCGGGAGTTCGAGAAACTAGCATGAAGGTGCAGCGTCTCCTGCATGTCCTAGGTTTATATTGCCCCTTAGACCAGTTTGCATCCTTTGTCCAACGTGACATTTTTGTTTGTTTTTTCATGTAGTGCAGGCACACTCAGCCGCGAATTAGTCTTTGTGGCTTGCACGGCTTTAAGCCCTAAAAACTCACTCACTCACTCTTATGACACCGAGTTACAGTTTTAGCCTTGACAATGACCAGCCCATTCTAGCACAATTTACACCACTCGCCTGTGCAAATATACTGTGGGTCAAATTTGACTGGTCTCCGCCCGCGAATAGAAAAATTAGCACATTCCTGGAGCTAACGAATACGTATCCGTGTCACGCCTTCGATCACGGTCGCGCAAATAGAGCGTTGCTTCCATTTTGAAACCTGCTTGTTATGTCTGTCTGTGCAGAAGTCCACGGGCGGTACACAGAAATTTCGTACATTTACTTCTTTGTTTTCCAAATGAAAATCTCGGCAAATTAGGTGTGAGTGCATCTTTAAATGTCAGCCGGCAGCACATGTATGGGCAAATAATTCGAATGAAATTCTTCGCAATATCAACAGATTTTTCAATGGTTCGGTGAGTGTTTTGTCTGCCAGTAGCCGACGACATTCTGGCGCCAAGGCAAAGGATGATGATTGTGTGTGTGTGTGTGTGTGTGTGTGTGTGTGTGTGTGTGTGTGTGTGTGTGTGTGTGTGTGTGTGTGTGTGTTATATGAGAGAGAGAGAGAGAAAAATTTTCCAACGGAAATGATTTAACCAAACAATGATTGATTTTCAATCAGCTGTTGCCAAAAAAAGAAAAAAAGAGAAACGGAAACACAAGAAAGAAGAAGAAGAAGAAAGAAAAACTATGGCAAAATAAAGAAAAATTACTCGAAGTCGAAAGAAATATTACTCGAAAAATCTCTCTCTCTCACACACACACACACACACACACACACACACACACACACACACACACCTGACATGGTTATTCAGATTATGCACCAAAATGGACGCTTGCAAGAAACTTTCTTATTTCCGAGATATAAACGTCTGGTTCAGTATTTCAGTTTCAGTTAGATGGGTATAACAGTCTTTTTCTGAAAGTGGAACGTGACGGAATAAATTTTAGACTTGGTGGTAGTGAGTTCCAGACTGTAGACCCAGAGAAAGCAAAACTCGTTTTATCTATGTCTACCCTAGGGAGTGGGAGTGGTTTACAACCGTTTCTCATTCCTCTAATGGCAGGTGTCGGTTGTTTAATGAGTGATTTAAGGTATGACGGGGCATTCCCGTGAATGGTACTATGTACAAGTAGACATTTGTTCAGGATATTATGTTGACTGCGCAGAGACAGAATCCCGAGCTGTTTGAATCTTTGGTACGTTGGAATGGTAGAATGAGGATGAACTTGTTTTTCTTGATCTTCTATGTAAGGAGTTGAGTTTAGATAAGTGTACTTGACCGCAGCTATCCCAGACATTAGAAACGTAATCTACGTGGGGTTTAACATGGGCAAAAGAGAGAGAGAGAGCCGGGTGGACGGACGGATACTGAAATAGACAGACAGACAGACATGCAGACCTGTGCATTCCGATTGACGGGGTATTCATACAGATTTTTACTCCCGCTCTGTGTGGTGTTTTTCACATAGCGAGGTGTGTTGTCTTGCGACTGGTGGCGTATGTCATCCTCGAAAAACAACTTCTGGTAAGCTGGGTTCTGGGGCTAAACACACACACACACACACACACACACACACACACACACACACACACACACACTCTTGTTGTTTAATTACGGAACAGAAAATAAGAAAAATCCAACAAAATGAAAACCAAATTTTGTTACATACTTTTTCTACAACCGAAAAGGCCTGATAAGTTTCTGTAAGTTTATAAAACAAAAACAAAATGAAGTCAGTGATTGGGAGTGGGAGTAGTGTGAATGCTGTTAAATTCCAAATTGTTTCCAAAGTTAGCCGAGTGAAAGACACACGTTCACGTTAAAGCACACACACATGTTTTTTCCGATGCAGAAGAACTCTGTCTGCGATTCTGAGAAATGCGCCCTCACTGACTGTCTGTTTTTCAGAGCAATCTTAAAACGTTCGTATTTCGCAAAGCCTTCCGGTACTTTCCCTTGTAACTAGCCAGGGGAGCCGGGGTGACCGAATGGTAGAGTGTTGGACGTTTGTTTAAATGCTCGGGTCGTGAGTTCGAATCCCGGCTGGGGCCAAATATTTGTGATCTTTTCAAGTTCTCGTTGCCCCGTCTTTGATATCACCCTCATGTGGTGGAAAAGGACGTTAAACTCCCAAACACCCACCCGAACATCTGTAACTAGTCAGTTTCGCCAGTGTACGTCTGTCCATCTTTGTAAAATGTGCGTGAGTGTTGTTGAGTGATCGGCGCATTGAGCTTTATTGTAAAGAAATACACCCTACAAATAAATACCAGTTATTATTATTATTTCCTTTCGTACATTTGTAGACCGGCACACACACGCACGCGCGCACGCACGCACGCACGCACGCACACACACACACACTACATTTACAGCCGCAAAACCTGAACGAAGAGGAACGAAACATATGAGGGTGGGTGACCGAAAGCGGTTCACTACTGCGCATCACGGGATTACATTAGTGTTGAGGGAGTGGATAACCAACCTTGGGAGCTGCTCCAAGGCCGTAGTCGCGGTGCTGTTGCCGGGGATCGGGCAAGTACTCATCTCCCCTGGCCGCCTGGGGCTGGTGGAGCACACGTGATACATGCATTATATGCAAGTGCTGACACTTATCACACATGATAAATGCTAGTGCTGACACGTATTACACAATCATGATAAATGCAAGTGCTGACATGACAGTATTACACATGATGATTATACGCAAGTGCTGCTAAGTAACACACACACACACACACACACACACACACACACACGCACACACACACACAACCTCTAAGCTACCGCGGACTCACAATCACCTGAGCTGACACATTCTCCGATAGCATTCGTGACTGTCAAAATTTTCTCAGGATTTTGAGTCCGAGGTAACGTAGGGGTTACGAGAACATTTCAATTCGTAGGAACACGCAAACATTTACTGGGCCCGTATGTAGAACTCGAGGTTAATTTTAACCCACGTCTACGGGCCTAACCCAGACTATAACTAAAGAAACCCGAAAGCAAAATTAAATTAAAACAGGAAGCGAAGAAAGGAAGAAACAAAACGGCTTAGACACCTTGCTGGAATGGACACGCTTCCTGATTTAAAACTAAAAAACAACAGAAAATTTAACCCTAGAGCTAGTTTAGTTAGAGGTTAGACGGCGTGACGCTAACCCGGGGCTAAAAGCCGTAACCCTGACTAGTACATACGGGCTGTGATCAGTCAACTGACCCCACACACACACACTCCCAAACCAAGTTTATACGGCTACGTGTACTCACATTCCATGCGTTACTTGGAGTAATTTAATCCATTTCTGTCTTTGTTTATGTTCTACGAGAGCCTGCACCAAAAGAATTTCCCAGTAACGACACGAATAAATTGATCCCTATCTGTATCTTTACATGCACGCACCTGTGGTGAAGCCCTAAGTCCATATTGAGGTTTCTGCCGATGTAGGTCTTCACTCCGTGACTGCACATTGAGACAAACACACACGTGGGAGATGCAACGACTGAATAAATAATGGGTTTAAACAGGTTTATTGCAATACAGTTTGTGCCATGTAAACAAACAATTACTGAGTATGAACAAGCATCGCTTATACTAATGCTCAGGGGTGGAACAAGTGCATGTTGACGGTATTGCAATGGCAGTAATTATAATAAATTAGAGCTACGAGAGAGAGAGAGAGAGAGAGAGAGAGAGAGAGAGAAACAATGACAACAATGACAATTGCTTTATTCAGTGGAGGCTCAAGGCCCATGACTGAAGGGGGGGACAGTGCATGCATACTCAACCGCAATTCACATGTATAGATCTACAAGATTCAAAACAGCAGATCTCGAGCACAAGGCACAGTACATATAATAGAATATTAGTAAGATGCAAGTCATCCCGGTATAACGACAGGAACCGGGAAAACTATAAATTATAGATATTTATAGCTAGACCCCAGAAGCATGAGGTAACGTTTAACATATGATCTAGACACACTTCTTTCTAATCTCAAGAGCTTTGTAAATGAATGAGGCCAGACTGCGCATGAGGGTAACACTGTTGCTTGCCATAATAGCTGAAAACTTAAAAAGTGTTGGGCGGCGTGTAAACTTTGGGGGTATGAACTGTGTTCTAATTTCTGCGTATTTTGTGCAAACAAATAGAAAATGAATTTCTGTCTCATCCTCTTCACAAAATGGACATTTCCAACAAACTTCGCCTTCTGTACTGTAGCGAAGCTTATGGCATTTTAGATGTGAAACTCTAAGCCTGAACTTTATAAGTGTGTCTCTCATTCCTATGTGGTTAAGCTCATTCAGGAAGGAACTTTGTACTAGAGAAGTCTTGAATGTGTTGTATGGGGAAAAACGCTCACTGCTGTTTATTTTACAATGCCATTCCTGTTGAAAACAGTCTATTAGCCGCTGCTTAAAATCTTTCAGAAACTTTTTTTACATGCCCAACACCTTGGTTTTCCCACACATAACCAAAACCATAACGATACAGAATAACCATAATATGATGGCCCCATGTGACTTTGTTCTGTGTATGTAAATTCAGTAGCATGTATATAAGCTTTCTTAGGCAACCTTTCTTCTGGTAGCAGCATCAATTTTAACCAATACCCTATACATCTCACAGCCATATTTATATGTAAGGGGTGCCGACCACATTCACCATAGATCATAGCATTTGAAGTTCTGCTGGACACACCCAGAAACCTTTTCATAGCAAATAAATGGACTTTTTCAATAATATTTTGATCAATTGATAACCCCCAAACCTCAGAGCCATACAGAAGTATAGGCTGTATTTGTGCATCAAATAGTTTGAAGAACAGTGATTGACAACGGTCACCAAGCTGCCATAGTACTTTAAGTATTGAAATGACACCTCTACGTTGCCTTGATCTTCAACGGCCTGTGTAAAAACACGAGTAGACAGAAAAATTCCTAGGTACTTGTAGGCATTGATAATATTAACTTTCTTAATATTAACCATCATAAAACCAAACTTCTCTTTTAGCTAAGTGCCCACCATTACGAAAAACTACAATGTTTGACTTCTCCATGTTCACAACAAGGCTCAGGCGCTTAGCCATATCGCACAGAATATTCAGCTGGTTTTGTAAACCCACAATTGTATCAGCAACCAATGCAATGTCGTCAGCAAATAGAAAGATAAATAATTGCAACAAATCAGGTGATAGCTGTATACCATGTTGGCCACTATTTCTCATTTCAACAGTTAATTCGTTAATAAATAACGAGAAAAGAATCGGGCTGCTATTTTCTCCTTGTTTCAACTCAAGCCGAGGGGGCAGTCAAAATAGTCTGACAGGTCAGAACCACCAGTGCGAACTCGTGCCCTGACTACTGCAGGGCTCCCTAAACTGTGCGTCTGTGCGTAATTTACGCACTGAAGTAAAAATTTACGTCCTAAAAAAAATTCGAGGGGGTACGTTGAAGCATTAGGAACGCGATCTGTGCTTAGCTTGACGCACTACCTCTGCACTACCGTGCGTACGCCAATAGGCTTGTGATCGAGTGAGTGTTCTCCTTTGCCATGGCCGCGTTCAGTTCGGTCCTGTTTTTTGGTTCAGTTTAAACCTGGCAATCATAGGACGAGGTTTACTGTCACGACCCCGATCGGTGTTAACACGTTTGCCGAGTCTGTGCGCACGGACTATGTCTTCAGCACACCATACCTTGCCAGGCACTGTGTTGGTCAAAATGTCCACGATCGTGCTTGCACACGTTCCGTATGAGTCCTCACCTGTTTCGGGGACACCAAAGAAGCGGAGGTTGTCGCGGCGGGAAAACCCTTGCAGCTTATCCAGTTTATCGTCAAATGCATCAAAAGAGGCTGACACTGACCGTACTGACTGTTCCAACTGAGACGTCTTTTTCTCAATGCCATCCTGCCGTTGCTTCATCTGTGAAAACTCGGCTGACCGTCTGTCAATGCACAACTTTAGGTTCTGTATCTCGCCTTTTACACACTTCTTGATGCTTTGTTCATGCTTGTCCAACATACTCTGCATTACATCACACGAAATCGCGCCTCTCGTGCTGCCTATGTCGTGCAGTGTACAGTGTACAGAGTATTGTCAATCGGCATGAACACACCGTGTCGCTGGATCAGTCACAACTCAAGCCGCACCCAAGTCCAGGAATAGTTATGGAAAATTCCTCGTCATTTCCTAATGTCACCAGCATGAATTTTATACAGCTAGGATCAGCGAAGGATCGCGAGGAGGACCACGGTAATCACAATCACCAATGAGGCAATTAGTCCGGGTTAATTAGCAGAAACTGCACTCGTGATCACCAGAGGAAAAAATTGCGTGTGAACGCGGTGAGTACGAGCTCCCCCCCCCCCCCGAGAGAGAGAGAGAGAGAGGGGGGGGGGGGGAGGAAGGTCTAAGTGTACTCACAATGACTGAGTAAATAATTCTGATTTTGATTCTTTTAACACAATTCCTACCAAGAAAATTTGGGGTTGCGCACCAGTGGCCACACACACACACACACACACACACACACACACACACACACACACACACACACACACACACACACACATCATTTAATTCGGCCTCACACACACACACACACACACACACACACACACACACACACACACACACACACACACACACATCATATTTAATTCAAGTCTGCTTGGACTTAAATTTGGCGTGGAGGGAGTGTTGCAGTTTCCTTATACTCGTGTTTGTTGCAGTGAGAGCCGTCAATGAACCGTTTAACCATGCCTAATTCTCGCCTACAGGGGGAAAAAAGTCAAAAACGTGGCATGCTTGTACAAAATATGTTAAAGAGTTCATGTCCAACAAAATCTAAAACACACATGAAGGATGTGTCATTGACCGATTTAAAAAAAAGAAGTTATTTATTGTGTTACCACGACGGACATCAAAATGATGTCCTATCCATTCTGTGCCAGAGTATACAACATTCAGGAGAAATTTCCTGCTTACCGTTAGCCAGGACAATAATTTTTGTTCTATTATAGCTCTCATGGATATGGAGTCCTGCATGTACGATGAAAAATGTAATATGAAAAGTGTGGCTGTTGCGTTCATGTGAATTCAACAGTACTTAGGCTTACAACATACACTGAGGCTAGAGTGAAAATCAACGATGCCATCAAAACGAGTGTCACGTGCAACATGAAACATAATTACGCCCATTTTACATCACCCCGGAATTGCAAGAAGGTCCTTAAAGCCTGCTCTTAACTGGGCACTGCGAAGCGCCACAGTGCTGTCCACAGTTGTGATTTTGGGGGTTTCCGCCGCTGTGGCGTCATCACAGCAACCTGGATTACAAATAACCACAACTGTGACTGTGACTGTGGTTTCCACAACAGATTCTGATTGGCTGTACTGCGTCACTCGGCGCGCAAACATGGCGGACAGTGCATCTTCGATCGGCTTGTCACCGAGCACAGCTGTGTTCAGTCAGTATTGTAGTTAGTAGACACACCGAGCGCAACGACTGTGAGGTGCACACGTGTGTTTCGCGCGCTGTGCCGCCCAGTTAAGAGCAAGCTTAACTTTGTGGCGGGTGAATTATTACCCGCTCATACTCACCGGTCTGTCGTAGTGATGCAGGGCGTTTTCTAGGTTGACTTTCTTCCTAATGACCGGATCTTTTGGTGCCCCACCGCCAGAATGTCCCCACGCCCTGTCCAGCGATTCGAAGTGCTGAGAGGGGGGGGGGGGGAGGGGAACAAGTCAGAATGATTATCACACGGCAGCATAGTACATGTACATGCATGTCATGATCAGTTGCCCGTAAGTGTCGATAGAGACCAGTGAAACGCTGGATATATAGAAAGCATCAAACTGCATGTTGTTACGCCATACACGCTCTTCACCTGCCTTCCCACCTGCACCTGCACCTGTCTCTCTGTCTGTCTATCTATCTATCTCCTGAGGGGGGGGGGGGTGTCTATGATACACAAACAGTTTAAATGTCTTCTCCGTCTATTCTGCATAGCGATTGCACCATTAGGGCCGCTGCTACACGTTGCCAGGATCGGCACTTGTAGGGCTGGAAACGCTGGAAACCCTAATTAAATCGCTGGTGGTCAGCTGACATATCCCCCTTGCCGCTGCCGGCGCGGCAATAGAAAACCGTCCTATTTTTCCTGGCAGCCAGCTAGCCGCAGGCGGCCGTAGCCAATCAGCGGCGAGCAATGCCCAAAGCCTGCAACGCCGCAGGCTGCGTGTGTGGGAAACCCCCTGTCCGCCAGCAACCAGCCGGGTACGGCAACATGCTGACTGGCAGTCGTGTAGCCGTACCAACTGAGCATCATGGTGTCAGCACTACACATGAGCCATCGCGCAAAACTCAATGAGGATCCGAGGAAAGGATCGAGAAGGATGATCAGATTCTGACCTTGTTCGATTCCTGCTGATCTCGCATCTTCTCCAGTTGTCGGTTCAATTTCCGGTCCTCGGCGAGTCTCGTGAGTTCGTCGTGGTACATCTTCTTCTCCGACTCTTGTTTCGGCTGGTAGTTCATTTTCTGCACAAAGAGACCGGGCAGAGGATGACGTCAGTAACTTGAACTACGCGTCACCCACCGTGCACCACCATCCCCACTTTAGTGCAAAACTGACAGCTGAAAGTGACCGGTGGACTTTCGTAGGAGTCGCCCCCCCCCCCGACCACACACACACACACACACACACACACACACACACACACACACACACACACACACACACACACACTTCCGTTCCACATTGTTGCGCATGCGCCATCGTGTACTTGTATGACGTATTGATGGCGGGAAACACACACGCGCGCACACACACATACATGTACCGTGACATGCGCGCGATAGGGCACAATGATGGTCAGTGATTTGACAGGTGAAAGGGACAACGGGACTGACAGACTTTTATCGGAAGAGGTGATCACCACCCGCTTAACTGCAGTTACTTATCGAGGGCACAAAACCTTTCAACGGCAGTGACGCGCTAATTGCCTTTAGGTGTCGCGGTCGGCCGTGCACAGTAGGGGTTGGGCCACTCAACGGCTCAGCGGCGGCTCAGCGGCGGCTCAGCGGGGTAGTGCCGCGGGCGGACTGTTGTGAATCGACTGTCGACGAAGTGTGAAGTGCAAACAAACGGCCAGCGCTGGTCCGCCCGGAACAGGCGGATGGTCGTTTTGCAAGCAGATGCGTGTGTGTGCGAGCGTTGTTGTTGTTGTTGTTGTTGTTGTTTGTGTGTGTGTGTGTGTGTGTGTGTGTGTGTGTGTGTGTGTGTGTGTGTGTGTGTAAGTGTGCTCTGTTTCTGTCTTGTACACAACGAAAACATAAACTCTCTTTCTCTCTACTGAGGAAAAGCTTTACGATAGAAAAGGATTAGCCGGCCAGGAGCACACCCTTGACGATCAAGGCCTGGTGATTGAAACTGGGCGCTAGTCGCGAAAGGTGTGAAGACTTGCCGTGGCCCTCAATCAGTAGCGGTAGCGCCACGCCCTGGATCAGTCGTCGAGAACTGATGAGCTAAACTGATTCAGCAAACACTTGCACACCACCCTGAAAGGCGCCAGTAGACGGTGGGACACGTGCCTATTTTTCCTATGATGTTGTTAACTAACTTGTAGTTTTCCCATTTTACATTTCTACATATACCACAAACCCGCTTCCTTTTTCACTATTTCAGTTATTTGTTATGTTTGAACTCGTCCTCGCATGTCAGGGCACATACTTACACGTCCTCGCACCTTTTGGACGGACAGCCCTAACTGAATCGCGTTTTTCAAGTGTGCACGTGACATGCATTCTCGACAATCGGAAAAAAAAGACATAAGGTTCACTACGATCAGGAGATAAGTAAAACAAATACTCGCAGGGCGGATGCCATAATAAGAACATACATATATCACGTAAGTGGACTTGTTGCAATGCGTGTGCGCGTGATGTGGAATTTATAAATGTGACAAAGATAATCAACGAAACAAACAACAACAAAAACCCAAACACAACAGTCTGATTCAACGACATGACAAAATGAATGAAAAAGTGTATGGTGAAAAAAATGGATGGTGAAAATGGATGGTGAAAAATGGATGTAAAAATGTAGAGATTATTGTACTGCGACACAAACATCTAACTAATAATCAGTAACCATAAAAGGTAGGCGTTTGTCGTAATAAGCAGTGTTGACACTTCTAACAAGAATAACTGTATTAGTAAAATTGGATAAAATGTAACCTAAACAAACATCAAAACGGAAAAAAAGGCAAATTATACGTCGTTAGAATCGCAATCCTCAGTTGCTTCTGTTTAAGTGATTGACATTTCTTCATGTCAAAAGCAGTGAAGCAACACGTACGAAAATGGAAGTCGGATTTGAAGCAGTAAGTCCAGGGCTTAAAATTGTCCACCTTTTGGCAAATGTCCACCTCTGGCTAAAACTTTTCCCTCCCTCCTAAAATGTTTTTACTCCTCTGAAACACTTGGAATCATGGAATCATGGAATCATGCCAAAACGCGCCAAATTGCACAAGTTTCAGTCACATTTTAAAACTTGTCCTTTCCCAAAAAAAGTGTTTCCTCCCCTGAAGCACTTAAAATTATGTCAAAACGCGCCAAATTGCGGGGCACAGGTTTTAGCTTAATTTTAAAAAGTGTCATTCCCCAAAAAAGTGTTTCTACCTCTGAAGCACTTAAAATCATGCCAAAACGCGCCAAATTGCACAAGTTTCAGTCACATTTTAAAACTTGTCCTTTCCCAAAAAAAGTGTTTCCTCCCCTGAAGCACTTAAAATTATGTCAAAACGCGCCAAATTGCGGGGCACAGGTTTTAGCTTAATTTTAAAAAGTGTCATTCCCCAAAAAAGTGTTTCTACCTCTGAAGCACTTAAAATCATGCCAAAACGCGCCAAATTGCACAAGTTTCAGTCACATTTTAAAACTTGTCCTTTCCCAAAAAAAGTGTTTCCTCCCCTGAAGCACTTAAAATTATGTCAAAACGCGCCAAATTGCGGGGCACAGGTTTTAGCTTAATTTTAAAAAGTGTCATTCCCCAAAAAAGTGTTTCTACCTCTGAAGCACTTAAAATCATGCCTAAACGCGCCAAATTGCACAAGTTTTTTTTTTTTTTTTAAGTGTCCTTCCCAAAAAGTGTTTCCTCCCATTAAACAATTAAAATGCATCAATTTACACAGATTATAGTGGAATTAAAAATACCCAAGGGAGCATGCCTCCGAACGCCCCTAGCATTACACGTCTGCTGACCAGATGCACGTACTTGGCTTTGCCACTTTCAGGCTGGGGAATTGCTGAAGGAAAAAAAAGTCTGAAACCTAGAACAGGGTGCAGCAGTAGCACACTACTGTGGGACCGCGGGGGCACTGCCCCACTTCAGAAAAACAAATTTTAGCATATTTAAAGGCACTTAGTAGCCTCTACTGGCACCCAGAAGTTAAATTTATACTGCGTTGGTACTGATATGCAAGCATTCAAACCCCAGTGAAGTTACATGTAGAGTTTATGTGTGCAACCTTTTCCCCTTTCCTTTTTTCGGCTGAAACTTGGATTTTTTGGCTGAAAGGATAAGAAAAAAAATTTGACTGAAAATTGTCAAATGACTGACAATTCCCCAGCCTGCACTTTGTCACGAAGTGCTTCACACTTTTCCTCCCGTTGGATAATTTTAAGCCCTGAATAACATAACAAAATGTGATGCATGATACGTAAACAGAAAAAGTGTGTCTCTTCGGCGAGGTGAAGACATATCTCAAGAATATCTAGTGCAGCACGGAGCACTCTCACCTCGGTTTTACCCTTAGCGTCATCTGCATTCCTCACATTTTTCTGGTCCTTGGTGGGAAGTAGGCAAAGAAATGATTGTATCCATCAATAGTCAGCATTCTAAGATGATCATGGTACTAAAATCCTGAGAGGTTTTAAGTCTCAATACGTTTGTCAAGCATACAACAACGCCATGGAACCGGCCCCCGTAGTGTAGTGGTTAGCACTTTGGATCATGAACCGGGAGACCCGGGTTCGAGTCCCAGCCGAGGCAAGCGGGATTTTTCCTACGTAGGTCGGCTCCTACCCAGAGCGGGTGTGCTATGGGCCCGATGGGGGTTGCCACACAGCCGAGTTTCACCCACTTCAGGGGTGCGACGTTGGGGGTGCTTCCCTTAGTATGACACGTCTTGTGATGTGGATGATTACACGGCTGGCACCGCAGGTGCCGTAGTTCCTGGGCCTGGTGAACGCCGGGATATTAATTTTATGACAGGAAGCGTGGAATGCGGCCCTGTCCCGCAGTCCCAAATCACACGGACCTCCATAGCATCATCTTACTATCACCCTCATTTCCATCAGCATGCATAATAAACATTGCCCCAGCTTTCGAGCCCTCCGTGGATTCCACCCATGACCTGGGAAGAAGACCACTGGAGCTGGCAAAAAGAGTTGGGGCAGCAAAAAAAAAAAAAAAAAAAAAAAAAAGTGCCGCGTAATGAGCAGACGCTATTTGGTTGCGGACTGAAGACCTACTAGACAGTTATATTAAGCGACTTTGTTGGTCGGCGTGTACTACAGCAACGGAAGCGCTAGGCCATAGACAGTCACTTTTCTTTACTAACAGAAACTGCAAAATCACGAAAGAGGTCGCAGTGGCCAAAAGAAACATCTGTTCATTTGGCATTCAACAGCCTTACAGCTTTTTATGCTGCAGTTTTGGTTTAAACAGTTTTTATTCATTTTGAACGAATAGAAAATGCACTCACACAATAGCCACGAGGCCGAGCACAACAAGTTAAAAACTTATAAATGTGCTCATAAGTACAAAAAAAAAAAACCATTTGCGGCGGAGGCGTCAGATGCAGTATTATAAGACAGATCTGTAAAGAAGAGATGCTGCAGTTTTGCCCCTAAGAACTCATTTCGAGCATAGAGACTTAAAATGTGCCTTTACTGATTGGTCATACCAGGGCGGTACCGAATGTTCTGGGGCAACACGCATTCCTGCCGGCCATCTGACGGTATTTTCTCATGCGTATTTTTTGTTTTAAGCCTGTTTCTATATTCTGGCTAAAAACAGGTCTAAACGTCAAGGAATTGAAAAGAATTTTACAGACTTTGGGGTGTGATTTGATAAGTTTTTTAAATAGTTTTTTTTTTTTTAAATCAATTCCATGCCACTCACTTCCGCCTTTTTTCATCATTATCATTATTATCACCTTAAGATTAGTGTAGCTTGGAATTGCTTCCGGTTCTCTCCGGGGAGCCGGGACAATCGACTGGTAGAGCATTGGACTTTCAAAGCTCGGGTCGTGAGTTCGAATCCCGGCTGGGGCCAAATATTTGTGCTGGCCTTTTTCTCGTTGCCCGTTTTTGATATTACCCTTACGTGGTGGAAAAAGACGTTAAACTCCCACCCACCCACCCCACCCACCCTCCTGTTCTCTAGCACATTGGCAGAGTCGTAGTCAAGAGTATCAAAGGTGCCAAAGGAAAAATGACTTACGATTTTGGAGACGTCCGAGTTTGGAAGATGCTGGTTGGTGAGTGTGCCGGTGATGGGGTCCCGTCTAGGTTTGCCCACCTGTCCCCTTCTCACCAGCTCCGCCAGCTCACCTTGCTAAAAACACAGAGACAAGTACAGGGCTCTACCATAAGCGAAATATGTTATGATCTGCTTATATGGTTGAGCTGTCGTATCATGTTTCGTATAGCAGAAGAACAAGAACAAGAACAAGAACAACAACAACAACAACAACTGTAATCGGTGATCCGTACTGCAAAATTAATATTCACTATGGACATATACATAAAAGTAAAGCAATCGTCTAAAATATAATTACTGACCGTAAGCCCAATCGTCTACTCAATCCTAACACCCCCATCCCCCCCCCCCCACTACACCCCCCCCCCACTCCTTTCTCCCCGTCAGTGTTCGGACTTACCGGAGCTTTCTGTTCCCGAATCTGGGCTTCTTTGATTCTTCTTTGTTCTTCCATGCCCGCTCCTGTAGGAACATTCAGAGGTACATTGAAACAAGAAGAACTGATTTGACAAAAAATGGACTAAAACCAAGATAAACGCAGAGAGAGAGAGAGAGAGAGAGAGAGAGAGAGAGAGAGAGAGAGAGAGAGAGAGAGAGAGAGAGAGAGAGAGAGAGAGTCCAGGATTAAACATCGTCCAAATGGAAGCAACCCCCCCTCCCCCCCCAAAAAAAAATAAAAAATAAAAAAAATAAATAAAATAAATAAAATAAAATAAATAAATAAATAAAAGAAAAAAAGAAAAACATCCAGTCTTCAAGGACTTCCCACTCACGTAAATCGTGCAGCATGACTTCCTTCGCTCGTACTTTCTTCCTTTGTTCCGCCGAGTCGGTCTGGAAAGAAAGAAATCGCAAATACAACACCACGTTAAAGCTATGAGAGTTTAAATCGACGAATATAGCTGCGACACAGAGGCTGAATTTCTAAATCGACAGAGTCAAGCGTAAGTTTAAACACCATTTCTCCCCCTTTTTCTTTTAAAAGAAAAGAAAGCTGTTGATATTGTCATCGGCACGTATGAACGTCAGAGGGGAAACAGCATTTTTAAGATCTCACCACCCCCCCCCCCCCCCCCCCCAATTCAAAATTTATACAGAAAAGTTTTTAAGGAGGAAAAGAAAAGAAAAGAAAACAACAAACAAAACAAAACAAAACAAATACCTATAGCATCCACTTTTCGACCTGTTCAGGAAAGACAACACCCGTTGCTGCACTGCCGTAGCCAACTCGCTTAAACTCGATGGCTACAGCACTGAATCAATAAGACTTTTAGCGCCAAAAAAAGATGTAACCGGGTGCCAGCGGTCCGGTTCATGCAGACAGGGAGGCAAACACAGAGGTCGCTATGGCATGATTTTTTTTTTTTTTTTTTTTTTGGAAGGAAAACAAGGCAGAATACAGAGCAAACGCAGTCACGCGCGGCAGGGCTGAGAGCGAGAGAGTGTGTGTGTGTGTAGCGAAGCGAACACCGTCAAAGTACATAAAGTGGCCGCAGCAGTAAGCAAATTTTTCCACAAACCTTTTTCTCAAAGTTGCCAAATGTGTTCGTGGTGACGTTGCCGTAACGATCCTTCACGGGTGCCCCACCCCCGGGCCGGCCCCAGGGGTCAAAGATGGGGTTCTCTTCGTCCGGTAGTGTGTACCTCTTCCCCGGAATATTCTCGCGGATTTTGGAAGCTGTAGGAGAAAATGTAAACATGTAATCAATCGTACTGAAAAGATAGCGATGACAAAAGCAGAAGACAAACAGTAGAAATATTCCAAGCGGGGTAATCAAGATGGACGACCTTTTCCCGTTGCCGAATCGGGCCACAGAACGGTACTGATGCAAATTTCGAGGAAAACGCTAGGCGCATTGAGTTTTATTTAAAGAAATACGCCCTACAAATACCATTTATTATTATTATTATTATTATTAATAAGTTATTATTATATTATTCCTCTTAAACAAAGCGTTGCATATGACTCCCTAGAAATGCTTTAAAATTTTCACACACACACACACACACACACACACACACACACACACACACACACACACACACACACACACACACACACACACACACACACACACAATCCGGCAGCCAAAGACTCATGTGTAGAGCACATTTAAAAAATCCCAATATTCCGTTTTCTGGCAATGTTTGCAGCGACCACATCATTCCTCTGTCGTCTGCGGCCTCTTGTGCCAGCCGCGCATGAATACAAATAGTCCATAAGCCAGGCTCATTTTCCCCTAATTTTACTGTTACCTGTGTTTACAAAGCCATCAAAAAGCCCCAGATTGACTTTTTTTTTTTTTTACTCTACACACAAATTTAAAAAGGGGCAAAAATTTTCTACTATATTTAGCGTAGTTCTTACTACATGACCCGGAGGCGATTAATGTCCTGTAGCCGAAAGTCCCAACGGCGATTGCTCTCATTTTAAAGCTGTTATTTTAAAACATGAGCATATACACATCTCCAGGCTGTAGCAACGTATGAGTACAAGCCGGTTTCTGGTTGGTAAACTGACTGGCGGCCCCTTTCAATCGTTCTAACCGACAATTGAAAATCCAGTGTTATGGGCGTTTTGAATTTGGAAAAACGCGGTGCTATGGGGTGGGGACCCGCTGATTGACGGATTGACGGTGGTATGATTTGGAGCGGAACAGCATCAGAAAAAAACGCCCTGTCCATTTTGTTTCACCCCCGTGATTCGGTGTTTCCCAAAGTGTTTTGCACACACCGACCTGACAACTCAAGGGGTCTAACCTCTTTCCACCCCGTCCCTTCTACAGTGGGTGCCCTCCCTTTGAATGTTAAACAGCACGATGAACGAACAGACAGAATGGTCACTATGAAAAATTATCGGCACTGTTCTGGCCAACTTGGTAGGTGCAGTAATTATGATTATTACACTGACAAGTCTGACAGGAATTTGCTGCCCCATACTGAAACTAACTAACTAACTAACTAACTAACCATACTAAAACTAAGTAAGTAACTAAGTAACTAACTGAACTAAGTAACTAATGCTCACATCCATAGTCGTCCCTCTCCATAGTAACAGGGAAGCGCG
The DNA here is from genome assembly GCA_018292915.2 of Batillaria attramentaria. Taxonomy (NCBI): domain Eukaryota; kingdom Metazoa; phylum Mollusca; class Gastropoda; family Batillariidae; genus Batillaria; species Batillaria attramentaria. Next base: position 536,944 of record JACVVK020000268.1, read on the forward strand.
TAATGGGTTTTCCCCTGTCGTCCCTCACTGGAGCTCCTGCCCCGCCCCGGGAGTTCTCAAGGTCAAGGCTGCGCTGTTCCGGCTGTGGGTAAAACAACAGGGGCACGTGACACTCAGTGAACTTGTCATGCATGTGAATTTATGTAAAAGGGAGAAGAAAAAAAAAGGTTCCTGCCGAAAACGAATGTGTATTTTAGCACAGTTTGTGTGACTTCCCCGATCACTCATGGGTGACCCGAACTAGTGTCCAGTTACAGTTCAACGTTCAACGTGCACTGAGGTGTGTGTGTGTGTGTGTGTGTGTGTGTGTGTGTGTGTGTGTGTGTGTGTGTGTGTGTGTGTGTGTGTGTGTGTTTAAGCTTTGTTTGTTAAGGTTTGTATTGTACATTGCATGCAAAACGCCTCACACCTGAAACAAGAAGGGGAGCACGGTGCAACTGAACAGCTCACGGACACATGAGCAAAATAAAAGAGTGTAATGAAATATATAAGTAACATATCTACATAGACAAACGTGCTAAAAAAAAGAGCACACTTACCGGTCGTCGGGGCCCGTCCAAATCTGAAATCAAAAGGAAGTGTGACCGATTGATGATAAGTAACCGACATAAACATAAACATGTCATCCTAGAAGATAATGGAAAAGTCATAAGCAGGTCTTCATCACGTCAAAATCCTCTCGTCTACACGCTAGATGTCTCGCGCGTTAACCCTACACTGTTAATCCCCCCCCCCCATCCCGTTTTTCCCAGTCAGAATCTGGAAGCATTCGTTCACACTACAAAAAGCTTTAAAAAAAATTGTGTGTGTGTGCTTTATTTTGGTAATAATTATACAGGGTTTGATGTTAGTGCACGCATTTGAGCTGAAAACAACAACAACAACAACAACAACAACAACAATAACAACAACAACAACAACAACAACAAAGTGGGATGGACAATTGAAATAATAAGAGAAGTTTTGACAAGATGAAACTCTACGCCTAACTCCAGAAGAAAATAATGTAAAACACGAACTCTTATGAACCATTCAGTATTTCAAGCACTTACCAAAATCAACGGATGGTCTTTGATTGAAAGAATCACGCATTCCCTGGAAAACGAATAAAACATTTCAAAGTAACCGACAGGTTGCAAAATGAATGAATGAATGAATTAATCAATGAATGAATCAATCAATCAATAGAAACACAGACAGACAGACAGACAGACAGACAGACAGAATCAATCAATCAATCAATCAATCAATCAATCAATCAATCAATCAATGAGAGAGAGAGAGAGAGAGAGAGAGAGAGAGAGAGAGAGAGAGAGAAATGAAATGAAACTTTGAAATGAAATGAAACTTTGAAATGAAATGAAACTTTATTTGTCAACGGTAAAAGACATTGGTCCAGTGGTCCAGTTTTCATTCTTGCCGTAGAGAGAGAGAGAGAGACAGAGAGAGAGAGAGAGAGAGAGAGAGAGAGAGAGAGAGAGAGAGACAGACAGACAGACAGACAGACTCACATAAGAACCATTCATCATGCCGTTTGATGGTCTGTCAGCATCTCGTGGGTCAAATGGGGGTCCTGAAAATGCAACGAGATACAGTAAGACATAAAAGCAAAATGTTCGTATCCCAGTAAGAACGACGCTCCCAAAACATTCAGTCTATATACGTCTTCAGACCACCTCTCGCTGGGTCAACCATTGTCCTGTGCTGAGAGGAAGTAACTGTGACCTGGAACAGTTAAGTTTTGTCTCCGTTATCTTTCTCGCGAACATGCAACCACACGGTTTGTGCAGTGCCCTTGCATACCGTAGCCAACCACACACCTACACCCCAGGCGCTGACGCGTGAGGTCGGTGTTACCAAGCACCCACAACCTATGTTTTCTCCACTCTCACTGTGGCCGCTATGCCCAATTTTTCTAATCAAAACCTTTTACCCATAAAAGTGCATATGATTTTCTTTCAAACCATACCAAACACGATTAGCAGACATCTGAGGCAGACCTCTTTAAAAAGAAAGTTGAAAAATTGGTAATATCGCCCGGTTGGCAAGGGTTGTGCACGCACACAGTGCCAGCGTCAAGGGGGAATTCCACGGCGCGCGGTCAAGGTCGGCAGTGAGTTATTCCGTGAGTCAAAACCCAACTATGCTTTGACACTGATCTGAGTGGCGCTAAAAAGTATTACTGAGCTTTTAACAATAATTATACTGTTCACTGCTCTCCGCAGCGTGAAAAAAAAGAAGTAAAAAGATCCCAACGGATCATATAATCATGGCGATGTACATCTTTACAAGCTGAAAACAAATGTATTATTCTACCCACCTCGTGCTGGCTGGTCTCTTGGGCTTTTTAACTGCAACACACAAATATTTACGCTACAAACATAATATCGAAACACTGAGCAGGGCAAACAGAAACTGTGAACGACTTTAGTGGGCAGAAATTTGGTTACGGATGTTTTCTTCGCCAGGTCGATTCAAAATCACGTGCCGACTCATCTAGGCAACTGACTGGTGTGACGAGGAAAAAATAGGACCGCGTTGTATTCACTGGCGAGCGTTTCAGTGTCCGTAGCGAGCAGATTTAGTTTGCTCGGAGTGCATTTTACCACTGGTATGCGTGCAAAGTCGCAACGTCTGACGGCCCCCTGAGCATCGCCATTAACGTTTCAGTCACCGTCTTTTTAGCAGTATCTGTGTGGCCGGCTATTCAATCGTTCTTGTTATGAAGATGTTCAAAGAATGGAAAAGAAAGCAGCTTATTTCCTTGTAATGTGTAACAATCATTTAGTCATCTACTTCTCTAAGTGATCTGTCCTGCGTCCAATGTATTTGCTGTGTTAGGGTTAATCCCAGTCAAACGTGAACTGCAACTCAAAGCGAAGGGCTCTCTCTATGACTTACAAATTCCAGTTCCTTTTTCAGCTGACGGATTTTCTGCTCCTGGTCGGCTATTCTCTTCTCCTCGTTCGCCAGATCTGTGAACAAAAACCAAAGCACCGATCAGCGATATTTCCAAAGGCATTCTATCTCAACTATTTCAGAAGGCAGACTTTGACTATCTGGTGAGGGAGATGCCACGTCCTTGAAGCGTGTTCCAGTGGATGACACCACACTTCAGGGAAAGGATTTCCGGACTGTTTTGAGTTCAGAACGTGGGCCCAAAACTGAAGTATCCTGGAGTTCAAGAAACACTTGAAGATTCTTGATACTTCAGCATCGACATGCGGTATTCGAACCATAGGCCTGTCTGAGACCTAAATTATAGAGGCAATTCAGTTCTTTTGGCAGTACATGCCCGAAACCATACATCAACAGCCAAAGCCTCGCCTCTTTCCTCTGCCGTTTTATGGAAAAAAGAGTGATTTCAAGATGACAGACATCAGTGTTATGGTCTTTTTCCTCAAATAGCGTCAATAGACTTACTGCTTTCGGCTTTCCCTGTTTCAGTCACAATTATCAAACTACACGTGCTTCCCACGTTGAAGTGTCTGGCAAAAAGCCTGTGTTGCACTCATTACGCCACGGGGCGTGATTTGCTGAATTCTGTTGTCTTTTGACTGACAGCAATGGGGTCGTCCTACGATAGACCAGAGGTGGAACTTCGGATAAGGGAAATAACTCACCAAACCTTTAACCTCCCCTTGAGTACATCAAGGGCGCACATTAATCAGATGATAGCTGCACTCCAATTCTTGTCATACACTTTGAGAACCTGTGCTAATATCAGTTACCCATTTTCCTCTCTTGCTCTCGCGAGTTCCCTCCCGGCCCAGGGGATCTGTAGGTCCCGATCCGTGGGTCTGGCATGGACTGAAGGGCGGGATAACCGTGCTCGCCACGCACCGCGGTGCCAGCGGGGCCCCCAAGTGTGTTGATGAACAGATCATGGTCTCGATGCTGCCAACATGAACACAAATTATTTATAGCAAGTGAGTTTTCTCCCTTTATTTAGCCCCCCCCCCCCCCCGCTTTTTATGTCTGTTTTATTTTTTGTACATTGCTAGACTTACAAAGACATAGATATGCCAACATGAAAGATAGTCACAGTTTTATTCCTTTCTTTGTCTCTGCAATCGATTCTATACTTGTGACCTTTCACCATGTACTGTATTAGGCTATGAACTGAGCTACTAATTTATTTTGAATTTGTCAGCTTTTGAATTTATCACTTTAAACACACACACACACACACACACACACACACACACACACACACACACACACACACACACACACACACACACACAGAGAGAAATCAAACACACAAACAACAACCACAACGGAGCTCTTAAAGATATAACAGTTAAAATCAGTCATGGAAGGTATGACTTAAATTAAAAAGAAAACACGCAGGTTGCTTGTTACAGCAAATACGATCAAACAAACAAACAAACAAACAAAAGCAACAAAGAAAGAAAAAAGAAACAAACAAACAAACAAACTAAACTACACGAAAGCACTACTTTTTCATCTCCTATAATTCTGTTATTGGACCTGTTTCCCACACGTATTATCATGTTATTATTATTATTATTATTATCTAATAAAACATCTGAGTGATCTGGTCGAAGAAGAAAAGCAATATAACTGATACTATTCAGTCATTTTAGTCTATTCCTTGTCATATTTGTGTCCTCCTGGTCTAGAGAAAAATAAAGAGTGAAAAAAAAAAAAAAAAAAAAAACCAGAGAGAAAGAAACGTGTAAATAGGATTCATAGTTATTGTGTTAGACAATGTAGGCTTCTGAATGCCAGACCGTCAAAAAGCAAACATACACGTATCTATATGTACACCCGTGGGGAAGCCGGTGCATGCATACAACATAAACACACGCACGCACGCACGCACGCACGCACGCACGCACGCACGCGCACACGCACACACACACACACACACACACACACACACACACTGACACACAAGCACGCACGCACGCACGTCCGCGTACACACTCTACCGGCGAAATTAACACAAACATGTCTAGCGTTTCAAGAATACTCTACACTGTGACATCAGAGACCGGTTTCAGAACTACATTTCTCTATATCTCTTCTAATACACTCTATCTACAATACTGTACAATGTATAACTGGCGTTAAGAATGTAATGCAAATATTTCCTACAAGACTACGAAATATTTACCACTGTGTAAGGTGGAACAGGCTGAAATAAGAATGCGTCGACGAACGCATGAGCTCCAAAAAAGAGCACCCTAAGATGTTTGTAAGGTTTTGTGTCCTGTTTTTGTTTCCTGTGTTTTGATTCCTGTGTTTTTGTTTTCTGTGTTTTTTTTTTAAATTTCCAGTTTTATGTTTCCTGGGTTGTTTTCTCTTTCGTATTGATGTGAAGGTTCTGCGAGGAAAGAAAGGACTATTGAAATATCCTGCTTTTAAGAAATGTTGAAAGTGTCTGAAAATGAGGTGACAAATGCTAGAAAATCTATTATTCGTCAAAATTGATACTGTAGATGTTTCCATAGTGATTGTTATTGAAAAAAAAAAAAAACTACTCTGTCTTTTCATTTTGGATTTTATGCCTTGTGGTTCAAACGGACAGAACATTATGTTACTTGTGGTAGTTATGTAACCCGAAGAAACCAGTTAATACGTGCTTGAGAATCTACTTAAATGTGTATGGATTAGAAATGTTCGTGTTATCTGTCAAAAAGATATATACCCTGGAATACGTAGGCTGAAACACAAAAAAAGGAAAAAAGAGACGTCACTCAATGAACCTTTAAAACCGTCAATTTGAAATCTGAAAACGATTTCTTAAATTATGCACCCAAATCCTCCCTCAATACGATGCCATTAAAATAGAATAGAACAAGAACATATATTTTCACTACTTCACTACTATGCCCCTAATGTGGACGCTGGTATGAACACTAGCAGCAGAATTACACAATCACCCAGAGAGAGAGAGACAGGTGAGGGGGGGAGAGAGAGAGAGAGAGAGAGATGATGATGATGATGATGATGATGATGAAACTTTATTTCCCAACGGTTAACGTTTTGACAGAGAAGAACGTCAATTTACAAACTTGCCGTTGCTACACACTACTAAAACAGAGAGAGAGAAAGAGAGAGGGGGGGGGGAGGGGGCAGACAGAGACGGAGACAAAGGCAGACGGTAAAGTGCTTTGACAGAGAGAGAGAGAGAGAGAGAGAGGGGGGAGCACGGTCCGCATCATCACACATGAAGAAGGCGCAAAGTTTATGCGGCAGGTGTGAAAAGTCTGTGATATGCATTACGCCACTACCGCTCCGCAAAGCAGGGTTTCAATATGCTGAAGTGCTCTAACAGTCGCGGGATCCATGTTGGCTCAGAGATTCAGTAAAACAACAACGACGACAACAACAACAACCACGGAGACGCAATAATTAAAGACTGACCGGTTTCTGTGGTTCCGTGGTGTAGGCGGGGATGTCTCTCGGACTGACGTCAGTCTCCAGGAACTTCCTCCGTCTGTTTCCGTCCTCCTGTTAAACACCAGAAGAAAACAGCACAACTTTAGACATCGCTGAGAAAGGTTAAACTCGATTTGGGACAAGAACTAGCGTTGCGGGTTGATACGCCGATATATCGCATGGTTTGAAAACAAAAGCAGCTGAACGGAGAAAAAGGAGGACAAGCATGCATTAAATTATTTAAAAAGTAGACCTGTCGTCGGTGTACATGGACAACACGGTAAACTGGTATACAGTATCTTTGAAAGCAAAAGCAGCTGGGAACAGGAAGGCAGGATAACGCAAGCATTTAAGAAGCTGACAGGTCACTTGAGGAAAAGGGCAAAGGCAAGAAAATCACATTTCACAAGTTCTAAATGATTACTCAAAGACGTTTACTCTGTGGACGTCTATCTAGAGACTCTAGTTGAGTAAACAATGTTCTAGTTGCTGAGTTGCTGGGCTGTTGTCGTATTGAGTATTTCACAAAAACCACTCCCACAGGCAGTAACAGGCTGATTTATACTGCTGCTACTAATATAGCATTCTTGTCCAGCGCAGTGTCCCCACAAAGTGGGCTCAAGGCGCTTCACAATTACAATCTAAACTAATAAAAGTACACAACACGCATTGACAAAAGACACACCTCGTATACACACACGTAGCACACACACGAACATACGCACATACCCACAAACAGAACAGAACAAAACAAAACAAAACAAAACCCCGGCCCTCCACCAGCTGGAGGACCCAGAATGGCGGAAGATGTATGGTAAACTAGTCACTGGACAGTCTGAACAAGGTGTTCAGTTTGGCTCTAAAATCCAGCAAGTTACATGCGTTACGAATGTACTAGGGAAAACAATTCCAAATTACAGGGGCTTGGTATTGAACAGATGTAACACAGATCTTTGTCAAAAGGACTTGGTGCAGGTCTTATGTACGACAAGAAGGCGTTCAGAGCTAGAGATTTGGGACTTCCATGCCAAAAAGCGATTTTGTGAACACTTACCTTCCAAATCGCACTGATTTATGAACACATTGGGCATTTACGTTTCTAAAATAGCAAGAAATGTCACCGTGTTCTTTTCGTCAATCAAACACAAACAGCAGCTCAAAATCACCGACGCCAGTGAACTCAAACGCTCACGTGCAATCAGTCACCCCTCACACATTTCACACAGTGCTGACGCCGGTAAAAACAAGACTTAGTCGTCAGAACGAAGATTTCAGTCAAGTAACACTCCAATCGCAGGCAGTTGTCAGCCGTTAATGAGGCAGTTTTGATGGACACAGTGTTGTTCACTGTATTGTAATAGGTATTACATTCGTGTGGTGTTGTTAATTTTTTTAAAAAAGTATTCATCTATTTTACCTAATTGATTTTGCTTTCCAAGCGCGTATGGGCATTTACGAGGGCGTATGGGCTTTTCCGAGCGCGTAATTGTGCTCTTTTCCAAGCGCCTGTGGGTTTTTCCGAGCGCGTATGGGTTTTTCCGAGCGCAGAAATTCCATCCTGGACTGAACTAATCTTTAGACATATATCTAGCGTGGTGATACTGATAATAGAGGAATCAATGTTTCCCGACTTGGAATACCGACAAGTTATTATGATAATACGTAAGGACATGTCTACATCACAGTTTGAGAACACACATCCTCGTCGCGTATTTTATTCGGTTATCTAAACCGTTTATGGTTCATGATTATGTAAATGTAAATGTGCCGGCAATACTCAGAGAAAACTGAATCTACTGCGGCGATGGTGAACTGGTGAGCACAAAAAGAGCGAGGCATGCGAGTATTATATGGTGTCTGTTTATGCATTTGACACAAAGGTACAGGGGTGAGTGCATAAGAGCGAAAAGCCAGAAGTAAGTGCTGTGTGTGCGCCCGAGTATTCATCCGTGTATGGGGCCGGTCGATCGGGTTTGCAACAGTTATTTCCCCTACTCCTCATCCACGTGGTGAGTCGGTGATTTTGCCCGCTAGATAGGCTCCCTTAGTTCTGGATAAGACGAAAAAGACTTTTGAACGTGCACGAACTGATGCTTCGCAGTCACCTTAATTGTGTGTGTGTGTGTGTGTGTGTGTGTGTGTGTGTGTGTGTGTGTGTGTGTGTGTGTGCGTGCGTGTGTGCGGGCGGTGTGCGCACGCGCGCGTGTGTGGTGCCTTTACTTTGGCTGTTGTGTATCGGCACTATCAGTTTCATGATATAGTTACTTCAGTTCGTAGATGCGACAACGAAGCTATCCTAAAACTGTCCCATCTTTCGGCGCGAAGCGGGCAGTAACTGCGGGTACCTTCGCATTCGCAAAGGGACGCAACACACTCAAAGCAGTGGGCATCAATTTTGTGATGTGCATAAAATACGTGCGCAGAAAATTTGCAGGCAAAGAAAGCAAGGGTTAGAATCAGTGCATGGCGTGCGTTTTACCTTAGGCGCCCCATGTCCTCTGTTTAACCGGTCCCAGGGATAATACTTAGTCAGCATTTCTTGATCCTAAACAGCGATAAACGCACCAAGCATATGTATTGACCGAACTAGTCGGCAGCCTACAAGCATTAGTTTGTTTCACATCAATGAAATAGCGACCTCTCCACATAACTCGCAAAACGAATACCTTACCTTATTCTTCTATGTTCTTTTCAAGAAGTTATTTTGTTTGAATGAAAAAAATGCTGCAGCACTGAACTTATCAGCTCATCTCATATGGAAATCAGCTCAGCTCATGTAGAAAGCAGTTCATCTCATATGGAAAGTAGATTATCTCATATGCATATGGTTGAATGAGGAACTGCTGCACACTGTATGTTTATACTCGTAATACTCGTAACAATACCCTTTATCAGCTCATCTCATATGCAAAGCAGCCTATCTCGTATGTACTGAAAACCACGAGGCGAATGACATCGATTTTTCACTTACAAGTGGGGTACAGTGTATAACGTTTTGGCCAGCTGTGGCAGAGGTCCTTATTTCAGTTCATACTATAGTTGTCAAGCAGTGCACACAGCTACAGTCTGAAAGGTACAACGGACCTTACGGGAGATAACTCAGTCTCGGGTGACCTACTAGGAATTTTAAATCTAAGTACAGTACGATAATACTCTACGTGTATTCTTTAACTCAGTATCAAACCCAAAGTTTCAAAACTGAATGAGAGGGCGGTGAATGATCCAGTGTTACGCATGGAGTGGTTGAGAGCGCTCTTTGGGACACTGAAAAGGGAATGCACTCTGGTGTCGAGGCTGCAAGCTCCGAAAGTTACCTCCCTTATCCGAAGTTCTAGTATTTCTGCTTTTGAAGATAATCCAAGCAAAGCAGTCTATTAGGATTACCAAAACACACAAAACACGCTTCCTGTACGATCTTACAAAAGATGGTGTCAATGTCAATTCATTTTACAAAAGAGATTGAAACCGGAGTTCAAATCAACTTGAAGCATGCGACTGAATTACTCAGCAAGTTACAATCTGAGCGACGAATCTACGGTTATCGCTCCGCCTGTAACTTTCTATCTGAACATTACTGAACTGTGCACATCATCCCAAATAAGTCCTATTAGCAAGGCAATGGACAGGCAGTTTCTAATAGGTTTAAATATATTAATAAGTGTCTGATACACGATGTAGCTAAGACTGAAGGTGAGTGTGTCAGTGCAGACAGGCGTTCTGCATCTAAACAATTCTACGAGTGCAGTACGGTCAGTGTTCAGGCATAGCAATATTCATATCATACCGACCACAAAACTCCAACAACTTCAAGACTGTAGTTTTGCTACCGGTATTTCCATTGGCAATTGTTAGTGTGCTGGCTAGCTGATTACATCAGAATAGGCTGCTGCAGCAGACACCACAATCCATGCATGCGACTATACTAGCAATTGCACTTGCAACTTAAACGGGTGTTGTGAAAGAACAAAAGTCGACCATGGTTGTGACACCCTGTCTTTCAAACCACCCTCAAAAGGAACACAAGACTTAAAAAAAAAAATTGAAATACAAATCTACCCATCCAATCCTTGAAAAACAGCATGACGCCAGCGAGACTTACGCTGATACAGACAGTTTGTTGTATTCACTCCAACCATCTAGATCCGGATCAAGGAACCTAGCTAGGTCCAGCAAGAGCAATGCCGTGACCTTGACCTACTTTTTTCTTCTCCTCCTGGCGTTGGAAGTCCTGCATCATCTTCTCCTGCTTGAACTTCATGATGTCTTCCCGAGCCTCTTCCTGCTCGCGGTGTAACTTCTGTAACTCGGCCGTTCTGAGGAGTAAACACGACGGAGTGAATAAGAGATGACAATGAGGTGGGTTGTGCTACGCGAGTGAGGGAATGCGCTGAGGGGTGTGTGTGTGTGTGTGTGTGTGTGTGTGTGTGTGTGTGTGTGTGTGTGTGTGTGCGTGCGTGCGTGCGTGCGTGCGTGCGTGCGTGTGCTGACGGTGTTCATGATTACAGTTACAAACAGTGTGATTACAAAATAGACTGCATTCACGTGTTTCTTGCTAGAAATGCGATAGCTTGGAAATCACTAAATAGTCAAACATGGAGAAAGAAAAGGCAAGACTTATAAAAAGAAAAATCTTGTATATATACGTGCACATATACGGTGGCAGATGCAAAATTAATGTGACCAGAAGGGGATGATAGAGAACACTTAGACATGCATGGAAAGGCAAGACTTATTCATTCGTTTGCTCACGACTTCTCGCCAAACGGATCCCTGATGCCTCGGGCGGGTGAGTTGTCGATGGGATCACTACCGTAAACTAACCCTCGGTGACCCTCGTCCACTCGTGGTTTGGCTGAAAGTTCAGAAGAAAATAAATGTTGTTTAACAAGTTGAAATGTAGGACTATGTTTATGTTGTCCTTTAACTTAACTCTTAAGTGCCCGAGCGCGACCACCATGTGCCCGCTTTATGATAAGACTCATTTAAAAGAACAAGCCACAGCACACCCGTAGGAGCCACTTCAAGCCTCTATATTACGCAAGGCGTGGGCCTTCCCCGCTAGGCGCGAGACCGCTGCAGATTGCATACTAGTGGCTTGAAGTCAGTTAGTGGCTCCTAGCGATCTGAAGATTTCAAGTAAAATAGCGATTTTTGCATGGGCATTGAAGAGTTAATACCAAACAAAATGTATCTCGTTTCTGATTTCACTGTTTAAAAAAGGTAAGTCAGCATCACATTTTTAAAACATTTAAACGGGGTTTGGAGAAGTTTAAAAGAACCTGCAGCTAAGTGTTCAAGCGGTTGTACGAATGAATTTAAATGATGCTCCAAGTACAAAACGCTAGAGAACTATTTTCCAATGCAGATAACTTCTCTATGTATGTTAGGACAAAAAAGAGAAGAAAGACTAAGGTACTCAAGAAATGAAGTTAATAATGACAATGGCACAAAAGGTTACAATAATGTTTACATTCAAACTGTACGGATATATTTTATCACATAGGTCCGCACCCCACCAGCAGTTTTTCAGCTACTAACAACTGGCTTTTGAGTTGCACTTGCAGCACACACACACGCACACACACACACACACACACACACACACACACACACACACACACACACACACACACACACACACACAAGCACAGCTACGTACTTGCTATAAGCAAGTTGTTTTTCGAGCTTGCCATCTCACAACACAACACTCTCCTCAGTCGCCAAAACGTCGATAATTTCTGTACACAAAGCTTCCGCAGTAACCACCGTTCAACTCCACCGTCGGATATGTCCAGTGAGGGTCAAATATTTGTGCACACACACACACACACACACACACACACACACACACACACACACACACACACTTTTCGTATCTGGTACGGCGGAGTCTCAACAGTTTCCGGCCTCAGTGTCTCAAACAGAAAACCTTGTAAATGTTGGCATGAGTAAAGAGACTTTTTCCATGTTGTGTTGAGTCTAACCAGCCCTTGTTCACTTGGGAAACTCACTCAGACCACACACCGCCGCAATTATCAATGCAGCTTCTATACTTGCTCTTAACTACACACCCACTGGCTTACCACCGTGCAATATAAACAAATATTACACCTTTCGTCTTAACCTTAACATCCATGGCATTGCATTCAACCTAGCAAACGGGTGGGTGGGTGGGTGGGTGGGTGTTTGGGAGTTTAACGTCCTTTTCCACCACATAAGAACCTAGCAAACGGAAAAACAACTTCTAAAACAATGTTTATAAACACCAACACTCTGTGATACACCACCTTCCGACTTTTGTTTCGAGCACGTCCAAAACAAATATCAAATCCTTGTCGCCATAAAATACTCCTGTGTAAAGAGCGTAAGCAATTTTCGACTGATATCGCAAATGCTAAGACTGTTTTCCAGCCAGACCTCAGACTACCCGAAATCACTCAAGCATAACAAAACCCACGTCTCTCCTCAACGCACACCACCGCACAACTGATACGCTCTACCGAACAGGCCGGTGGTCAAAGCAGCGCGGTGTCTTTGGATCTCCATAACATCTCGCGCTTCCGCAAGGGGTAAGTACCACCAGCTACTGGAGGTACTGACCGCGTTGCCATTGGTTACAAATCAATTAGTAAATGTTTGGCTCCAATCAGGGCCGGTAACTACGCTGGATAGTGTGATAACCTCCCATTAAATGCGGGGCGATGCAAATTGCATGAAAGGACTCCGTCTGTAACGACAGTTAAGGCAGACATAATTTTCGTCTGGACGTAGTTGGTGGCATTTCTGGTACTATGCCCTGCTGGTAGAGCCCAGGGCCCGCATGTAAAAGTCGAGGTTAGGGATTTTAGCCCCGCGTTAGAGTCTAACCTCGAACTAAACTAGCTCTAGGGTTAAATTTTCTGTTTTGTTGTTGTTTTTAAATCAGGAAGCGGGTCCATTCCAGCAACGTGCCTATGTCGTTAGAGAAGGATTTCTGTGTTCCATTCTTCGCTTCCTTTTTTTAAAATTTAATTTTGTTTTGGGGTTTCTTTTGTCCTAGTATGGGTTAGGCCCGTAGCCGTGGGTTAAATTAACCTCCAGTTTTACATACGGGCCCAGACAAACCAGCTTCCTTTTTTTAACGAGACTGTGATAATTCTGAGACTGGCGTGTCACTGGATTTCGCCACAAGACGATGACTGAAAATAGCATGAAACATCAAACACAGAAAGGCAAAGAACGCCCCCTTTTAAACAAACGATTAAAAATTATATTTGAGAAGAAAATTAAGAAAAGATATTAAAAAAAATCTAAGCGAGAGAGAGAGAGAGAGAGAGAGAGAGAGAGAGAGAGCAACCCCCTCCCCCGCCAAACAAAACAAATCAAAAACAACAACAAACAACAACTATTTCTTAAAGGCAGAGCAGAGGGGAAACCCCTTACAAAGTCTTGTTTCTTGCTACGTGTCAATGGTAGGGTCTAAACAAACAACTGAAATAAAAACCACAACTACATACAGAAACGTAAAGGCGATGTGTTAGCTAGGACAGACCACAAATGGAAACAAAATCAAACACAAACAAGAAAGGCATGTACCTTCTCTCTGTCTCCATTTTTCATGGTGTGCTGTTGAATAAGAAAAAGTGCACATCAAAACTGCGCAACTTTAATAATCCGCGAACTCCTCTTTAAAAAAAAAAAAGGAAAATGGTTATGAACATACAGCGTTATCTTCCATCAGTTTTAGTTTTCTCGGTTTTATTTCAGATTATATAGGTCATGTATGAAACGCGAATGTATCTAGACAACAAGTGTAGGCAAGTTTGGTTTCAGGAAAATCGAAGTCAATGGAAGCACATCACAAAAAAAGCTTTGTTGTCACCTTGTGACGACAATCTCTGAAATGCCGTTTACTGTCTTGGCGATCATAAAACACTCGATACAAAACCATTCAGATTTTTAACTGCATACCATTGTAATAGGAACTCTTTGATTTTCAGTCAATCTCAGTCCTGTATCATATCGAAGCAACGTCAGAGAGCGAAGACCATAATTATTCCAGGAAAGCAAAGTTGAATAAATGTGTACACCGCCTCCCCAGCAACGTTTTGTTGTAATTAAAAAGCGCGAGGGATGGGGAATGGGGGAGGTGAAGGGGGTGTGCTGGATGGGAGGAAGAAGGGGAGGGGTACGTATACATGTGTGTTTCCAAAACTGGGACTGGAGGCAAAGAGAACCAAAAAAAAAAAAAAAAAATAAAGACAAAAATTGAAAACGCTGAAAACCATTCTACGATCTAAATGACTAAAAAATCTTTCTAAACTAGAACAGTTATTAGCGTTTTATACTAAGATTTGTGAGGGTTTTTTGTGTCTTTTTTTTCTTATCTGTTTTGCTTTTGTTTGCTTTGCCTTGTTTGTGGTGTGTGTGTGTGTGTGTGTGTGTGTGTGTGTGTGTGTGTGTGTGTGTGTGTGTGTGTGTGTGGCTTTTTTCGGTTGTTTATTTGTGCTGATTAAAAAAAAAAGGGGGGGGGGTGTGCGGAGAGGGGGGTAAGGGGGTAACGACAAGCTGCGTTGTTTCAAACACATAGCAATGAAAGTCGAAGCATTAGTCCCTTTTTTTCCCCAAGTACTTTTTCAGTTCCTATTATTTACGTGTTTATTGTTTTTATTAGAAGCGTTACCCTGAACTTCAGCTAGCAAGGCGCACCAAAATACCCGGGTTTGTACGAAGCATTAGCCACAGCTCAAGGCAAATCTAAAATATTGACATGAATGCATGTCGACAGTCAAAATAATCGCAAATAACAAGATTCATCTCTGAAGGTGGGAAATGTAGGTAATGAATTACTGTGACAAACTATACAATTTTGCCACCAGTTTCTGATCAATGTCACATTTTTTGAAACGGTAAAGACATCTTCCATGTTAACGTAATCAGCTGATTGACTTAAACAAAAACCATATCTACTAACCACAAAAAAATACACATAAAGCAAAACGCAAATGAATAGGGTTATCAAATGACACCAAAACACAAAAACAGCCGTGGGGTAAAACACAAACAGAAACAGTTCACCGCAAAGTAACCATTTGTGTTAACCAGACACACCTGCGGATCACACTGCCCGGATAGGAGGGGGGAGGAATGAAGACCGTAACAGCCAACAGCCCCTAACCATACCTGGATCAAACATGGACGATCTGCCAAACACTTTGACAAAGTTCTCTTCGTTTTGTCGCTGGTCGTCCGAGAATGGAGCCGTTACTGGCTGTCGCGGACTTTCCATGCTCTTGTTCGGGAACCCCCGGAACCGGAAGTCCTGACGTAAACTTCCGTCTTTCAGCATTTTGTCGAAGACGCTGAAATCACGTGGGGAGGCTGTGTTGTGACGTCAGAGGTAGGTGTGACGTCATCAGCGTGGACGGAGAGTGGGAACACACAAAGATGACAATGGAGTTCGGATTTTAGTGTACTGTTACCTTTTCCGTTGTAATTTCTTAATTTACCAAATATGGCTTTACCAAAATTACAAGTAACGATTCATTTAAACAAAATGATGAAAGATCAACTCCGAACGAGGTTTGTAACAATGGTAAACTAAAACATCATTTTATTGATGATAGCAATGATTAGAACCGTTGCTAACAATAAAATCTCGATTTAAAGGAAGAAACAAAAGATAAGACTTGATTCGTTTATCCAAAAGAAAAAACAGATATCAAATTACAAGTTACACTCTAAGGCAGTGGTGATCTTTAACATGCTTTGGGTCGAAGCACAAATAAATTACTCGTGCATCAGGGGAAAAAGCACCCAAAAAAAAAAACCTCGCACAAAACACCCCTAAAGCACCACTCATTTTATGAACAAAAAAAGCTCAAACTACACACCACACCAAACGCAGGGACATAAGCACATGATAATCATTATATTAAAAAAAATTGATGCTGATATCATCAAAATCTCCGGTCAACATTGGATATATATCAACACTTTACGAGACAGCAGGGAAGACAGTAAAAACGGTATCATGGATAATGAAAGTAGCACTTAGTTTTGTTAGTACGGTGAGACAGTTGTACATGAGGAAATACATGAATCAAGAAAATGTACATAACATTAACATGTACGTTCTCATTGGTACATTTAAGACAAAAAGATTACAACTATAAATACAATCTGGGCTGTTTCCAATCTCCACAAAAACGTTTAAAGAACCACGAATAAAGCAAACACTTACACAGACTTCTAAACATTGTTCTTGAAATCATGGAAAGAGATGCACATCGAAATGTATCGCACTTCAAATAATGAAACTGGTTACAAAGATCACGGCAAACAAAAGCAGAAGCGGAAACACATGGATACAGTTGTAAGACATTTGTGGATGGGTACAAGATACATGTATTAGCAGTGTCAATAGTTCATTTACGTCAAAAAAGAGCATAAGAGCACTGAAGTGTACATCCAAGAACCAGTTATTGTGTAAGGTTAATGGCTAAGAAAGAAAATAGTTAACAAGACTGAAACACTTGTCTGTCAATGGTGTTTAAAAAGAGAAGAATTTACAGACACATGAATTTACAGGCACACTAAATGTGTGCTTGGTGCGTGCGTGAGGGTGTGGTGGCTGTGCCTTTTGAAGAGAGGAGCAGGGGTGTGGGGGAGGGAGGGACTGAGTGAGGATTTGTGATATATGCTGTTGTTTTTACTTACCGTTTAATTAATTTAATCCAGTTTAATACCCTATCTTGTTTTACTTTTATTTTTATTTTCATTATAGGTAATATATTTTACAGCCGCAAAACAAATTGCCCTTTTGGGACAATAAAGATTTATTGAATTGAATAGTCAATGCATTGTGTGCTTGGAATAGCGTGTGTTACTTATACATAACCACACAGGAAGGAAAATCAGCTGAGAGGATAAATACTTTTGCAAACCCACACCAAAAGATAGCTTCGCACTCTACTCACGATATCGCAAGTTTTATCTACACGTGCTCGAAGCCGCTGTGTTTTGCAAACTTCGACTGCCGAAGGTAACAAAATTCTGGACACTTCAACACCTAGACTGAAACTGAAACAAACAAATCCAGTCTGTCAGAATCACAACCAGATGCACTCAAAAGAACAACCCTGAAACTAGTCAGGTTACGCAATATTTATACGTGGCGTTAAACGGTGTGCGAGAAAAACGACACCACGATTAGTTGCCCTGTGGAAAATTTCCACGAAGGGTCAATTGCCACGCGGGAAATTGCCACGAGGGTCAACTGCCACGCGGAAAATTTGCCACGAGGGTCAATTGCCACGCGGGAAATTGCCACGAAGGTCAACTGCAATCAAAATCACTTGCCACGAAGGTCAACTTCAGTGAAAATTAACTGCCACGAAGGTTAACTGCATCCAGGGAGATTCCACTGAGATGCCAATTGCCACTCCAAAAATTGCCATCGATGTCAACTGTACCCGAAGAGTTGCCACCGAGGCCAGCTGGCACGCGGGATATCGCCACAGAGGCCAACCTCACCCAGGGTATTGCCACGGAGGTCAGACTGCTCCATAACACACGGGTAAGTTTATTAGGATACAAACCAATACAGACGTCATGTTCGCTGACCTCGTATTAAATAGACGTCAGACACACTGCTGTGATCTGGCTCGTTACCTTTCTACACAAGCCTGCTCACAATGCTGGTATTTCATGTTCACTTGTCAGATTAGGTAAGAAGAACACCTAGGTTCGTAAGCTAAATCCCTGTTTAGGCGTGACAAGCCACGAATGTGTTAGCACCTCATGCTTTGTATATATACATATGTAACAGCAGAGTATGCTAATCTTCTGTAGCAAAACTTTTCTCTTGCCAAAAGTAAAGTTGCGATTGCATACGTATATAATTATACGCGACTTTCTGACAAGTCATGTGTACATAGTTCAGTACCTGTTTCGAACTTATATCACGCTCATGCCGTAAATGAAAAAGAGAGGGTTTCTTTTCAGGCAAATACGGGTGGGTGGGTGGGGGTTTGGGGGTTTAACGCCCTTTTCCACCACATACGGGTGATATCAAAGACGGGGCAACGATGAAAAAGCCAGCACAAATATCTGGCCACAGCCGGGATACGAATCAGGCAAATACATATCACACAAATAAACAAATAACATACCGTATCATGCAGATAAAATCTTAGCCAGAAACAAGTTCCAATTCTCTTACCAGGAAAATCAGCTACCAACATCCATTCCCTTTACACACACACACTTTAAGGACCTAGCAACGGCCGGCACAAGCATAGAATACTAATGAAAAATGTAAACTAAACACCTACCGACTCTGTACGAGTCTGGTTGGCTGGACTACGTGTGGCTAACGACATCAACACATTTGCACTGACGTCACACTGGTTGGTGACCACATGTTAGTTATGCATCGATATTCGAACCTAACAGAAACAGTTATGTAATATCGGCAGACAAACAATGGCTACGTGTAATGTAACACGGTATGTGCCTATCGTGTACTGGGCAATACGCTTGAAAGGGGTTACGGAAAATTCACGGGAAAGATGGGTGGGTGTTTGGGGGTTAACGTCCTTTTCCACCACATACGGGTTCACGGGAAGGGTTTCACAAAGTTACACAAAATTACAATCTTCATTATTCGTGGCTCTCTCTCTGTCTTTCTCTGGCAGGCAGCAATGCCTAAATGCTCCATCCTGATTAAAAAAAAAACCAAACCGTTTCATCATCATCATCATCTCTCTCTCTCTCTCTCCGGCCGGCTGGGGCCAGATATTTGTGATGGCCTTTTTTCTCGTTGCCCCGTCTTTAATATCACCCTTATGTGGTGGAAAAAGACGTTAAACTCCCAAACACCCACCCCACCCTCTCTCTCTCTCTCTCTCTAGAGCAAAGGAAGGTATGAAAACTATCTGATGTCAACTGTCTCTACCGTTGGAACATAAAGTTTCATTGATTCATTCTCTCTCTCTCTCTCTCTCTCTCTCCCTCTCTCTCTCTCTCTCTCTCTCTCTCTCTCCCTCTCTCTCTCTCTCTCTCTCTCTCTCTACCGTTGGAACATAAAGTTTCATTGATTCATTCTCTCTCTCTCTCTCTCTCCCTCTCTCTCTCTCTCTCTCTCTCTCTCTCTCTCTCCTCTCTCTCTCTCCTCTCTCTCTCTCTCTACCGTTGGAAACATAAAGTTTCATTGATTCATTCTCTCTCTCTCTCTCTCTCCCTCTCTCTCTCTCTCTCTCTCTCTCTCTCTCTCTCTCTCTCTCCCTCTCTCTCTCTCTCTCTCTCTCTCTCTCTCTCTCTCCCTCTCTCTCTCTCTCTCTCTCTCTCTCTCTCTCTCTCCAGTTTGTAGAATAGCAACGAAAAGTGTGAAACAATGACCTAAAAGTCAGTCATCTTCTACTGTTGTGATCGATAACTTTGTCTGAGCGAACGTAAATGGGTACACGCTACAAATACAACGTATAGATCACCACATAATTATTACAATCTTCTGTGAAGGTTCAGTATCAGTTGCCATAATAAGGTTCAACTGGTATAGTTAGCCCGCTCTGGGGTGCAAATGTATACCAGTTTTATGCAGGAGGAGCAAAAGTACTTCAGCTCTCCACTCAGTGATTGTATCCCGCCTTTCAGTCCGGTCAGCTCTCGCGATATTGCGCGCTATTTTCATCGAAAGACTTCCGGAAAGCGGGTGGGGGTGGGAGGGGTGGGTGTTTGGGAGTTTAACATCCTTTTCCACCACGTATGGGTGATATCAAAGACGGGGCAACGAGAAAAAGGCCAGCACAATACTTGGCCCCCAGGCGGGATTCGAACTCTCGACCCGAGCATTGAAAGTCCAACGCTCTACCATTCGGCCATCCCGGCTCCCCTTCCGAAAAGCAAAACGGTTACAAATTACAATTGACATTATACACGCACATATATCGTCACCATCTGATGGCTACATTCATTCATTTACTGCTTTCGTTTAAGTTACATTCATAAAACGAAATTAGCTGTCACGTGACTTAAACTCATGAGACCCAAATCCAGGATACATTTGCACCCCATCCCGCGCAGCTGGCGTACATTTGCCACCCCTGCAAATGACTGGTACACATTAATTTTGCACCCCCCCCCCCCCCCCCCCCTAAACGAGCCATAATAAGAACAAAATAAACGTATCAAACATATCCTAACACTGAGACTCATTCGTCCCTGCAACGGAGTAACCCGCCTGTCTGTCATCTTTACTGATTTATTGCTGTCCTCTTGATACTCTTATCCCTGGTGAGGCATTTCTGATACAAATGCCGCACCCGTAAAACAATAAGTGTCCAAAATATATCCAAACAGAAGATAAATGTGGTAAGTGACCTCGACTTAACTCCCCTACTCCAAACAGTTACCGGCCCTGACGTAAGACCCTGGTGACTGTACGTTTAAGTGTCCTTCAGTATAGAGGAGGTTCTTTACTTGCTCAAGTTGACTTACGTGCTTCGGTGATCGATAGAATAATGGGCGTAGGTAGGGTCGACATGTACCCCCAACCTTGAGCAAACATCGAGTAGCTATATGACCCTATGGTATGACCACGGTAAGTTGAACTACAGCGTTAGTGGTCTCGTGTTTGGAAACCTCTACCTTGCTAACCGTGGACAGTGACTGATTGTATATACGGCTCATGATTCAGCCCGAGAAACCTCCTCAAACCTGAGGAGACTGCGTGCTGTCCTTACATCGCACTGTGCACTAAAGAGAACGCGATTCTTCGGGCTAAACTCTAGGCACATGAACACTAGTTTTGTTGTTGTTGTTGTTGTTGCTGTTGTTGTTTTTGAATTTTATTTTAGTTTGGCGTAATAGAAGTATTGCAAATTATTTCAAATTCTAATCGGCAGTATTCCTTATGTCCTTTTCTTTTGTTTTCAGTATTTTTCTTGATATGTGGTTGCATGTCTCTTTTTTGTGTGCTGGGCCAATATTATATTAATATAATTAAATATACGTCCTACTAATAGGTTGCGGAAACAACCGGCACGAGGCATGTCAAGGCTATTCCTCATAGCCAAAGTACACTACAGTCATCTGAAACTGAAGAGGACCTGAGCGCCCTATCAAATCGATGCCGCTTATGTCCTCTTTCAGATCCCGGTAGTAAATGGGCAATGATTTCTGAGCACCCTAACTCACCGAACGCGCACATGCCGCGTTCGCTTACCGTGAATAACCATTCTGTTGGTTTCGGTTGACTGATAGCGCCAGGGTACACGGTCAACCATGCGTATACAAAAAATTTGTTTACATTGGCCACCAGAACAGTTTGTCAATAAAGCAATAGTCATCATTGTTCTATCAAATGCAGTTTTTTAATAATCATATACAATACAATGTTGCCTTAGCTAGGCACACACACACACACACACACACACACACACACACACACACACACACACACACACACACACACACACGCCCATATATGTGCACACACGCACACGCGCATAAACACGCGCAAACACACACACACACACACACACACACACACACACACACACACACACACACACACACACACACACACACACACACACACACCCCGAAGATAATGCGCATGAAGCCACGGCAAGCCATGCAAATACATCTTCACTGACCAGACCGCACCGTTTTCCACTCTGATTGACTGTTCTTTTTGCACATTTGTTCTGACTTGTGTACCGATGTAGGTTAATACGACAGCTCACAGACTGTCCAGGAGCAAGTCAAGCTTGCTGATAAGCCAGTTAATTAGTTGATGTTCCTTTGCGTCAAGCTAGCAAACGACTGTGTCATGGCAATGTTTTAATAAGCGACCAGCTGTTAAGATCAGTATCACGGATTCTTATAGTATGAGAAATGCACTGATGCTTGATAAGAAAGCAAAAATGTTACAGACATTCACCAAAAGTTAATACTGCAAAAACTCCAAGCGAAGCGAACATATGGACATTGCTCTAGCATCCATTTGTTATTAAAAAGCGGTTTCACCTTCATAGTTGAAGTTAGAAAAAATGAAGTACGCGCATGTGGATTAAAAAAAAAATACAGCACTTCAGGTTCGAAAGAACATCAAAAATAACACACACACACACACACACACACACACACACACACACACACACACACACACACACACACACACACACACACCTTTCGACAGCTTTCCCGTTAATCGTCATACATGGCCACTGTGTATTGTTTCGGTTGTCTCATAGTCTACACCACAGGCAATAAACATCCACAAACGCCAAGCACAAACACATCTACCCAGACTAAAAGCACACTAAAAAATGTAGACAACACAGAGAATAGCCTCTACTAAATCAAAAAACATATAGCAGTTGATGAAATCAGTGACCACGCCAGATTATGCAAATTCTAATTCTAATGAGACACAGAGAACGTCAGATTACTGGTATGCAAATCTGATTCTAATGAAACACTGCCTACAACAGTGCACGAGTAAAAGATGTGTGGAAATATTTTTGCACAACAGACCAGGAATCAAGAGAAATAGTGGAAATTTCAAGAAATGTGTCAAGAAAAAAAAAAAGGAGGAAAAGCCAAGCCAGAAGTTTAAGCAAGATTGCTGGCACGTTAGGCATGAAAACGAAGCCGTCAAACCACCACAAAGCCAGAAGAACTTCTCTGGGTTACTGAAGAAAACGGTCAAAGTTAAAGAGACAGTTCCCGAAATAAACTTTCGGGTAAGGGAAGTAAAGCTCAGAACTGTCCACTCAACCAGACGTAAACTTGAAGCAATTAATCAGAACACTGACAGTATTCTGGAAACTGGAGGTTTGATAGTTACAGAAACCCTTAGTGACCGCATTCAAAGTTGTTTATTTACTTTTGTTTGCTTATCCACGTTCTCCATCAGATTTGTCATTTTAAAAAAGAAATCTACGCATATGTAGGGAATAATTACTGAAGGTCACGACGAGTTCCAGAGATTCGTCTGTGGCTCAGTGGTGAAAGACTTTTTTCCCTGTTCACGAACACAGCAGAATCTCTCACTAGCAAGCAAGTTGCAAGAAGTTGGAAAGACGGTGTTTACCGAAAATTGGGTCTATGTGGTCCCGTGGTGATTTGTGAAGTTCCCACAGCTTGCGAATAAAGAAGTCCTCTCTAGTCTGTGAGGAAAACAAGGAAAGACAAATAAGACTAAGAGTGGTGTCCGCTGATGCCGAATATTTCTGAGGCTTTTAACCCCCGACAGCGCTAGCGTGATGTCACAAACAGAAGAAAGCAAAGTGGGCGACAGAAATCATAAGGAGTGGATTATTTTTTCTTTGTTGGATAGATTGAGACCAACGATGCACAACTAATGTCTGGTAGCCCACCAGAATAAAGAATTAATGAGACAATAAACTTAACATAAAAACAAGATGGCCACTGACCAGCCCAATATGTTGTTTCCATTTAATCATCTGCTGTCGTCACGGTCGTTCTTTTGTAATGCCATGTATACGGGAGGACACACACACACACACACACACACACACACACACACACACACAACACACACTCTCTCTCTCTCTCTCTCAATGGAAACAACTGACCGGGCTTGTCAGACCAATCTTGGTTTTGGAAGAGAGACGTCAAGTTTGTTTTCTTTGAAATCTATGACGTTTTCCTCATTGGGATGACGCATAATACATTTGACGTAATAACTTTGACTCAGATACAATTCTTGCAATGAAAGCAGCCCCATGAAAAATTTGAAGTGTTTGCTGCTGCGCAGTGTAAAGATCGAATTTATACCGGCTCAATGTGTTTACAGACAAGTCTGCGCGGCGAACGTTTTTTCACTATGTTTATGTCTGCTGCGCGCGCGCGCACACAGACACACACAGACCAGACGCGCGCGCGCACGCACGCACGCACGCACGCAGACTTGCGCGAGCCGCGTTTGTGCATGTGCTCCATTGAGACCTATGTGGTGTTCTCTCACTCTACTATGCTATTGAGTGAGAGTCAGTGGGAAAAAACAAAGCTCACTACATCAATGAAACTCCCGCTTATCCCGTCTACAAATAGAGAACTTCCGAAAAGGTGACGACACACCCCCACGTCAATCAACATGACGTCGGCAAACTGACGCTGATACAGTTTTGCGTCAGTGCGCGTGTGCCTTTTTCTGCGATGTTTGTGAGGCGTGTGGCTTGTGTAAAGGAAATGTGCTTCGAGTACAAATTTTCGAGTCAACTGACGACAACGGCCTGCAGTGAATTTTTCTAATTTTTTGTATATTTTTATGTCACCCCAGCTCATTATCTATGTATAGTAGGGAGCGATTTTGAGATCTAAAGTGTGTTCACCAGCACTTTCATCAGGTACGGTTTACGCCAAAAGTATAAAAGTCGACAACCTCCAAATTTCACTCAGTTGAGAGTCCGTATTCATGCTATCTATGTCCCAAAAATGGAGTGGTTTAGGTAAATATTACGCCTTTAAACGCCAGAAGCCACTTTTTTTGAAAAGGGCGATAACTCGCAAATCATGTGTGCAATCGTACCTGGATCGGGGCTTCTATTCAACAATCTTGATTCATTTAGAAACCCCAAATTTGAAATCGATCGGGTTCAGTATTTTCGGAGAAATAGGCATCTGAACTGGGTTCACATGCAATGTCAACTCAGGCTCGGTTTACATGAAAACTATAAGAGCGACCATTTCTAGTAGTGACTCTGTTCAGAGTCCGTATTCAAGCTATCTACTGCCAAAAAAAATTGAGTGATTGAAATAATATTACGCCTGTACACGAAAGACAACCAACTTGTCTCAAAAAGGGCGATAACTCCCAAATCACTTAAGCAATCATCACACACGCTTGAATCGTCTAATGTAACATTTTGATAAATTTGGATACCCCAAATTTGAAGCCATTCGGTTAAGTATCTTCGAAGAAACGGGCCCGGACACAATTCACACAACATACACACATCCGCACAGACGGCACTCAGTGAGGAGTAGAAGCGCGTTCGGAACAGCATACATGCCAGCATCGATGACGCAGGTTTTCTTACCGTCATTGTCAGAGTTTACACTTGCATAATCGTCGCTGCGGGAGATCGGCAGTGACGTGCGTTTGTACCACAGATGCTTGCCTATGAACGTGGAAATTTTAGCCCGTCCTATTAGTGTTGTTTCCATTACTATGGACAACAACATAAAAACAACGACTGATAAAAAAGAAGACGACTGATGAGAATAACTGAACCAACCAACCAACCAATTTACCAGCCAGCCAACGAACCAACCACCTTACCAGCCAACGAACCAACCACCTTACCAGCCAACGAACCAACCACCTTACAAGCCAACAAACCAACCACCTTACCAGCCAACGAACCAACCACCTTACCAGCCAACGAACCAACCACCTTACCAGCCAACGAACCAACCACCTTACCAGCCAACGAACCAACCACCTTACCAGCCAACGAACCAACCACCTTACCAGCCCACGAACCAACAACCTTACCGGCCAACAAACCAACCACCTTACCAGCCAACGAACGAACCAGCCAAGCAAACAAACGAACAGCCCACGGCATTTTCTGACTGACGTCTATATATATTGGTATGCAAACCTCGAAGCTCTGTTTACAGTGCACGAAATTCATCGTTCAGTTCGATAATAGATTTGTTACTATGGCCGTGGTGTGTAAACGTGTAATCACACAACAACGCAAACTAAACTGCACATCTCTCTTTTTTAAAGTCTCAATACCTTTGTCAAGCGTACAACAAGGTTGTGGAAAACTTTTTATCGAATGTGCTTAATCCGTGCATCAGAATCAGTCACTTGGGACACAGTATAGCATCTGAAAGCATTGTGGTGACTCTGGTTGGCGTATATGTTGTTTTACGTGCGTAGACGCGTACCGCGTAATGAGCAGACGACGCTACCTGGTTGCGGATTGGGCCCGTATGTAAAGCTTGAGGTTAATTTAACCCACGGCTACGAGCCCAACCAGACTAGGCACAAAAGAAACCCCAAACAAAATTAAAATTTAAAAAAAGGAAGCGAAGAAAGGTAGAAAAAATCCTTTTATCATCCGCTTAGGCACCATGGTGGAATGGACCCGCTTCCTGGTTAAACAAAATAACAACAAAAAAAAAAAAATTAACCCTAGTGCTAGTTTAGGTCGAGGTTAGACTTTAACCCGGAGCTAAACTCCCTAACCCCGACTTTTACATGCGGGCCCAGCTAGACAGCGCTGACTTGTGGCTATTTCTGGCGACTTTGTCGATCGGCGTGAAGTACAGGTATGGAAACTTTAGGGCAAAGAAAGTCATATTTCTCTACTATTAGCAGCCGCAAGGTCACGACAATGGTCGTGACGGCCAAACGGAACATCTATACCCATTTGGCAAACATCCTTAGAGCTTGTTAAGCGGCAGTTTTCTCCCTCAGATCTAATTACGAACAGAGGGGGTTGGGGTGGATGTTTGGCGGGATTTGGCGTCCTTTTCCACCACATACGGGTGCTATGAAAGACAGGGGTGGGGGTAGGTGTTGGCGGGATTTAACGTCCTTTTCCAGCACATACAGGTGATATGAAAGACGGGGCAACGATGAAAAGGTCAGCACAAATATCTGGCCCCAGCCGGGATACGACCTCACGACCCAAGCATTAAGAACCCAACGCTCTACAATTCGGCTCCTCCATTTCGAACGTAGAAACTTTAAGACAATACGACTACGGGTAACTATATACGCCTCCGCCAACAACGGAATTCCTTTATTCCTGCTGACAAAAAAATACCCCAGTATTCAAGTATCAACTACTCAATCAGCAGATTAGTTACCAAGACAGCCTGAAGAGAAGGCGCAAGAACAGTAATTCATTTTTTTTTCAGACCCATGTTTAAGGGCCCTGAGCGCGCCACTTGGTTTACCTGAGGGCTGGGGTATTTCCGGCCCTTGAATCTGAGGTGCATGCATTGAAGGTTTCCAATATCGACAGATAAGAACAAAGCTTTTAGTTAGGCCACGCAGTAAGTGTTCGGCTATGCGGAGTACACATTGTTGGAAGTCTTCGCGCACGGATGTATTTGAAACTCCGTATGTGGAGATTTGCACACACACACACACACACACACACACACACACACACACACACACACACACACACACACACACACACCACACAAACACACAAGCACAGCTACGTACTTGCTATAAACACGTTGTTTTTCGAGCTTGCCACCTCACAACACAACACTCTCCTCAGTCGCCAAAACGTCGATAATTTCTGGTACACAAAGCTACCGCGGTAACCACCTTTACACTCCACCGTCGGATATGTCAAATGAGGGTCAAATAATTGTGTACACACACACCACACACACACACACACACACACACACACACACACACACACACACACACACACACACAGAGCTACTAAACTCATACCAGCCCATCAACATATCAACAGCAAAGTGTTCTACAAACTAAGCCGATAATGAGATAATTCGCGCACCCTATGCTGTACTACACAGGATTAAGGGGTGTTTGCGTGCCAACAATAGCCAATACCCGAGGAGGGTACATCCACCCGTGGTATGCCACCCCTGTTCGTATCTCATCGTGATAAACACCCTGTCGGTGAACAGAGACCAGACACCCGGGGTACTTCGGGTCACCGGTGTCTCTCTGTGCCGAGAGACACGCAATACACACCGCGCGGTGGAACTAGTCCGCGTGGGTTGTCTGGGTAGTGTCGATTTTATGGCGCTGCCGTGAGGAGGTAAACGCCGAGGTTTGGAGTGCAGGGTATCATTCCAAAAGAGTAGAGAAGAATGGTGTTGTGCGCAAGAGATAGTAGCCGATAGTGGCTCGTGCTGGATTTGGTTGTCTATTTTCAACACATTCGGGTGATATCAAAAACGGGGATACAAGGAAAAAGCCAACACAAATATAACTTTGGGCACGAGCCGAGATTCGAACTCTCAACCCGAGCACTGATAGTCCAACGCTCAGCTACCAGCTCAGTTATCCCGGCTTCCAGAGATAGAAGGTCACTTCGGCGGGAAAATGAAGCTTCATTACTTATGCGAGACACAAGCAGTGCGCCACCCAGCGGAATAAAAGAACACAAAAAGCTATTAGGCCTGTTTAGTAAGACTTCGTAAGGAGGACTTCGCTGAGCAGCGTAACCCGTTTCATGTAAATTAGAATCACACAACAGAGGCCGCGAGCGGCTAACGCGCTGCTATCAGCTAATGGTACCCCTAACGTGCCTAATTTACATGTAAATGGATTACGCTGCTCAGCGAAGTCCTCCTTACGAAGTCCCTCCAAACATGCATAATAGAAGAAATGGAAGTTTGAGGATTTCTTAAAACATTCTCCACTGTCGCTATAATAGAAACAACTGCTATGCGTTGAACACTTATTTACAAGCAAGGCCCATAGAACGCGACAAAAAAACAAAACAAAACAAAAAACCTGTGTTGAGGTGCACTGCAAAAACTTCGCAGTCGGCCACTTCCATGAATTCCTACTTCACATTTTCACTAACGATAATTGGTGACAGGTCGCGGGATAGAAGTGACTCGTTAACTCAACGGTAACGTGTCATCTGTCTCCAAAATCACCCCTGAGATCTGACGACTGTGTACCGCAACCACGGCACGGGTGGTATATGCCCTCTTTGATCCCGTCAGGACGCCGTAACTGTGTTGATCTCAAATCTGAAGTGTCAACTTATGGCCTCTTGCGTCAGTCAAATTCTTGTGAAGAATATTCGACAAAAGTTGATAATAATCACTGCAAATGTATGCCTGACACCTATGACCGTGTAAACGATCTCTTAACGCAAGACAAAGGGATATGGTCTAGTGGTTAAGGTATCCGAGTTCGGATCCTGAGCCGCCCGGTTTGAATCCCTCGTGGGCAGGAATTTGCACGGATTTTTCCTTTGCAAATCGAGTAAAAATCACGTGCAGACGTGATTACGGTGCCTGTCCCGCCTTCGTTAGGTAGACTGGGATAAACTCCAGTACAGTACTACCTGTCTAAAACACTAGTTAACACTACACATGAAAATACACCCTTGAAAACGGCAAACACACAATCAATGAAAACCCCATAAATCAATGAAAACCCCATAAATCAATGAAAACCCCATAAATGCGGTTTGTCACAACGGTAACAGCGGGTGTAAAGATTCACAATATGCTTCGTGCGTGGGTTGGCTGGTTGCTTGGTTGGTTGTTTAGTTGTTGTTGTGTGTCTGTATGTGTGTGTTTGTGTGTGTGTGTGTGGGGGGGGGGGGGGGGCGCATACCAGTGTTCTTTCCCTCCAAGTAATAGTGATATGAAAGACGGTGAATGGAGGAGAGAGAGAGAGAGAGAGAGAGAGAGAGAGAGAGAGAGAGAGAGAGCAAATACTTGGCTCACAGCTGGGACTGAATTCGAACTCATGACCCGAGCAATGACGGCCCAAATCTTTACCCTACCAACTCGGCAACCACCTCTCAAAACTATGTACTTACGTAAATATACAATAAACACAAACAGTATCGGCAAACTTCAAAACTGCTTCTGCTCACACTAACAAATTATTTGCCACGTTTTCACCAACAACCCCTGTTTTCACATCACTGTTGTGCTCTCCAGCTGAAAAAAATATTGTATTTCCGATTTCTTTCTCCAGTTCGTGATGAGCGCGTCAAAGGCTCTATTTGCAAGTGACCTTCCTGACTCAACGTAGCGACACAGGTTACCAGCCAAAGCCAAACACTTTTTCCGTGTACCCCTATTCAATAACTCTATTGATCACTATTCACCCGGGTTAACACCCACCAAGAATGCCGCGAAAAGGGTGTTCCACTTAGTATGGCTCAGCTGGTATAGTTCGCCCGTTAGGGGGTGCAAATGTGTACCAGTCAATTCCGTCGATATTTCGGCATAAACAGTCGTACACTAACGGGGGCGACTGTATCCCCGCAACGCGGGAGAGGGTGCAAATGTACTCCGAGGTCTGGCGAGGTTAAGTCACGCGGCCGCTGACTTCGTTCGGTTACAGACCAGTACTAGCTTCCGGGTCATGTAGTAGAACTACGCTAAATATAGTAGAAAATTTAAAATTTGTGCGCAGAGTTAAAAAAAAAGGCAATCTGGTGCTTTTCATCGTTGTTGGCTGTGTAAACAAGTTTCATGCCAGGTAATAGTAAAATTAGGGAAAATTGAGGCTGGTTTATGGACTATTTGTACTCAGGAGCCAGCAGACGACCCTGGGATGAGGGGGTATGTGGTTGTTGCCAACACTTCCAAAAAAACGGAATACTGGAATTTGTAGAAATTTACTCTACACATGAGTCTATGGCTGCCTGATTTTTGTGATTTTTTTTTTTTTTTTTTGGGGGGGGGGGGTAAATTTTAAAGCATTTCTAGGGTGTTATCTGCAACCTTATGTGTAAGAGGAATATATATAGCGTTTTTCTCAAAAAATGCATCTATGGTACGTAGCCTGTACGACTTGACTTTCTGCCTGAATATCGACAGGAATTGACTGGTATCCATTTGCACCCCCTAACGGGCGAACTTTACCAACTGAGCCTTAGTACGGCAAGAGCGTACGTGTACATAAAAGGCTTTGCTTATTGAGGCATGAGCATGGGACGAGCGATATTAGATTTGAAGAGGTTTTTTTTGCGGTGGGCATTGCTAGATCAATACCTTGTCAAATCCACTCCGCTGCCAGCGAAAACGATATCATTCAGTTTAATGTGAAAAAGTGCCAGAGACGAACACAATCAAATATTCGTTTAGGATAGTGACTGTCTGCACCCATTCGACTGTGATCTATCAAAATGCAGTTCCATGTACAGCGACCACTTCGTACGAACTGGAATGCAAGAGCTGTGGATAAATCAAGTGGCCCAAAAGTACACGACGCAAAATGGGAGTGTAGCCACACATACACACACACACACACACACACACACACACACACACACACACACACACACACACACACACACACACACACACACCTTTCAAGAATAAAGAAAGAACCAATGCTAACAGGACACACACACACACACACACACACACACACACACACACACACACACACACACACACACACACACACACACACACACACACACACACCTTTCAAGAAGAAAGAAAGAACAAATGCTAACAGGACACACACACACACACACACACACACACACACACACACACACACACACACACACACACACACACACACACTACAGTAAACGCACAGCCAGCCCGGCAAACTAAACTGAATGAAGTATCTTGACCGGCGTATCAATAATTAACAAAGGAAACAGTCCACTGAACCGGTAACGCCAAAAGTCATTGGCAAACCCATCCTACAGAACCCTTACTGTCTCTTAACTACCCACACCGCCTTTCATCAAAGAATCCCATCGGCTGTTAACCGAAGCGTGAAAGGAAACCTTCACGCGATGTCAGTGGCGAGAGATGTAAAACACCACAACGGAACAGTAGGCAAGACTGCCACGCCACCAGGCGGAGTTGTTAAATTGTCTCTTCCATAGTGACCGAGAATGCAGACGAAAACAACTTAATAACCACATACTGATGACGGAGCCCTAGCCGGAAGAGCTCATTGTGGGATGTGAATAGCAAGTCAGTTGTCCTCTCTCTCTCTCAACTTGGTTTGTCCATTTTGTGGTGCACCCAGGGAAGATGAAGTGCACTTTGTACTATGCCGTCCTGTTCTAGCAGAACTAAGAAAAAAATACACACCAAAAAAAGTATACCTCCTCACCTGATACCTTCCGCCGGACATGCCCTGCTGATATCAAATGAAACAGTCACGGAACGTTTTGCAACTTACTTGTACAATTAAGGCGTTCAAACGTAAAGATAACATTCTCAGCTATTCATGTCTGTCTATATTATTTGTTGTTAATAACCGAAACCAGAACCCCGGGTTAAGTTTAGCGGCCTGACTCATGGCTGAAACTGATCACTCACATCATTATTTTCTCCAACTAGACTCGGCCAATGTCAGCGTCAATGGCCAGAGCCAAGTTAATAAACCTCTTATAAACCTTCTTCAACAACTCTCTGAAAGAACGGATACAGAAACCCTTGCCAACAAATGCACTAAAAAAAAAGCGAACAGCCACAACGCTAACACCATCGGAGTGAAAAGTAGTAATTAAGCTCTTACAAGCTGAAGAGGTCGACACGGGGGTCTACTCGCCTCTTATCGGTCGCGCTAACATAGGAACGATAATCTTCATCCGGGGGGTCTGTCTGGGGACTAACTTTCACGAGTACTGCTCTAGGTCATGTAAACCATACCCCTGGGGAGGAGGGAATGTTAAGAGAACCTCTGGCAAACCGTCAGACATTTGAACCGAAGTCAGACGGCCAGTACATTTCCCTCCCGATACGAAGCGGTGTTAACAAGTGCACAGCTTAATTGAACAAACAAGACGATGGGAGGCAGGTATTAACCAGAACTGATGTATGAGCACGTACGAGAAGGCCAGCGGTGGGTGGGTGGGTGCTACGAGGTTTTAACGTTACTCGTCAGTCATGAAGGTTATTTCAAGGACAGGGGCACCGCCTATAAAAACGGCCTTTGTGGCGTAAGGACACAAAAAATTAATTGCTCGTGGGGTCATGTTTGTTTATTTGAGGTATCCTGTTTGGCGAGTGTGCTAGTCTGTAGTTATTTTTGTTGTCATGAAAACTGAAGCGTGATTCAGGTCAAGGTGCGTGCTAGGCGGTCACAAAAAGAGGAGCTGGGACTTTTTGCACAGAGGTCGGACGCAAGTGATGCAAGCGAATTTGTGGGGACTGGCTCTCTAGCCTAAACAGAAAGTAGATGTGCATTACTCCAGTGAGGCCTGAGTGGAATGGAGACATTCAAATTTGTTTAAACCCCTGTCAGGTGCGTGCCTTGGAATGGCCTGTTCATGGCAGTAATTGTTTCTAGATTGAAGCATTTTTTAGGGGTGACGATGATGCCGGAGGCTAATAGGGAATGTATAGGCATTTTGAGGCCCTGTGTATTTGTATCCTTCGGCTTGTACAGTTTGACTCTATTGCAAGTCAAACCCTCAACCTTCCAATGGCTGCTCAGTGAAGTATCAAGGCGCTAGGCACCCAATAAGCGTAGAAATCGACCACCTTGTACGATAACCTAACCACTACGAAAACCTAACCACTACGATAACCTAAACACTACGATAACCTAACCACTGCGATAACCTAACCACTACGATAACCTAACCACTACGATAACCTAACCACTGCGATAACCCAAACACTACGATAACCTTAACACTACGATAACCTAAACACTACGATAACCTAAACACTGCGATAACCTAACCACTACGATAACCTAACCACTACGATAACCTAACCACTGCGATAACCCAAACACTACGATAACCTAAACACTACGATAACCTAACCACTGCGATAACCTAAACACTGCGATAACCTAAACACTACAATAACCTAAACGCTTCAACGGGCTAATTCAGTCTTTGCTACGTCAACTTATGTTTTGCAATAGTTTCGCTCGTGAGTGCGCCTAACTAACTAACTAACTAACTAACTAACTACAGCAGCAGCAACAACAACAACTTCTAAAAGAAGGTACAAGAATCGCAATCAGACGCACGTCTGCCGTGTAAAGGCAAATGACAGTAAGTCTATGATGTCATTTTCAGAGGAAAGGGGGTGATTTCAGGATTAAAGACATTGACGTAATAGCCTTTTTACATAAATGACGTCAGTGGACTTCCTGTGTTTAGCCATTACACGGCAAAAGTGTCTGCACCTTAGCTTTGTAATGAATACACGCTGATCGAACTCGAGAACTAAGCAATCATCTAGTCTGAGACAAAGGAGACAAGCTAATAATCAGGAACAAAAAATGCGACACTCACTTCGACAACACAATACAGATTGTTGCTCAGGTTTCTCAAAATCCTCCCGTCTCCACGCGCGTCTCTGTGAGACTGAAGGTGTGTTCTAAGACGCATTTCTTCAATTCTAAGCTCGCTCTCGGCTCCCCCAAGGACCGGCATTGTTCAGACATTTGTCAAGTAGCAGTGACAATCTCTACACTCACAACAGGCGGAGTAAATCCACAGGCTTGCTATTGAATTACCGATAAACCCTGAATTGTACATTCTCTCTGTACCAGGGGGATCACAACTGCATTGATACGTTCTCTTCTACGTCTGTCGGCCTGCCTTCTTTTCTCCTTTCTTATGCCGATTCTGTGGTATTGTTGTGGAAAAATTTTCGTGGGAATAGCTGCATGTAAATTGCAGCTTTGGGACAGTCAACAGCAAAGTGACCCATAATGAAATATTCCTACCAGAACGGCTCGGAGTAGGGTGTAGTTTATGTGTCAGCTCACCCTCCACACCTGGCTGTGTACAAAACAGAACTTTTTTTTTTTTTAAACTACTTTATTATCCCTTTCGGGAAATTCGGACTGCTTCCCCCGGGGGAAGCGCGTCGCCGCGGTGCAGCGCCACCCAATACCTATCATATCTTTTTTACAATTGTGCTGGGGGAGGAAAGCCGGATGAGAGAGAAACCCCCGATGAGCAGCCCGGTAGCCAGGAAAACCCGGTATCACGTATCACAAGCTCGACCTGGGCTCGAACCCACGCTTCATCGCCATGACATTGGTGACGGCCGTTCAGTAGCGCAGCGGCTAAATCCGACGCGCTACCTATTAGACCACCGCTCACTTCACGACGGTACAACAAACAAAACAAAACAACAACGAAAATAAAATGTCACCGCTTATCCAGCCTCCCCGATGAAACGTTCAAGGAAATGATTTACGTTTAAAAGAACGATATTGCTAATTCAATACTTGCCAAATTAAGGTTCAACTAAGGTTCCTCATCTCAGTCCCGCCTGTCCATTCCTGGGTTTCACGATAACACCACCAAGAAGCGCTTTGGAGCTCGCTCCTTCAAGTGCTCTGCTCCTGCTCTGTGGAACGCTCTGCCACCTTCCCTGAAATCCAGCACCTCCACCGAATCCTTCAGGAGCCACCTGAAGACCTATCTCTTCTCAAAGTTCTGATGCGGACTCCACCCCCCCCCACCCCCCTGCAGGACTCCACCCCCTTCTCCTGTTTTTTTGTTTTTTTTTTTGTTTTGTTAAAATTTGTCATCCCCCCCCCCCCCCCCCCCCCCCCCTACGAGCATGCTGGGCATGGAGTTTTTCAGCGCGTTACAAGACACCATCATCATCATCATCATCAACTAGAAAACATTATCGAGAACAACGGCAGTCTTAATACAATCGCTCCCCGCGCCTTTTCTCTATGGGAAAATACATAAAAGCTACTAGTCCTGTGGTACTGAAAAGTCTGTAAAGGAAACTCAAATGCATAGAACAAAGGCGAGGAGAAAATACCAGGTTCATTTCGAGACAGGTTTACCGGCACATTAATGTTATCGCACCTGTCCGGTGATATTTACCACATTTCACCCCCAACAACTCCCCCAAATAGTCACCAACAAGTTAATGGCACCACTGTATACCGGCCCTGATCTCTGGGAGAAACAAAACACCGTGCTCAGTGAAATGGAAAAAGCCAGGTCAACGGGGCTTAATGTGCTCGGGCCCAGGGCTACAGAACAATAGCTAGCGTTCCACGGTCATCTGGCTAATCTCTTGGAAAGGAAAGGTCTGTCTTGTAACGGAACGTTTG
Organism: Batillaria attramentaria; assembly: GCA_018292915.2. NCBI lineage: Eukaryota > Metazoa > Mollusca > Gastropoda > Batillariidae > Batillaria > Batillaria attramentaria. The sequence continues at coordinate 573,107 of JACVVK020000268.1, forward strand.
TAATGAATCTGACTTGAGGTCCTGGCATAATGAACCTCGATACAAAGACCGTAACGTCAAAGTAAACAAAGAACCTCCAGCTTAGCGGGTGGGGTAAACAGCTACGCTGTCTGTTTCGAATGCAAATAAATACAGCGAAAGTCAGTGTTTTGGTAATTGGTACAACTTTGTCTTACGGTCCCATGGCGGAGTTTGGGAAATTTGCCTCCCGCGTCGCCACTGTGAGAGGACAGCGCCAAACATTTTTTTCTTTATCCTGCATGCATGATGTGCACTTGTCATTTCTTCGTGTGCCCTTTCCTCTCCCCCCAAATCCTTGACCAATCAACAGAAACAAGCAGAGAAAACGCAAAATCTTTCACTGCCACCGAAACACATGTCCTGCATCTACGGGTACCAAACTACGGGCCCCAAAAGTAGTGTACGGCGTGTGTAGACTGACAATGATTGCACCACAGTATTCGTATTAGAGTCTCTACACGTATAACAGTCATACAATAGCGTTTGGAAAACTTGTCATCGAATGTGTTCAGTCTGTGCATCAGAATCAGTCACTTGGGCCACAGTATAACATCTGAGATCACTGTGGTGACTCTGGTCGGCGTGTATTGTTGTAGAAGTGTACCAGCAGACGACGTTATTGGGTTGCGGACTGAGGACCAGCTAGACGGTGCCGATTGGTGGCTCAGTATTTTTAAAAGCGTTGTCGAGTCCCAGTCTGCTCAGGAAAGGACCTTAGGCCCAAAGAAAGTCGCAGGTCGCTAACAGTACAAGCCCAAAGTCAGTAACGAAAACGGTCAGGTCGCAATCGCTAAATGAAACGTCCTTCTATCCGGTAAAGACATTACGTAGAGTGTCTGCGAGGCACCCGCTTGAGTATTGCTCGGGGGTTGCGGTCATACGTTGCAACACTTTGGCTACCAGCTGCACCGCCGGCTCGTCGCTCCAATACGCAAAGCATGGTCAGCGGTGACTTGCTGGCGTGGCGAGGACAAAATAGGACCGTGCTCTATTCACAGGCGTCGCGGCGGCGTCTCCAGGGAGTGCCCACTCAGTACAAGCAGATTTAACTGGCCCTGAGGGCATTTTGCCGCTGGAAGGCCTGCAGAATCGCAACGTGTGACAACCCTTTAATTTTATGAGCCTTCAGCCAGCGGCAATTTTCCATCTCAGTGGCGTTATGGCTTCAAAAGCTGTTGCGCACTTAGCAGACATTACAGAGAGAGACCAAAGAAATACGACAGTCGCGCACTCGAAATTAATAGCATTCAAGGTCTAGAAAAGACTGTCTGAGGACCAGGTGCCTGGCCACCCACTTTACGCACTGTCCTTAGCCCCATAAATAATACAGCACCCTGCACTTGCGGCACCGCTGGACAAACTAGTTACGAACAGTTTGCACGTCGCCGTGCCGTGCTCTCCGGCCTGCACTTGTCATGAACATGGCAAGACTGAAGCTGCCATTAGACCGGCCTGATCAGCGAGTAAAATGATACGGGAGTGCTGAACAAATGTACTTGGTTCAAAGATCTATAAAATGCCCTGTTTAACCAGATGTGCACACCATTGTTTTATTGATTAGTTCAATTTACTTGCTTAATTTTCATACGCTGTTTTCTCATTTACATAATTTACAGTTGTTTCATATGGTGATCCAATTACATAATTTACAGTTGTTTCATATGGTGATCCAATTACATAATTTACAGTTGTTTCATATGGTGATCCAAACTTGGCAAACTTAGAAGTATTATAAAGTCAATGTATCACACATATAACAGTATGCAATAATCTTTCCTTTTTTCACACCAGATTGGAATGATTCTTGTGTCGAAACGTTTATGACTGAAAAAATTAAGAAAGATTAATTGCTTCTCTCTCTCTCCCCCCCCCCTCTCTCTCTCTCTCTCTCTGACACAAACTGAAGACACTAGCACACCACTGACTACTCTGTGCCGCATGAAACTCCTGCCACAATTCATCAAACCGACAGAAACGTATCGAGTTAACCCACAACAGCCCCTTCATACATGCCTTTGACTTTCGTCCCCGCTAATGCATTTCTTATCACTCACTACCGCTATGGTCAGAACTGCTGGTCAAACATTCGTCACCGACCCCTACTCGCCCGCCTGGAAGAGACCCCAGTTGGATTACCAGGTGCCGGGCATTGAGGGCCAGTTTCTGACAAGACTCGTTTCCAAGTGGAGGCTGACAGGGTGTAGATCGGTTTGGGAAAGATCGGTTGTGCTGCCTGATTGAATGCGTTTCGGTCGTCAGGCACGGCCTAGGATTTTACGAGCCATGGCAAATCAAAGGTTAATTTTGACATTAATAGGGTATCTGATACGGTAAATGCCTGTTTAAAGCAGCCATGTGATCAAGATTTAGTGTCATACATGAACACAGTTCTATGTGAGTGGAGGGTGGGTGGGTGTTTGGGGGTTTAACGTCGTTTTCCACCACATAGGGTGATATCAAAGACGGGGCAACGATGAAAAAGCCAGCACAAATATTTGGCCCCAGCCGGGATCGAACTCGCTCTATGTGAGTGGAAGCACTCGCTATTCTTTGCAGTATTAATCAGAAACCAATTTCCAATTTAGCTGTGGGCTAATGGAGACATGCCATGCATCACTGACTTCAAATGGAGCGTTTATAGTAGTTTCCAGTGGACCGAAACAAGTTCTTCATAATTTAATACGACTTTTAAAATTCATACTGCATGTCTCAAAAGCTCAAAAGAAAGAAGCGTTGAAACTATCTGATAACCACACAGGCACTCTAACTACATTTTGAGTGTCAAATGATCCATTCTGCTTATCCTGCAGCTGAATACAAATACAATGTAAATAATAATAATAATAATAGAATATTTATATAGTGCCTAACCTTATCTAAGCTCTGGGCACTTTACATAAAATACATATTTATTCATATTAAGACATAAAAAACACAAAAGACAGATAAACACAAGACAGGTAAAACTGACAAAACAGATAAAAACTAATAAAAACTCATATCCACACACACACACACCCGTTCCCTGTGCACACGCACTCACACCAGCAGAACGACAACATGGCACGGCTATAAGAGGTGAAGAGGTGGGTTTTCAGTCGGGACTCAAAGGTTTCCTTGTTTGAACTGTTTCTGATTTCTAAATAAATTATAAACACATCACTCAAGTACAGGGCATTCTTTTCTGTACCTGTGTGTGTGTGTGTGTGTGTGTGTGTGTGTGTGTGTGTGTGTGTGTGTGTGTGTGTGTGTGTGTGTTTTTCTAAATTTCTTTCGAGAAAGGCTATATCCACTAGGCTAGAACAGCTAGTAACTCAACAGGGCCTTTGGAATTCCAAATTTCCACATGTGAGATGTCAGGGCTACTGCCCTCTTTGTCTCTACTAAATGTTCAGCAATTTGGTGAGACTTCAGGCTTAGACACATGCGCACTTGTAACACATTTTGTAATTCTGAAGGCTCGTGTAGGTTTATTGTTTCCTCTCACAACTGGTGTGGTGAGTGTGATGTCACAGTTCGACCCAGCCTGGGCAGGTGTAAAAACCTGGTCTTTCTCATATGGTTGCCTGTATCTTCTGAACTGATTAATCAAATGTGGCCTACCGGTCAGTGTGTGGATTGAAATGTGTTCAGATGGACTGTTGGAAAGTTAGGGCAGCTGTTCATTTCCCCCATAACATGCACATTAGGGCTGTCTCCAATCAAGCTTGTGCAGGGATGTCGTTTGGGGTCGGATCTCGGCTAAAAGCCGATTTTCTTTTTTTAAAGCCGATAATCTATCTGTCATGTCGGCTGGCCGAGCTGAAGTTTTCACGTGTGAATTGGCTCGATTATGTCCGTTTCTGCGAGATTCCTGTGTTGGCTGGACTAATTTTCAAGAAAACGCAACTTTCGGTTTCAAGTGATTTCCACGAGAACGCAACTTTATTTCCAAGAAAACGCAACTTTTGGTTTCAAGTGATTTTCACGAGAAAGCAACTTTAGGTTACATCGGCAGAGAGAGCCGAAACTTTCTGTAAAAAGCCGAAACTTTCATGGCTGTTTCGGCTAAATCGCCGAAGAAAAAAAATCCTGGCAACATCACTGTTGTGGCAACCAACTTACAGACAATTCTATACACAGAGCACTTTTATCTACAGTAGGACCACACCCTCCACCTGCTAACCAGTCAACAAGACAACTCATGAACACAAAAATGTTCCTCAGCCATATGAGGTGACCAAGTGTAATGGTATCAATGCAGATCAAGGATTTTTTTTTTCCTCACAAGAACCTGCAATTCTTGGGTAATAAATTGTTTGTCAGCATGGTTCTGTTTGGCACCAGCTCACCTGTAATCGGCCACTAATCACACATAATCCGGGTATTGACGTTGGGCCAAAGGTATGTGCGTATGTACATTTACTTTGGAATAAACATGCAGTGACCCTGTGGCCATTTCCTTGAAATAGATTAAATTTCTTGCTTTCTTGTTTTTGTTTTTCTTTTGAACAGTGAATGGTATTTATTGAATGGGGTGGTCGGTAGTCTAGTGGTTAAGACTTAGTCATCAATGCGAGAGGTCAGGTTCGAGTCCCGCTCGGGGCGAAGAATTTTTCTTTCTCGTATGTGGCACTGTTCATTCGGGCCGACTGTCGGGGGTTCTCTCCGGGTACTCCGGCTCCCCCCCCCTCCCCTCTGCTTTGGAAATGTTTGGCCCACAAAATTAAAAAATAAAAGCAATTCTAAAATTCCGAAACTTAAATTGCTGAGCTGGACCTTCGCACCACGTGACCGTAATGTGTTTATGTCCAGTGTGTGAGAGAATGCGTGTGATCCATGTGAGCATGCATGTTGAGTTTAGCTCGCGGCGCTTTGAGCCAAATGTTTGGGATAAAGTGCCTATATTAATTCCCTTATTATCATTATTTATTTCCTGCATTACTAATGCCGTATGATATGTTATCTGAGCAAATAATGCATGAGAGAATTTGCTTTACTCTTCTGGTTGTTGATGCATTTTTGAAAACTAAAATCAGTTTTTGATTCATAGGCAAAAACTAAAATAAAATGAATTAAAATAAAATACAGATTGGTATTATACATCATTCAGATAATTATATGGAACAAAAGCTATGTATCCAACCGTGGGTTATAATTACCCCCCAACACCCACCCCAACCTTCCCCCCACCCCCTTCTGGTCAACTCATTGGAGTGCCTTAATTTCTCTTGGTGACACTACAGAGAGAGAGAGAGAGAGGCAGAGAGAGAGAGGCAGAGAGAGAGAGAGAGAGAGAGAGCAGAAACATTATTTTCATTCAAGTAGGAAATAAGCAGACACAATGGCATCACTCACTTTATAACTTTTAAATGGAGTGGGCGGCTTTCACAAACCGCGCAGTAATTTTTTTTCTCCCTTTGCATAATCTACCACAATTATACGGCCACAATATCCCGACCATGCGGGCTATCACTCCCCACAGCTATCAGAAAAAGATCTCAATTTCACACGTAGTAACATATCCTACTCACACTCATTCTTCCGTTGCCAAGACTGCTTGTATTGTTCCAAAGCTCCAGCCAGAGACATGACAGCCCAAAGTGGTGTAGCAATACACGGCTTTCTTGTATGTCACTACGTGAGAGCTGGGGTAGCCAACAGTAAATACAGGGACACGCTCAGTTTAGCGGCACGCACCTGCCGCCCTCCGATTGTTGAACTTATTGTCATGGTGCAAGGTCACGTTATAGTCATGTGACATGTGCTCCCTTTCGTCTTTATTTGTAGTCTTCAGCTGTCCATTCTAAACACTCATATGAATTGTTCACTGATTTACTTTCTTCCATTGTATGATAAACTTTTATTTGAGTCCTTCACTTAGTTTCTGTGAAACAATAGAACATTTGTAGCATTTTATTTGAACATTTTTGTTACCAAGCTTCCCCCCGAGCGGAAGTTTACGTAGACATGCGCAGTGAGAAATAGTTGTAAGATGGCTTCGGTGGAGCATCGCCGGTGACAGAATCGGAGTGGAACCGTCCTCTTACACCGTATTCCCAGTAAAAATCGAGCTGAATCTAACGCAGCAGAATGGCAGAAGCAGATCCAGTAACGTTTGTAGGTTGTTTTGTTTCGTGATTTCAAATGTAACTGGTTAGGCACTTTGGGAACTTGTCGGTTGGTGACTGTGAGTGTGATGCCTTGACAGAAGACGTTGTTTTGGATCAAACTGGGTTTAGGCAACAACCATTAATAAGTTACTCGTACACTAAGAATGATTTATTTAAAGATGGAGTGGCGTAACACACAAGGCAAATGTACAAATAAAGCACAGGGATGAGGTGCATCGAGTTTAATTCACAGATATAATCTGAGTGTCAAACTTAGCTCTGTCGAAAACTAATCAAATTAATGGTAGCTCATCGGATTGTGTGAGAAATATTCGCATGTCACACAGATATGATTGAATTTTTGAATTGTGTTTTAGGCACAGATCAACTATTACTGCCGTGAAGGTTATTATGGCCACATGGAAAATGCTGCACAAGAGGGTCTTCACCGTTACAGTAATGACCCTGTCCTCAAGTTCTTCGCGGCATTTGCAAAAGTGTTGCAAGGTATGGCTGATTCACCCTTATGTACTTTTAACCAACTTTACTTTACTGAAACTTACCTCTTGAGTTGTCAGTAAAATGATAAGAGACCATTAAAGAGTTAAAACTGCATACATTTAGTAATTGTATAGAACTAGAAGCTAGTTGTGAAAAGTGTCGTGTTTTCGTTAAATTTTTAACTTAAAATTGTGCTGATCACTTTGTATTCATTGGATTAGATCTGGGCAGAGTTGGTGATTGTTGCAATGTACTGAAGCTTTTTTTGCGCTTGTTCTCAGACCGAGTACAGGAAGGCATCCGTGAACTTGACATCCTTAAGGACAAGCGCGACATCAACCTCTGTGCCACCATGGCTCTCATGTTTGCCCACAAGAAAAGCCCTAATGTTGGTATGTATCAGTGGAAGTGACAACAGATGACTGAGTCAACATTTTTAAAAGCACATCTGTGCAAACTGACTGCAGCACTACCAAGCGTAAGGAAAAGGAGTTCAACAAAACACATTATTAATCCAGAGAAAAATAACTGCTTCCTGATATTCTTCAACCAGCGAGATAAGTGGTTTATATGTTCAGATGTTCTACAGCATCCCAAAATAGGCTGTAGGCACAAATGGTTTTAAATTAGAAACAAAGAAACTCTTCTGTTTCATATATATATATGTATTATCTTAATCCAAAAGATCTCAAGTGTTACCAAGCACCATAGAAATTAGACTGATGCTTAACTGGAAAACAGGTGTGATGCCAAGCATTTTGCAGTTTTTACAGGGATGGATTTACTCAAATATGCCAATGAGACATTGTCTCCTTGACCAGTCATTTTTATGAGACATTTTCATTTTCTATGAGACAATCAAGTTCACCCGCATCACTCTGTCACATGTCTGTGCTGAGAGCCTGTTCCTAAGTGCAGTGACGTTCAGGTTCTGAACGGAAAAGGACATCTCGATCGCAGAACTGAGAAAACTGATAACGCGCCAATATTTTTTGCAACTCTTTTGAGCGAGAGTTTCTGGCAGCGCGCGCGGCGAGCGGGATAAGTAAGCCTCATCACTAATTATTAGATTAGTGTAACAGACTCTATGACTGACACGGACTGACACTGACCGTCTCTGCTTCGCGTTGTCAAGTGCGCTTGTGATGTCATGTTCGTGCGACATATGACGCATTTTGCGAAATTTCTATGCAACATTTTATCAAAATATGAGACATAGTCACACGGCGCGCGAGAAAATTGATCCCTGTTTTTAATAATGATTTGTCATTACTAGTACTAAATTCTTTTTTCTTTTTTTTTCCCAGACCGTGAGGCAATTACAGCTCTTGATGCCAAACTGAAAGAGGAACGCAAACAGTCTGGTGAACTTGTAAGTGATTCCCTGTCACTGTAGTACTCTGTTTGTTTTTAATTTGTGTAGCGATGTCTGTCTGCGTGCTTTGATGTTAACAACATGGAAAACTTTTTTTTGGCGGATGTTGCAGAATGTATGCACAATGTAATTGTAAATGCACAATGTAATTGTAAATTATGTTGAATCAGTTTATGAAATGTCAAACTAGTTTTCTAAATTGTTAGAATGTCAGTATGTGCAGTGAATTTTATTAATAATGGGATCTAATACCCCAAGACTGTAGTCTGAAACTCACAGTGCTTCTTCATTTATGTGGATCGAGAAAATATTAGGACATGGTAATTGTACACAGTAGAGCCTCCTTTGGACAACCTCTTGATTGAGCGGCCGTCTGTTGTTCACGAGCACTTTTGCCAGCACTGACGGGTTTTCTTTTTTATTGCATCTCCAACGACTGATCACCTGCAGTACGTGACTTTAAACCGCTATTCTGCTAGCAAAACGACCCCGGGCCTCTGTTGTGGGCGACCACAGCTGGCTTAATTGGCGCTTCACACTTCGCCGGCAGCCAATTTACCCATGGGTGGTCGCCCAAATGAGGCTCTACTGTAATTTATAGCCAACCAGTGTGTCGTCAACTGTGCTCCCTACAAGTGAATGCTTGTGCTGTCCTGTGTTTGTTTACATGCGTGCCTGTCATTGTGCAGGGATTGTACTTCGCCGGCTTGTTCCTCTACCTCAATGGCAAGTACGACAAGGCGAGGGAATACATTGACCGTATGCTGAAGATGGCACCTACATCAGTGGAGGTGTGACTTCCTCTTGTATATTTTGTGTGACTTCCTTTTGTATGTCTTATGGCATGGCACCGTTTAGTTACATTGGGACAATAGTAATCATGACAGTGATAATAATGAAGAGCTCTTAATTTTATTCAAGCCAATCGTTGGGGGTTATCTACCGGTACTCTGGCTTCCTCTCCCTCTGCTTCAGAAATGTTCAGCCTACAAAATTTGAAAGTAAATGCAGTTCCAAATTTTGAAACTTAAATAGCTGAGCTGACATTCGCACCACGTGATTGTCAGGCTGGGGAATTTTCAGTCATTTGGCAATTTTTAGACAAATTTCCTATCCTTTCAGCCAAAAAAAAAAAAAAAAAGTAAGTTTCAGCCAAGAAAAGGAGGAAAAAGGTTGCATTTATCAACTAATCAAGATGCATTTAATGCCATATGGAACAGTCTAACTTCATTTTATAATTCTTGTGTGTCAGTATCAAGGCAGTATTTCACTTTTGGGTGCCAGGACGGCAGGAGAGGCTACTACATCAGTAAATGCCTTTAATAATGCTAGAATTTGTTTCCTTGCTCCTGTGGTTCCCCCAGCAGTGCGCTGCCCCTGCACTCTGGCCCAGGTTTCAGTCTCTTTTTCCCACAGGAATTCCCCAGCCTGGATTGTAATACAGTAGAACCTCTTTTGGGTGACCATCCCTTAGAGAGACCACCTGCCTGTGCAGACCAATGTTACAATGATCCTGGGTTGCAATTCTTCACTGTCTGAGGCTTCTTTTGGACGACCACCTCTCTTATAAGACCATTCTTATCTTGCCATAGGGGTGGTCGCCCAAAAGAGGTCGTACTGTATGTTCATGTCCAACGTGTGAGAGAATGCGCGTGATTCACTTGAGCGTGCGTGCTGGGCTCAGCTTGCAGCCATTTGAGCCAATTCAAGAAATTTGGTAAAGCGCCCACACAATACACGGTTATTATTATTAATCTTATACAGCACAGGATGCCAGAACTTCTATTCCCCTAGTTTGATTAGTTTGCTTGCTGATTTCTCCTTCGTACACTTCAAATCTAACCTTTTCGTTATTTTGTTGGCAGGGCCTTACAGTGAAGGGTTGGCTGGAGATGATGAGTGGACGAGAAGCCAAGAAATCCATCCGCTTCTTTGATGAAGCTCTTAGGTATGTTTGACGTGTTGGTGGTGGTGGTGTTTCTGGGCTGAAGCGCTGCCAGGGGTGGTACAGTAAAGCCTGTGTTAAGCGGACCCCCAAGGGACTGAGCCAACTTGTCCACATTTGACAGATGTTCAGCCTGTACAATGGACCAGATCAGGGTTATAAATAGAAGCCAACCAGTAGATGACATGACACAAATCCCACACAAGTGTGCACAACTCACACATAGCATGCAGAAGCCCTCTCCCTCACTTCTAGGCTTCCACTTCTCTCTCTCTCTCTCCCACACACACACATATGCACACACACATCTGTGAGAGAGAGGGTGAGAGCATCCCTTCAGTCTCTGTTGAACGCAACAGGCCAATCAGCTTTGCGTGAGTGTTTTAGTGTAGTCACTACTCAAGTTGAAAGGTTTTTGGAACAATATTTTTACATACAGTGTACATATAACCATACTTGCATGCATACATACCAACGTGCTTACATGCATAAATTCATGCGAGCACAAACTGGAACCAGCGTGCAATACAGTTATATCTCTGTGCATGTAAACGTTTGATAGTATGCATGTATGCCAAAAGAAAGAAAAGAAGCAAAAAACTTTCGTCAGGCATACCTCTTTGAGCAGTACGTACAGCGACTTTTGCCTGCGTATTATTGAATTCAAACATTATTTGGTTCTACACAGAGAATCGCCGCGCAACATAGACGCCTTGTTTGGGAAGGCAAAGTTCTTTGAGCAGCGCCACAACTACAGCGGTGCCTTGGAGCTGGTGAACCAGGTTGTGGTGAACTATCAGGGATTCTTGCCAGCCTTTGTGGAGAAGATGAAGCTACAGCTGGCGCTGCAGGACTGGGACCAGACGCTGGAATCAGCCCAGAGGTGACTAGTGGGGGACTGAAGCAAACTGGCAGTTTCTTGTAAATTGTTAGCTGGGCAAAATAAAAATTCAAGCTCTCACTTGTGCCTCCTTTAGCATCAACTCTTGTGTACTGGGCCCGTATGTAATAGTCGAGGTTAGCGCTTTTAGCCCTGGGTTAGAGTCTAATCTCGAACTAAACTAGCTCTAGGGTTAAATTTTCTGTTGTTTTTTGTTTTAAATCAAGAAGTGGGCCCATTCCAGCAAGGTGCCTAAGCCGTTATAGAAGGATTTTTTCTTCCTATCTTTGCTTCCTTTTTTTTATATTTAATTTTGCTTTTGGGTTTCTTTTGTCCTAGTCTGGGTCAGGCCCGTAGTCGTGGGTTAAATTTACCTTGACTTTTACATACGGGCTGTGGTTTGTGTAATTGTTGGTGCACAGTCAAATGGCAGATCAACATGTTTTTTTTTTTTTTTTTTTTTTTTTTTTTTTTTCTGTGTGTGTGTTTTGTGTGTGTGTTTTTTTTTTTTTTTTTGGTTTTGTTTGTTTGGTTTTTTTCCGGGGGGGGGGGGGGGGGGGGGGGGGGGGGGGGGGGGGGGGGGGGGGGGGGGGGAGGGGGGCCTTTGGGTTTAAGAGATGGGTAGGAATCTGTTTGTTTCTGGTATTTATCTGTGTGCGTTTATGTATATATAATTATATAAATTATGTGTATATGAGATAGGCAATGCTGCTGCTGTGTTTTTGTGTCTTTATGCATGTGTGTGCATGAGCATTTGCGTGCGTGTGTGTGTGTGTGTGTGTGCATGAGCATTTGCGTGTGTGGGTGTGTGTGCATGCGTTTGTGCGCATTGTGTTGTGTTAATGGAACCTTTGGACTGTTGGGTTGAACCAGCAGATACTCCTGTGACTCTGTATGCATCATATTTACATTGCTTTGTTCTGTACACTAACAGGGCGCTGGAGATGAACATGCACTGTGTGGAGGCCATGGTGTACCAGATTCTACAGATGCTGTGTCGAGAGGGAAACTACTCAGAGGTTGGTTCACAGTGAATTTATTTATTTATTTTTGGTTTGTTTATTGTTCACCACTTAATGGTCCCTTTCATGAAATTTGAGTTGCTTTCCTCTGATAGAGCATATCATTGCAGGAATGCAGTCTTGGGTCTGTTCAGTAACTCTCTGTCGCTTAATGCTTGTTGATATATGCCAGCTTATGGTACTGGTTTTTTTGTAGGTTTCTGCCAAGATCGGCGATCTCATCACAACCATGGATCGGTACGAATCACGAAGTGCACATCTTTACTGTCACATGGCCCAAGTTATCTCCAGACTTGTGAGTTGAAATTGTACATCATATATATTCCAGTGTTACAAGTTTGCATTGTTCCTTATTTTGTACCTGAAGTACCTATTCATTTGCAACAAATTGCTGCCAAGTGCGGTTTGATAATATTAAATTTGAATTTGTTTTCAGAGAAGGTGCATTTTATAAAGTTTCTTGTGCATATCAGTCTCCTTCCTGACCTTTCCCTGTTTCTTGCAAATGACCTTCGTAAACAGTGCGCCTGATATTTACCTGTACGTGAAGGTCTATTGTCTTACAGTGTGGTCGTAATCCTCTCATACTTCAACAAACCATGACACTGACCGAGCGTGCCGTCAGTATCGAGAACAACAACGCAGACTACGTCAACGAGCTTGGTTCGCAGCTGCTCATGGCGGGAAAGACACGTGAGGCGATGAAATGTTTCCGGAATGCCATGAAGCTGGATGAGACGAGTGTGGCGGCCCTGACCGGAATTATCCGTTGTCAGCTGCTCGAAGACCAGGTGGACGAAGCAGCACAGCAGATCGAGTTCCTGAACGAGATACAGCAAAGTCTTGGCCGCTCAGCTGTGAGTGATTTTTCCTCTTTATTATAATTCGGGGGTGGTCAGTGGTCTAGTGGTTAAGACTTAGTAACCAGTACAAGAGGTCAGGTTCGAGTTCCAGCAAAGAATTTTTCCTTCTCGTATGTGGCACTGTTCATTCGTTGAGATCGTTGGGGGTTCTCTCTGGGTACTCCGGCTTCCTCCCCCTCTGCTTTGGAAATGTTCAGCCCACCAAATTTGACAAATAAAGGCAATTCTGAATTCCGAAATTTCAGTAGCTGAGCTGACCCTTCACACCACGTGATTGTAATGCGTTGATGTCCAGTGTGTGAGAGAACACGTGTGATTCATGTGAGCGTGCGTGTTGGGTTCAGTTCAGGCGCTTTGAGCTGATTCATGAAATTGGGCAAAGCGCCTATACAACACTCACCATTATTATTAAGACTGTTCTACCTTTCAGGAATTAGCCTACTTGAGTGGAGTGCTGGCGATCAAACGGAGCAAGGGGCCCGAGAAAGCCATAGAGCTACTGAATGAGGCCATAGAGCTTCATTTTGCTGGTCTCAAGGTAAGATCATTTTTCAATGAATCAAATACATATAACACATCCGGTGTGTTGTCTTTGCATCTTTCACCCACCAGTTACCGAAATCCTGTGTTTGTCGTGTCCATTTTCTGATTCCCCAGTTGTGCTCAGGTAGTATAGTTTTGCACCCTTGGGCTGTATCAGGCGAACTATACCAGTGAAGCCATGCTCATTCTGTAGAGTTCTCCTGCTTGGATTGTTTCAGGGTTAGATTTAGGATTAGGTTTAGCGTGTAGGGAAACCTTGTGGTAATGGTACAATCGCTGTGTTGTTTTGACGGTCGCTGTGCATTTACACAAGGTGCAAATGCCACAGTTGGGCGAACTATGCCAACAAAAAAAGAAAAGGAAACGGTAAATATGAGATATGGAGTCACACATTATTCATCGCCTGGGAAGCCAGACCCCGGGTGGTATAAACGAAAAACCATAGTATAACCCTCAAGAACACAGTCCATGGTCTGCTGTCACCAAAGGATGGGTGTTGTGATATGTTACTATTTTCTGTCCCTTTTCTCCCCCACCGTTTAAAAAAAAAAAAAAAAATCCCCCCCCCCCCCCCCCCGCCCCCGCGCCATGTATGTCAGTAGGTCAGCAGAGTTATCTTTTGTTTGTTGAAGTTATGTCCAATTTGTTTGTGTCCTGAGGAAGGCAAAAGCCGAAACGTTGACCTGTGCCATCGTTTGTGAAAGTCAAGTGGTTTCTGTCCCTTTTATGTCGCTTTCGTTTGCTATGCCAACACAGTCCCATTTACCTCTTAATCCACATTGTTTTCTTGTTTTACTGGTAAATTTCTCTACTTCTCCCCTTGATTATTCATAATTCTTTGTCACTATTTAAAAAAAGAAGGTTTTGTGGTTAATGTTGCTGTGTTTTTGCTTTTCAGGGGCTTCCGCTTGGCATCCAGTACTTCATGCTTCTCAACCCGGACTTCCTGCTGCAAGTGGTTAGGAACTATCTTCAGTTTGCACCACAAGTGGTGAGTATTTAGACGTTGAACATGTTTAGATTGATAATGAGTGGTCACATTACTGGGCAGTCTACTGCCATTTGGTAGGGACCTAAGCACCGTGTATTTTAAATGGCCATTTGACAGTAGATGTGATTACTGCTGTGTGGCTGTGTGTGTGTGTGTGTGTGTGTGTGTGTGTGTGTGTGTGTGTGTGTGTGTGTGTTTGGTGTGCGCATACATACATTTCTACATGCAGCATGGCACAGGTCCTTAACTAGAACCATTTCCTTTTCATTTTGCTACCACCAAGTGTGCTTGTTTACTTTTTTTTTTGTGGGGGGGGGGGGGGGGGGGGGGCTGATCATGATTATGTAAGCTTGTGCAGTTTCATCATAAGTGATAACATGGTTAATGTACACATATATATATAGTTTAGAAACAATTATATCTGCTTTGTCATGATTATGTTTCTTTCACTACCAGCCTGTACAGACGGGCCAGACCGTGAGTCCAATCCTGAAGCGATGTCATCAAGTGTTGGACCCGCTCACCCGCGCTGTGCCGGGACTCAAGGAGGGACTCTTTCTCATCGCCAAAGTCAAGTACCTCGCAAGTAAGCCACATATGTACAAGTGCATGCTGGAATTTTTATGATATTGATATTCTTATGAAATGCTACTCAGTAAAATGAATGTAAGAATGTTGCAATAGACGACTCCACTCCTGTCAGTCAAAAGGGGCAAGCCCCCAGAATTCAGCCAGTCGTGTGCCATGGCATAATGAGCACAACATGTGGCATTGTCTGGCAGACTTCTTGCCAGGCACTACGAAGAAGGAAGCACAGGTAGTGTGATACGACTGAAATATTGAAAAAAGCAGTAAGTCCTTTGGCGTCATTTGAAGAAAAATATCATTACGTCAGTCTCTTTCATTTTGAAATCACCCTTTTTTCCCCCATAAAATGATGTCATGGACATACTGTGTTTTGCCAATACACGGCAGAGGAAAGGGGCGGGCTTTGTTCTCGAGTGGAGTGCTGAGTGGAGTCGTCTATTATCATCTGTTTTGCAGCAACTGGAAAATACAAAATGTAAAAAGTAAAATGTTTTGTTACAGATGACATTGATAGTGCCCAGAGTACACTACAGCACTGCCTGGATCAAGACGCTACGTTTTCTGATGCCCATATCCTGATGGCACAGGTAAGACTGGTTTTGTCTCGTGTATAAAATGTGAAATATAGCTTGCAGGAGCATCTTGGTTATCATACTGTTGGCAGGGTGCAGAGTAGAGACATTCACAAAGGCAGCGGTCTATGGTCAAACTTCAATGTTCTCTTGACCAGAAGGACATTGAAATAGTTGAAAAGGAATGCTTGAGAGACTTCTGAGAGATGGGTCAGAGCACCAGGGTTAAAATCTTCCACCTTTTGGCAGATTTCCACCTGTGGTTAAACATTTACCTCCCTGCAAAAACAATGTTTCCTCCTCAAAAACACCAAAACCATGCCAAAATGCACCAAATTGTACAGATTTCAGTACATGTATATTTCTTAAAAAAATCCAGGGGAGCATGCCTCCGGACACCTCTAGCGTAACATGTCTGCTTTGCTTACGCACACATGCACTCGCTCGGCCATTTACTCACTAAATGCTACACACGTTTGGTCCATAGGCCATTTTGACCCTTGTCTTGCTGAATTAATTTGTCTTATGCTGAAAAAGCCAGGAATATTCCAGGCTCGGCACTACCGGGGTTTAGCCCTGAAGCACAGATCTGCCGTCTTCATATAAATTTAACTGAACAAAACTTTTGATTTTACTTCATATTGTTGCACAGTCTGTTCTTATGACTGAGTGAAATATCAGAAATACACTGGAGTCATTTATGCTTTTCTGGTAAGTGAATCTTCTGTATTTGTTTCAGATCCATCTGCATCAGAACAGCTTCAAGCTGGCCAACCAATCACTGGAGGTTGGCTTGAGTTACAACTTTGAGGTATGGGAAGCAACATGTTTTTGTATACTTGTCCCCCTCGGCCTGTCTGCAGACAGTGAGGGCACTGGACTTAATAATAACTTTATTTTTCTGCATAGAGTGATTTGAGCCTGAGTAGCATTTCACAAAATTTCGCAAGCTGTTTGCTTTCCGAGTTCTCAAGATTCAGGATTTGACTTTTCCTTTTTCTTCTTTTGGGGTATGCAGGATACACTAAAAACCAACCAAAACACACCAAGATCACATACAGACAAAAAGATATTGAGTCAAGTTTGACAAAAGATGTATGTACACTGTACAACATATAGTATATACAGAGGAAAGCGCAACCACACATGAAACCTCTGGCAATGTAATGAACAAAAGCTTTCAAACACATACACACTCACACTCACTCACTCACTTACTCACTCACTCACTCACTCACTATGCAGTCCTGCTCGCTTTCAAAAATTTTGCTAGAGCAAGGGCAACCTTTTTGGATTTTGATCCCAACAGTTTACAAAGATTGTGTGGTGATCTAATGGTACAGTAACAAGAGGGAAATTGATCCCTCAAAACATGCCACAGTTTCTACCCCATTCCTGATAATCTCTTTGATTTTTTTTCCCCACGAAAAGGTGCGTGACCACCCTGTCTATCACCTGATCCGAGCTCGGATCCTGAAGAAGCAGGGAGACGTGGCGGAGGCGGTCAAAACACTGAAGATGGCCATGGTTCTACCAGGCGTCAAGTCCTCATGTGAGTGGTGGTCATGAATTTCTCTGTGGTGGTTTTGTCCAGCAGGAATAGCTGGGCCCAGCTTATAGTACTGGGCATATAGAGTACATCCGACAACAAGAGACGGTCACTGTTGAATCATGGCACTGAACATGATTGCTAGAATGAAGCTACCCAACCTGAGCCACAGGTTGTGTAATTTCACAGTGGTGTGTATGCCATGTTCCTTCAAAATTTGTTCCATTACATGTTCATCCAATGATCTTTCTTTTGTCTGGGTTTTGTGATGTGGACTGGATTTCTTCTCTTGGAAAATAATCATGAGCAGTTAAAGCGACACCTGACAGGATGAGCAACTCCCACCGTGCCAAAAAAGTGTTTTGCACATATGCTACCACTGTTGAGTCAGTGGTTCTCCCAAAGTGTATTTGAGAGCTTTGTAAACTTGTAATGTCACCAGCAACCACATGCGAGTTCCACTGAGACCGACACTTGGCCGTAGCTCTAGTCTGTTTCATACAAACGCGTCGCTTCACTTGCAAGTGAAGTGGGCTACAGGCACATGTTTTGGCTCATGTCTTAGCAAAGATGGCCCCAAAATGGTTCATGTTTTGCACACAATTAAATAATATCATGTTCTTGATCATTATAAGCCTAGGTCTGTCTGTGAGCTTAAAAGACTTGCAGAATGTATCTTTAAGTCTTGGGAGATGGAAGGGTCATGCTTGTGTGAATTTATTTTCAAAGCCTAGTCTGTTGTTGGAGTGTGGGTGGAGTAAGTTGAGTGTGTTTTTAACTGGCGCATCACTACCTGTGCAGAAAGTACAATATTTGTCTAAACACGTTTTCAGCCAAGAAAGGTGGGAAAGTCCAAGAAATATCTGTCAACGACCGCGTCTCTGTGTTTCTCGAGCTGGCTGAAGCGCATCGCATGTTGGACGAACAGGTCAGTACATTTGCATCCATCTCATTGCTTTGCATATTATAGGTGCTTTTTTCGGTCCTCTTGTATTTTCTGTTTGATCGCCATTGCACATACAATGTTTGTCAAAGGCACCAACAAAATGTTGGAGAGAAGACGAATATTGACCAATACTGGGCAGGGGAATAAATTTCTGAAGAACTTACATGGTATGAATAGTGTAAATCCCATCTGCATAACAAATCAGTGCCATTCTGTACAATTTCAGAACTACACTTTGTTTTGTTGTATGACTGAGACATTCACACTCTTGCTGCTTTCAGCACGAGGCAGCCAAAGTGATGCAGGATGCCATCAACGAGTTCCAAGGGACTCCAGAGGAGGTTCGCATTATGATCGCCAACGCTGACCTCTCCCTCGCCCGCGGAGACATTGAGATGGCACTCGGCATGCTCAGAAACATTCAACCCAATCAGCCGTACTTTGTGGAGGCCAGGGAGAAGATGGCCGACATCTACCTGCACCATCGCAAAGACAAGCGGCTGTACGCCAGCTGCTACAGGTCAGTTTGCTGTGTGTATTTTCACAGTTACAGTCCCATGTTATTCTGTAGGTCACAGAAGACCATTTTTTGCTGCTCTCTGGCTCCTACAAATGTCAGGCAGATTAAGTCCTTGAAAATGATTTGGAAGACCAAAACACACAATGGTTCCCAGAAGCAACACATGTCCGCAAGCTGCATGCCAAAAATGAAGCCTGGACAGCGTAATTTTCATACTCTGCCGGTGTGGCGTCCTTCCTGACATTGGTGACAGCCGTTCAGTAGCGCAGCGGCTGAATCCAACACGCTACCTATTACACCACCGCTCACCCCACAGATTTTAGTCTAATTCTAAAAAGTTTCCTCCAGACAAAAATGTTTCTTCCTGTGCAGCACGTAAAATCATATCAAAATGCACCAAATTGCACTGATTTCAGTCTAATTAAAAAAAAAAAAAAATTCTGGAAGAGCATTCCCCAGACACCACTAGCATAATGCTTTACCCCACATCATCACTAAATACTACACGGCCTCCCATTTCCTCCTTTTGGGCCATGGGCCATTTTAAGCCTCGGGATGGGGGGGGGGGGGGGGGGGGGGAGTGACTTTCTGTGATACTAGAAAATGAAGAGCTGTTTGTGACCTTTGTTGTATGCTCTGCTGGTTTGTGTCTGCAGGGAACTGGTAGACAAACACCCTAGCCCCCACACATGCCTGCTGCTGGGAGACGCCTACATGAGTATACAGGAGGTATGGTCTGTTCAACTGCAATAGGCTGGGGTCACATCGATGGTGACAGTTTTATGTTGCTGGTTGCAGAGCATCAGCATAAATTCGTAACACAGAAACAGTTTGTCAGCTCTGTATTAAAGGGGCCAGGTTACCATTTCAGTGCCTTCAAATCTAGGAGAGCTGTTTAGGTGTCAGTATCATAGTGCTTGGACACACATGCAGTTACATTCAGGCAACGATCCTGTAGGATCTTTGATTCAGGCCAGCACTGAGTACGCAGAAGCTGAAATATGTAGCTGCTAATGCCACCGTTTTGCACTGAAAGGTTTTGAAAGGATCTGCCAAGACATATGTTCTCAACATTGATCAAATCAACATTGCATGGATTTGCATACATGAGATTATGATGTGTGTGTGTGTGTGTGTGTGTGCGTGCGTGCGTGCGCGCGCGCGCGCGTGTGTGTGTGTGTGTGCGTAACAACAGCCAGAGAAAGCTATTGAGGTGTATGAGTCAGCGCTCAAGCGGAACCCCAAGGACGCTGCTCTGGCAACAAAGATCGGACAGGCGCTCGTTAAAACACACAACTATGGCAAGGTATAATTATCCTTTATCTGCTCCATCATGTCTGTCCTTCATTCCAGTTTTGTTTGTTTGTTTGTGATAAAATGTGCATCCTAACATCATCATCTCTGATCAAGTTACTTGTCACTGGGTGTGGATTTCTAAAGATGTCTTGCTGACTTTTGTCACCTTCTTCTTTTTCCTTTGTGCAGGCCATAAACTATTATGAGGCCTCGTTGAAAGCGGGAGGACAGGCTTCTCTGAGGTGGGTCAAACAGATCTTTAAAGGACTTTGTCACTGTTTCATGACCCTCTTGATGTTGATTTTTTTTTTTTTTTGGACAGTAGTATTAGTCCATGTAATGTACCAGTGGCAAGTTTTAAAATTGGTATGAATATGCCTGTAACTTCTACCTTTGTAAAATAAAGGTTCTTGTTCTTGTTCTGAAGGAATTTTACTTTCAGACAGGTTCTTCTTTTACTATGCCGTTTTGTTTCATGTTCTCTTAATGCGCCAACATCCAAACATCCTGTAAGACTTGATAAGGAGTCGGGCACAAGAAAACCCAGCAACAACAACAGAGACCAAAAAAAAAAAAAAAAAAAAGAAGAAGAAGAAAAAAACAACAAAGACAGGGGTTGTCACCATGACATCTTCACTCTCCCATTTGTTTTCCTGATGAGTCAGGCTATACATCCACATCAGATTAATGATGTATATGTTTGGCAGACATGACTTAGCTGAGTTGCTGCTGAGGCTGCGTCAATATGACAAGGCAGAAAAAGTTCTGAAACAGGCGCTGGAAGGAGAGGGGCAAGGTTGGTGTACATCTGTAACTGTTTGTTTGTTTGTTTGTTTGTTTCTTTGTTTGTTCTGTGCCTGTTTGGTGTTTGTTAAGCGTATTTGTTGTAAATAGATGGAACTAAAGCATGGAAGTTGTGTTTTTGATGCACCATTACTGAGAATTTTACTGCTCTGAATGACCCATCGACCTCTGAGAATTGAAGAGTGTTTAGTTGGTGAACTGATACATCGCATTTCAGTACACAGTGATCTGAGAGTATGTGGGTGACCATGCTGTTTTTAGGATAACATGTTGGTGAGGTGAGATGCATGCAGATACAATGTACAGTACAATGCACTTGTACACGTACAGTGCATTTTTTATATATATATTTTTTTTGCGAAGTGTGTTTTCTCCTCTAAAGCACTTGGGGAGCTGGGGTAGTCGAATGGTAGAGTGTTGGGCTTTTGATGCTTGGGTCACGAGTTTGAATCCCGGCTGGGATGAATATTTGTGCTGGCCTGTTTCTTGTTGCCCCCTTTTTTTTTAATATATCATACATACATGGTGGAAAAGGATGTTAAATGCCCAAACACTCACCCACTTTCTACAGCACTTGAAATCACGCCAAAAGGCACCATATTGCACGGACAAAAAAAAAAAAAAAAATTCCAGGAGAGCACCCCCCCCCCCACCCCCCCCCCCCCCCCCCCCCCCCCCCCCCCCCCCCCCCCCCCCCCCCCCCCGGACACCCCTAGATTTGCAGACACATGTTCATGGCTTTGCCACTTCATCACTAAACGCTGCACACTTTTCCTCCTCTTGGTCCACGGACCATTGTAAGCGTTGCATTAGTTTGCCATACTGCACACTGTTACAAATAGTGGTACATGTACATATTATGTGTGTTTTGTTGATTTGTGAACAGACCTGGAGACGCTGATGGAGCAGACAAAGTATCTGATGCTGCTGGCTCGGGTGTATCAGAAAGTTGACCGACTTGAAGAAGCCCAGGAGATGTTTACAAAGGCGCGAGACATGCAGGCGAGGTTAGTGGGCAGATAGCTGTTAGCCTCTTTGAGTGTGTGCGTGCGCGTGCGTGCATCCTGGGCTCATGGGATGTCTATCGAGGCTTGAGATATGCAAGCTGGGTTAGTGGGTAGAACGTTGCTAGTCTTTTGTACATGTATGCATGTGTGTGCGTGCGTGCGTGCGTGCGTGCACGTGAGTGTGTGTGACCTGACTGAGGAAGCTCAGCAGCTGTTTACTAAGTTCGTGACAGGCAGGTCAGGTTAGTGAGCAGATGGCGGTTTGCCTCTTGTACATATGTGTGTGTGTGTGTGTGTGTGTGTGTGTGTGTGTGTGTGTGTGTGTGTGCATGTGTGCGTGCATGCGTATGTGTGAGTGTGTGTGACCTGTAACTTTGAGTTTCTTTCCCCACTTTGAATGGAGACAGGATCCCATTTGTATGCAGTGATTACTTCTCTCTGTTCTATGTGATACAGAACAGGACTATGGCGCTTGTTTATACCTCTTCTGCTTTCTGAGTCTTGATGTTCACTCAGAAATGACAGTGCTTGTGCCATTTACTTTGATCAGTTTGAAAAAAAAGTTTAACAGTATGGTACATGTACTCTGTATGTACTTTCTTCGAAGAGTACATTCAAAATACAGCCAGCCTGTGTTTTGTGGTTGTAATCGCTCGTGTATGTTTCAGAGTGCTGAAGAGGGTGCAGGTGGAACAACCAGATGCCTTGTCCGCACAGAAACAACTAGCAGCTAGGTGCTTATCATTTTTACATGCCGCTGTCACATTTACCTGCTTTTCTTTTCATCTCAAGTCCTATCAGTAAGGTTCTTTAGTGGCCATGGCTTCACATCGACGTCAGATATCGGCCATAGACCGATTCATTTTTTAAATGTTCAAATATGTTCTAACCAAGGCACAAATAATTACATGTAATGAATTTTTATTTGT
This sequence comes from Batillaria attramentaria, assembly GCA_018292915.2. Lineage (NCBI taxonomy): Eukaryota > Metazoa > Mollusca > Gastropoda > Batillariidae > Batillaria > Batillaria attramentaria. The sequence goes on from JACVVK020000268.1 coordinate 595,551, forward strand.
TTTGTTTTTTTAGTTTTGATTTTTAAAATTTGTGATTTTATTTATTTATTTATTTTTTTTAGTAATGATAATTTTTGTTTGTTTTGGTTTGGTTTTTTGCGTCCTCATTATTATTTTTTTTTTGGCAGTCAATCAAAACACAAAATTTCCACAGATCTGAAGCTATGTTGTGGCATAAGTGTCATTACTTTTACCTCAGTTGTTTTTCATACCTTGGCCTCAATCACTCGGCTTCCTTCACATTCTGAGGTGATCTATATTGAGGGTGACTTTTGTTTGCAGTATATGTTGTCAGCTGGCCGAGCAGGCGTCCAATCAGCGTGATTTTGAGCGTGCCATCCGATTTTACAAAGATGCCCTTGTCTACAATGAAAACGACAGCAAGGTATGCAAAGAAATGGTGAAAATAAGCGATCCTACGGATAGCATGAAACTGGAATATGATATTGATAGCACGAAACGGAAATTGATAAATGTTAATTTTTGGCTCCCTTGTGTAACAATGGGAGTCTATGTTTTAACCCTCCGTCGTCTGTCTGTCTGTCTGTGTGTGTGTGTGTGTGTGTGTGTGTGTGTGTGTGTGTCCAGAAAACTTTAACGTTGTCATTTTCTCAGAATCTACAAACAGCAGGGACACCAAACTTGGCATGCTGATAGACAACCGCAAGACCTTTCAAAACATATCATTTTGAATGACCTTGACTCAAGGTCAAGGTCACTAAAGCTCTCTGTTTGAAAATTTTACATTGGCATTTTCTTGTAATCTACAAACACCAGAGGTTTTAGACTTTGTATGATGATAGACATCCATAAGAACTTTACAGATATACATGTGTTCAGTGGCCTTGTGTCAAGGTCAAGGCCGTACAAGCTATTTTTGTGAAACCTTAACATTGGCATTTTCTCAGAAACAACAAACAGCAGAGGTGCCAAACCTGGCGTGCTGATAGACAGTGATAAGACCTATGCACACATACCATCTTAAATGACCTTGACTCAAGGTCAAGGTCATTAAAACAGTCTGTTGGGAAATTTTACATTTGCATTTTCTCAGAATCTAGAAGGATCAGAAGCCTCAAACTATGTGTGATGATTGTCATTGGCAGCACCTTTACAGACATACCTGTGTTCAGTGACTTTTAGTCAAGGTCAAGGCCATGCAAGCCATTTTTTGGAAACTTTAACCTTGGCATTTTGTCCATAACAACAAACAGTAGTGGCACCAAACGAGGCATGATGATAGACAGCAATGAGACCTACCTTTCTGAATGACCTTGACTGAAGGTCAAGGTCATTAAAGCTGTCTGTTATGAATTTTAACATTACTGTTTTCGGGGGAACTACAAATACTAGAGGCATCGAACTTGGCATGATAATAGACATTGATGAGATCTCATTTGAATGACCTTGACCAAAGGTCAAGGCCATACAAACTGTTTCGGGGAAAATTGTAATATTGCCAAGGACTCAGAGCGCCAGAGACACTTTACTTGGCATGATAATGGATAGTAATAAGAGCTTTACAAACATACTCTTGTGAATGACCTTGACCTGTGTCACAAGGGAGCCGTGGAGGCTTCTGCCTTTCTAGTTGTATTGAGGACATGAGTTCACTCCTTGCGCTTCTGAAACATTTTCTTCAGAAAAATGTTAGGGGAGTCAGGGTGGCCGCATGGTAGAGCGTTGGACTTCTAATGCTCGGGTCGTGAGTTCGTATCCCTGCTGGAGCCAAATATTTGTGCTGGCTTTTTCATCGTTGCCCCGTCTTTGATATCACCCGTAAGTGGTGGAAAAGGACGTTAAACCCCCAAACACCCACCCACCCTTCAGAAAAATGTTGTATCTGACTTTGAAGTAATCTTGTCATCTTTAAAATCTCAATATGTATGACAGGCATACGACAGTGTGTAGAAAACTTTTTATCAAATACGCCGATTCTGTGCATCAGAATCAGTCACTTGGGTCACAGTATAGCACCTGAGACCACTGTAGTGACAAAATCGTGGTATGCAAGACATGCACATAATTATTGTGCCTCTTGTGTGTACAGGTGATGCTGGCTTTAGCGGGACTGTACCTGTCCACAGAAGATCTGGACGCCTGCCAACACCAGCTGATGACCCTGCTCAAGGGAGACAAGGACAATGACTCTGCCACTATTGTAAGGATTCAGTATATTTTCACAGTGTTATCTCCCTTCCAAAGTGCTTGGCAACTTTGTCGTTTCTTTAGTGGTTGGTTGTTGTAATGTCTTCTGCATGCTGCGAGGGTGATTAAAAAAACACAACAAACAAAAAAAGAGAGAGAAAAAAACCAATACAAAACAGGGCTGTAGAGGGAGCCTGTACAAATTTGGCTTTGTGAGAATTCAAACCCACAACTTTCTGATCTTGAATCATTTGGGTCAGCAACTCAACTCTCTGTTGTTCTCTTAAAAAGGAATTTTCCTTTTTACACCACTGTAAAGAAAACTCCAGAACTCAAGTAATGTGATCTCATTTGATGGATTCCACAGACCAGGTATTAAGAGTGTTACCTTTGTCATGTGACAGATGCTGGCAGACCTACTGTTCCGCAAGAACGAGTACGACACGGCCATGTACCACTTCCAGCAGCTGCTGCAGATGAAACCAGGTGAGACGGGGCAGATGCTGTTTGCTTACACTGCCACATGATTGTTTTGCCGTACACCTATATATTGTTGTCTCTGTATTGTCTCTTTTAGGTTTGAAAATGCCAGTAAAAGATACTGTCCTGTTGTCTGAAGCTTGTATCTGCAAAACTGCAGGTCAGTCCCATCCCTCCATCCGCTCCCTCCCGCTCCTTTGTTTGTGCTGGAGTTGGACTGCACGTTACATGAAAAATTGGCATGGATCTAGGTTGTTAGCCAGCAGTGTGTTGAACATCCATTCAGAAAGGATTCAAACAAAGCTAAAACATCTCGACTTGTTAACTTTCCTTGCTTTTGATACCGGTACGCACACACAATCACACACACACGCACGCACGCACGCGCGCACGCACACACACAATATGCCACCAATATACAGCAACAAAACAAAACAAAAAAGAAACTCCCCCACAAAAAATAACAACAACAAAAATACGTTATAATACGTGACATTTTGTTGTACAGACAACTTTGAGGCGTTGGCTCGTCTCGTGGACCTGATGCGGAGAGCAGGGAAGCTGGACGAGGTGCCCAAGTTCCTAGAGATGGCAGAGACTGCATCCCCGAGAGCTCAGATGGAAGCTGGGTTTAGCTACTGCAAGGGACTGTATGAATGGTAACTGCTGCTTTAGTTTACTCCCAGGGCTTCGTATCCATGGAAACTGTAATAGTACACATGTCCTGGCTGACTGTACAAGTATAGGACACATGTCCCAAGCATTGTTCGCTGTGGCGCATAAATAATAGGATGTATGTCCACCTTGGTAAGAAAGTAGTCGGACATTTTGAAAAATGAATCAGTCAGTGACTGATGTTTGCCTCACTTACTGGGTACAGATTGGCATGCGGGCATGCTTACTCTGCAGTTAACATTTCTGGGACGCAAAACCTTACAATCTGGGACACAGCACAACTTTCAGGAACACTCCAAGAATACATCAACCAAGCTTCAGACACAAGATTTTATCACTCGCCTGCATAAAATTACGCTCTGTACAAATGTGTCCCAAACAGGTTAGTCAGATGACTTGGTTTCGTCTAAATGAGATTATAAGGCGACTTATTTTGGGGGTCAAAATCATCCGCGCAATATCATTTGTGCGTAATGGCAGCCATCTTGCCTGTCTGGACCTGTCTGGATTATGTCCCTATAGTGCTCCGCCGTGCAGTTATGCCACCCCGTTCGTCGCGTCCAAGAGAGACAGCAGGGTCAATTACTGCAACGGAAATTCAGATGTGTGGTCATGTTTTTTCCCAGGATGCATGGCAGATATCTGTAATTCCGGGACAGACTGTTTATTTCATGCGTTTCCAGGAAAAATATGGCTACTCCGTAACAGTAGGCATGCCTGGGCATGGCATGCGCTTTTCTGTGAAAGAGAAGAAGAAAAACATCTGAGTCTTTCATGCACAGGTACACAGGAAATCCCACAGCCGCCCTGAAGATGTTCAACAAGGCACGTAAAGACTCGGACTGGGGTCACCTGGCCATCTTCAACATGATCGAGATCTGTCTCAACCCAGACAATGATACCATTGGTGGGGAGGTGTTCGAGACGGTGGAGGGGGGCAGGTTGGTTTGGACTTGACTGAAAACTTTACTTCCAATCTTTGTCCATTTTTCAAATGGGTCATTTTCCAAGCACAACCACACCATTAATTTTGATTGCCTGTCATTGCCATCTTGGTTGTCACAAGGCACTTGAAAAGTTTCATAGCTTGAACTTAAACCGTGTTGGATGGTCATTAGGAACTGTGCAGGCCATTAATTTATTTATTTTATTTGTTATTTATCTATCTATTATTATTTTTATTTTTTTTAAATTCATTGCTGCCTCAACTCTTTGCTTGCTCCAGTGGTATTCCTCCCAGTAATTACAGTGATGGTTGTCCTTGGTCTACTCATCTTAGTCACCAAAAATCCAGTAAAAGTGCATTCACTGTTGCTGAAAGTGACTGGTCTTTTTGCAGTCAGTCAGTGGACAAGGATAAAGCAGACAGTGAGCAAATGGCAGTGCGAACAGCAGAGAAACTTCTCAAGGTCAGTCAGAAATCCTGCCTGATATGTGCTTTGCCGATAGTTGCCGTAAAACAGGGATCATTTTATGAACTGGCATACATTGTCTTCCTTAAAAAGTAAAATTTACCGTGTATGTGAAATGAGGGTTATCGTTGAAAGGCCAGACACTCCTATACAGAGGCCCAAGATGTAATTTTCTCCAGATTTCATGGCACATTTGTTAAAAAAAAAAAAAGAAAGAAAAAAAGTCGGTTTTTCGTACCTTATGTTGCACCGTGACAGTCACCATTTTTGATTATAAAAAAAAAAACAACCCCCCAAAAAACATTTTTAAAAAAAACAAAAAACCTTTGTAGTCAACCTTTTCTTTTTTTCTTTTTTTTTGCCCCCCATGAGCAGGAGGTGAAGGCCAAGCCAGGAGACATCCGCCCACGACTACTGGAGAATATGGCGCTGATCGCCACCAAGCAGAAACAGAATGTGGAGAGGGCACTGTCAGCCTTCATGGACATCTGCTCCAATGAGGTCAGTTGGTAATAAGATGATTGTTCTATTGTTCTAACCCTGCCAGGGTGGTTGCAGTTCAGAGACCTTAATTGTGTAAAACAAAAACAAAACAAAAAAAGAGGTATAGGCGCTTTCTGATGATGGCGGAGTTGGTGGGGGGAGGGGGGGTGTTTGCAATTTTTTACATTCCAAGACAAAAACAGGGTGGCGAAGTGGTGTTTAGAGCAGTGAATAGGTTTGTGAGTGACCCCTCTTAACAAAAATGGCTGAAGTGTAAAAAATATTGCATATGCATACGAGTACCCCGTCAATATCCCCTTCATTTTCTGCTTTGTTGAAAACTTCATTTTATTTCTTTCTGGTTGTTGGTGTTTTATTGCGTTATTTTCAAAAAGATGCTGAAATAATTTGTGGAAATGATTGTTACAGAGGGAACATATTGGGGCTCTATATGGCATGGCAGCCGCGTACATGGTGTTGAAGCAGACACCTCGTGCTAGAAATCAGCTCAAACGTGTCGCCAAAAGTAACTGGACGATTCAGGTGAGCTTGAGTTTTTCTTTGTCTTCATCCTTTTTCATTTGGATACACCAAGAGAACTCGCCTTGTGGAAGAATGCTGTATTTCAAAAGTGAAATTGCTGAGTTGACCTTTCGCACCACACGATTGTAATATGTTCATGTTAAGTGTATGAGAGAATGCGTGTGAAACATGTGAGCTCGTGTGGTGGGCTTAGTTCACGGTGCTTTGAGTCAGTTCAAGAAATTAGGTAACACAACACGTCATTATGAATAGTAGTAGTAGTAGAAATAGTAGCAGTAGTAGTAGCAGGCAGGACCTCACTGCCTCTTTGAATCATCACTTGTTTTGGTGACCAACAGTAACCTTAGAACCATCATGTGTAACACAGGATGCTGAGGATCTGGAGAAGAGTTGGCTGCTGCTGGCTGACATCTACATCCAGTCTGGAAAGTACGACATGGCCACAGATCTACTGCGCCGATGCTTGCAGTACAACAAGGTACTGTCACACAGCTGTTCTTGTTCTGTGGTCACTTCGGCACAGTTTTATACTTTTTAGACTCAAATTATAGAGGTGTTCTACCCTGGTTGTCAGCATGCCGCACACAGGATTAGAATTAACAAGAAATCTTTGGCTTAAGCTGCAAGGAATGACGGTGCCAGTCATTGAACTTACAGATTGAACACCATGTGCAAAACATGCTCATGGTAGAACAGATGAAACAAAGTTACTCCCACATTTTCAGCTGAATATCCTTCGTCATGGGACAGAATGGCAGAGACGGAACTACTTTCGTCAACTCATGGAGATTATCAGCAATTTCATTTTGATAGCTGTGCATCCTTTGTACTTTTTTTTTTCAAAGAGAAACTAAGGGGACAAAAAAACAACAAAGTATTGTCTTGAGTGATTTGTAGCATTTCTGCATGAATCCTTAACAATGGTTGTGTTATTTTTCTGTCAGTCTTGCTGCAAGGCGTATGAGTACAATGGCTTCATCATGGAGAAGGAACAGTCTTACAAAGACGCGGCCGTCAACTACGAGAACGCCTGGAAGTACGGGAACAAGAACAACCCCGTCATAGGTAAGTCGGCTAAGTATTTCATTAACTACCGGCCCCCGTAGTGTAGTGGTTAGCACTTCGGATCATGGACCGGGAGACCCGGGTTCGAATCCCAGCCGAGACAAGCGGGATTTTTCCTACCTAGGTCGGCTCCTACCCAGAGCGGGTGTGCTATGGGCCCAATGGGGAGGCTGTTGCCACACAGCCGAGTTTCACCCACTTCACGGGTGCGGCTTTTGGGGTGCTTCCCTTAGTATGACACGTCGTATGATGTGGATGATTACACGGCCGGCACCGCAGGTGCCGTAGTTCCCGGGCCTGGTTAATGCCGGGATATTTATGACAGGAAGCGTGGAATGCGGTCCTGTCCCGCAGTCCCAAACCACATGGACCTCCATAGCATCATCTTACTATCATCCTCAGCTCCATCATCATGCATAATAAAAATTGTCCCAGCTTCCGAGTCCTCCGCGGGTTCCACCCATGACCTGGGAGGAACACCACAGGAGCTGGCAAAGAGTTGGGGCAGCAAAAAAAAAAAAAAAAAAGTATTTCATTAACCTCTCCGTATGTCGCCTAAAATTTTGCGCGTCGCGCATTGTGGGGGCAAACGCACCCATACTTTATTACTTAAGAAGTATGGATGAGCATATGAGGGTGTAAAGCATGGTTGAATTTATATGGAGATTTTGTTTCTCTGATGGACTGAAGTAGTAGTATGTTTTTGAATTATAGTTCTATTCTTAATTATGAAATTCAGTTCTTAAGAAATGTTGTTCTCAGTCATTTACAGTATTTTTGCCATGATTGCATGTGATGGGTGTATGAGTGAAGAGTGTGTATGGGTGCATGGCTAATGTTTTTTACATGGAGATTCTGTTCTTATGTCAAGAGCTGTACACCATAAATTTTCCTGAGTGGATTAATAAAGTTATTCTTATCTTATCTTTTGCACCCACAGTGTATTGAGCGCAAAGTTTCTTCTTTACAAGCATGGGTGGTTTTGCACCCATGATGTATGAGGAGGGTTATACAGCATTTTGTTGTTTATTTATTTACTTGTTTATTTACAAACAAAATCAAACATTTTTTGGTGAGCTTTTCACCAATACTCTTCTTGAAAAAGTCGTGAAGTTTCGTGGATCTAGCGTGAAAATTGATAGAGCTATGGACATTTGAATGAAAGTGTGGATGCCGCTGCATTATTTACTATGCGTCATAAGTCACTTACCAGTACCATGTTTACAAAATCCTTTACTATAGTAAGTTGTCGGTCACTCACCGCTTTCTATATTAAGTTCCCAACCACATGTTTGACAAGTTAGTTAGTTAGTTATTTAGGGCTTAACGCAGCGCAACAAGTTTGACAAAGGTTTAGGACAGTTGTCAAGTTGTCCACCCGCAAATACAGCAGCAACTTGAAGCCGTCTGCATGAGGAGGTCGAGGCTTGCGAACCATGAAGCAAATGCATGTGAGTTTGTTTATCTGTTTCAGGTTACAAGCTTGCCTTCAACTACATGAAAGCCAAGAGATTTGTGGATGCGATTGACATCTGCCATTATGTAAGTACACTTTGTGTCAGTGGTACAGGTTAGTTAGCTAGGTATAAAAGTGGTATGTATGTCAGTTGAGGAGTCGGAGGATGTGTGTGTTTGTGGTTGGGGGGTGGGGGAGTTGGGGGGGGGGAGGGGGTGTACTGGGGAAGAGGTGAGGGACTGGTATTCTGGTCGATCAAAATTACTGCAAGAGAAAGTTCTCAGCAGTCTGTGGGTAAACAGTTGATAGATATCTGATTCTTATTTGTGGTGAGCAGTCAGGTAAGTTTATTCATGCTTGTTTTTACTTGTTATATATTTTATCTATTTATTTGTCTTACTGTATTTTAAAAGTTTTTGTAAGTAGTCACAGGTTTTTGGTCAACGTACATGCTGTGTTTTTCAGGTGCTGTCAGCTCACCCCAACTACCCCAAGATCAAAAAGGATATCCTTGACAAAGCACGTGCCAGCCTCCGAATATAGCCCCAACAAACAATTTGACTTTCGGACACCTTCATCTGTCACTGAAAGGTGTATTCCGGTGGTCCCTGTTTCCAGTGGCAGCTGTGAATGGCTTGTCTTAATCACCACTCATTTGTCGGGCTGCTCGTTGTTTTCTCTCGGGACTTGGGAACGTGTGGAGAAAAAACTTTGTGAATGTTTTCAGAGCTTACTTGGGGACTTCTAGATGTGTGGAAATAATAATATGGGTATTTTAAAATGACGCTCTCCCTCCTGCAGGAGCTCGGGGCGCCTTACAAGCAGCATGTGCACACTTACACATAAACAAGCAACAAATACTTAAATTACAACACACATAATGAATAGCAACATAATCAGCTTCAACCCCCACCCACCCCAAGACCTGCAACACACACACACACACACACACACACACACACACCACACACACCACACCACACACCACACACACACACACACACACACACACACACAGACGTGGCCAGCAAGATGATAGGGCATCACTGTTGGTTGAGAGCCTTTGCTGGAAGGATTTTTTTTTTTTTTTTTAAATCTGCATATCTGATTGATGAGGGGAGATTGTTCCAACAAGTCGGACCCTGGTAGGAAAAACTACGCTTGCTATGCTATGAAGCCGTGTTTAGAATTGATTGAAACCATCTTTGGATGGGGAGAAACTACTGACATTTTCACTTTTTTTTTCTCTTGGGACACTGGAAATACTCCATGAATTTGTTTTACACCCTATTTTTGGACCATCAGGATGTGTGATGCTGTGTTTAGAATCGTTTGATATCTTCTGTGGATTGGGAGAACTTGTGGCGAACATTTTGACAGCAAGTCCTTGGTCTCTCACCACCACCAAGTGTTCGAGTCACTTCTCGGACACTCCTCACAGGGTCAGTGTTTCAGAACCTAAATCCCAGAGCTATATTTCCAAAATGGATACGGATATTTATTTGTATGTTCCTTTACATATTAATAGGAAATATGGTGCGGTGACTTAGTGTGTGAGAAAGCAGTTTTGTCTGTGATGTCAAAGGGAATTTTTAAAAGTTGTCATTATCTTGATCTGAAGAACACTTGACTAGATTGCATTAATTTATATGTTGTGGATAGTTAAGGACAATGTTAGAAGTTTCCCTTTCCAGATTTTAGCCTGGTTTAAATGTAATATGTGTGTACATCTGTGTGTGTGTGTGTGTGTGTGTGTGTGTGTGTGTGTGTGTGTGTGTGTGTGTGAGAGTTATCTGTACCAGTAACTTTTTGTTTTTAGTGGTTGGTTTGTTGACTGGTCTTTTGTTTCTTTGCGGCTTAGTACAAGTGCAGAGTACAAAATGTCTGTGTACAGTGAGATAGCAATGTGTACTCAGCTTGGTATTAAACACACCTAACCAGCTACATTCCAAACATTTTAGAGCTTGCTATTATGGGATGTGACCTTTCAATGCTATTCAGGATTTTAAGAGTGTTTTGGACTCAAGTAGGTGATGAAACTGATTTTCCACAATGTCTTTTCCCGTCTTGTGCTGTCAGATAATTTGTTGGAATAAGCTATGTTGGGAAACTTACGATGTATATTTATGTTGACCATTCCGTCCATTGAGACTGTGTGTATTTTGACTGTGATGGGTATTGTGTGGGGTATTTTATGTTACGAAACAAGAATATTTCTGAATAAAACTGGTGGAGAAAGATGACATTTTTAATCGTGTACTCGCTCTTTCTCTGCCTCTCTCCTCTCCCCCCCTCCCCCCCCCCCCCCCCCCCCCCCCCCCCCCCCCCCCCCCCCCCCCCCCCCCCCCCCCCCCCCCCCCCCCCCCCCCCCCCCCCCCCCGCGACATGTTCGAGCTCTTGAAAGAGTCCAACTTGTTTTATGAAATCTAGTCTCTCATGCAATATGGACTTTCTTTGACCTACCTAGCTTCGAGATTTTTTATGAACATTTTTATCTCATTTGGACCTGACAGGGTTTTTTTGTTTTTATTTTTTAATTTTATTTACATTCTGTTTTAAGGAATAGCGTTTTACCCTTTTAACGACCTGGCAGAGGCAAACTTTTACTTAGCCGCGAATTAGTCTTTGTTGCTTGTGCGGCGTTAAGCCCTAAATAACTAACTAACCTCTCTCTCCCTCTCTGTGGCTTTATTTTTCGTTTCCCCCAATGTTATTGTTAACAACAAAGAGTTACCTACATGTATGTTAAACCTGTTACTGTTGTGAATAGACGACTCCACTCGGCCAATCCCCGAGGCCGAAGCCCCGCCCTTCACTCTGCCGTGTATGGGGAAAACACAATACGCCCATGACGTCATTTTATGGACAAAGGGGTGATTTTAAGATGAAAGAGATTTACGTCATGGTACTTGAGGTCACTGGACTTACTGCTGTCTTTCCATGTTTCTGTCCTATCGAACTACATGTGCTTCCCCTGCCGCGAATTAGTCTTTGTCGCTGACGCGGCGTTAAGCCTTAAAATACTCACTCACTCACATGTGCTTCCCTCTTTGTAGTGTCTGCATCGCAAGAAAGACCATGCCACGTGTTTTGCTCATTACGCAGTAGCACCACAGACTTTTAGGTATGTGAGTGGCACGCGATTGGCTTAATTCTGTGAGCTCGCCTGTTTTGATCGACAGGAGTGGAGTCGTCTGTTAAAGAATCACCATTCTCTCTCTCTCTCTCTCTCTCTCGGGGAGCCGGGGTGGCCGAATGGTAGAACGCTGGACTTCTAATGCTCGGGTATCCCGGCTGGAGCCAAATATTTGTGCTGGCTTTTGGCTCCCTTGTGTAACAATGGGAGTCTATGTATTAACCCTCCGTCGTCTGTCTGTCTGTCTGTCTGTGTGTGTGTGTGTGTGTGTGTGTGTGTGTGTGTGTGTGTGTGTGTGTGTCCAGAAAACTTTAACGTTGTCATTTTCTCAGAATCTACAAACAGTAGAGGCACCAAACTTGGCATGCTGATAGACTAGCACAAGACCTTTCAAAACATATCATTTTGAATGACCTTGACCCAGGTCAAGGTCACTAAAGCTCTCTGTTTGAAAATTTTACATTGGCATTTTCTCGTAATTTACAAATGCCAGAGGTTTTAAACTTTGCATGATGATAGACATTGATAAGAATTTACAGATATACATGTAGTCAGTGACCTTCTGTCAAGGTCAAGGCCATACAAGATAGTTTTGTGAAACCTTAACATTGGCATTTTCTCAGAAAACAATGAACAGCAGAGGTGCCAAACCTGACATGCTGATAGACAGTGATAAGACCTATGCACACATACCATCTTAAATGACCTTGACTGAAGGTCAAGGTCATTGAAACAGTCTGTTTGGAAATTTTAGATTTGCATTTTCTCAGTATCTAGAAGAATCAGAAGCATCAAACTATGTGCGATGATTGACATTGGCAGCACCTTTACAGACATACCTGTGTTCCAGTGACTTTAAGTCAAGGTCAAGGTCATGCAAGCGTTTTTTTTTGGAAACTTTAACCTTGGCATTTTCTCCAAAACAACAAACAGTAGAGGCACCAAACGAGGCATGATGATAGACAGCAATGAGACCTACCTTTCTGAATGACCTTGACTGAAGGTCAAGGTCATTAAAGCTGTCGTGAATTTTAACATTACTGTTTTCGGAGGAACTACAAATGCTAGAGGCATCAAACTTGGCATGATGATAGACATTGATGAGATCTCTTTTGAATGACTTTGACCAAAGGTCAAGGCTGTACAAACTTTCGGGGAAAATTGTAATATTGCCAGGAACTCAGAGCGCCAGACACATCACTTAGCTTGATACTGGATAGTGATAAGAGCTCTACAAACATACTTTTGTGAATGACCTTGACCTGTGTCACAAGGGAGCCATGGAGGCTTCTGCCTCTCTAGTTCATCGTTGCCCCGTCTTTGATATCACCCGTATGTGGTGGAAAAGGACGTTAAACCCCCAAACGCCCACCTCTCTCTCTCTCTCAGTCTCTCTTCCCGTCCCTCCATGTGTACACACACACACACACACACACACACACACACACACACACACACACACACACTGTTACATATGTTTTAAAAAAGTAAATTGTTACATGTAAAATTCAATCAACATATAATCTAGTCCGCAGCATAGACTCGGTTATTTTCGTGGAAACAGCCAGACAAGCAGACATTGCTGCACCAACGCCTATCTTCAGCTTTTTCTTGCGTTTTGGCCTGAACACTCACGCTGTCTGTGGCAAAACAAACAAACAAACAAACAAACAAACAACAACAAACAAGCATGCACTTATCCAATAATATTAATTTACAGTACACGCAGTCCACGTGAAAAATTCATTGCATGAATGACTGGTCGTTGTGAAGAGAGGCAAACTATGCCTCAAGCCCACCCCAACAACAACGACAACAACAACAACAAAAAAGGGGTGGGTGAGGGGGTTGGGCGTTAAGGGACAAAGCAGCAACAGAAAATGAGGACAAGATTAATGGTAATTACGAATATACAAAACTGTTTGTGCACATCATCATTCAATGCATACATAGCTATGCATACGGTCACTCATATACCAATCATTGACATCATTCAAGCGGAAAAAAAAAACAAAAAACTTTTTTTTGCACATGAACACGTGCGGGCGCGCGCGCACGCACGCATGCACACACACACACACACACACACACACACACACACACACACACAGAGTCCTCGCCACACTGGATCTCCGAAGGCTCAATGTATTCCTGTACGATCGAGCAGTCACGTGTATCCGTAGCAGTCTTTCTCGGCATCCATATCAGTCTGCACTGATACCAAACTCCCGGCCGGCATCCCCATCTGCAATCAGGGTATCCGGCGTATCAGTCTCCGCCGATATCCATATCAGCCTCTGTCGGTATCCATATCAGTCTTCGTCGATATCCATATCAATCTCCGTCTATATCCATGTCAGTCTCCGTAGATATATCCATATGAAGCTCCGATTCAGTCTTCTTTAGTACACATATGAATCACCCTCCACAGTAGTCTCACGAATCCATATCAGTGTCCCTCGGTATCCGTAACAGTCTCCATCTCAGTGTATTCCCATCAGTCATAACCGGTATCCAAATCGATCACCCTCGGCGTCCATGTTAGCGGTCACCCTCGGTATCCAGATCAGTCACTCTTGATATAAGGTGGGTTGGGGGAACTTAGGCACCCTTGCGGTTCGGGGGAAATTCGTCACCCCAAGTTTCTTCTATAATTCAATGCACTTACTAAGCTTTCATCCCTCCAAATAGGCTCTCCCAAGTAACTACAAGATTCCAAACGATAGATGGAACGACCAGTGAAAATACTTGGTACAGCCAGACGCGTCAAATGATCGCATTCTGACTTGACTGCTTTTCTCGTCTGCTTCATAACTTCACGTGTCTTTTGCCGGTAAAGTCCCAACTTCACGTGTCTTTTGCCGGTAAAGTCCCAACTATCTTTGTATAGTCTTATTTTTATGTTTTTGAATGAAATCAAATATATTAAGGGTCTTAAACATAAACATGACTTTATTTTAAAGTTTAAATGTTTCTTTAGCGATGGCACACATCAAAACACTGCATAAACACGAAATTACTGAGGGTGACGAAGTTCCCCCGACCAAAAATGTACATGGGGGAAATCCGTCACCATCAACAGGGGAAATTCGTTTTAAGAGTAAGCTAAGAAGTTGAAATATTCTAACACTAAAATAGCCTTCCAGGATGGTTCTACCATAGACACACTCACATTCCCAGACTGGTCGATTTGCTTAGCTTAATGAATACACACAAAAATAACCTCTTGTTTTAAGCTCAGTTTTGCCTGAAACAGTCCTCTTCATTCAGAGAGAGAGAGAATTGTTTAATCACACATGTTAGATAAAAATAAAGAAGAAATCTGACCTACAGTTTGTAGCACATCACATTTAAGGCACTGAAACCATGAAAACAAATACACTCAAGCCTAGTGACGAAGTTCCCCAGGTGGTGCCGAAGTTCCCCCGAAGGGGGTGACGAAGTTCCCCCGAAGGTGTCGAAGTTCCCCCAAACACACTCACTTGTTCTCAGAACGATTTTCAATGCACATTTATGAGGTTAAAGTCGCAGTTTCATTGAAAGCAGGTCTGCGATTGGTTAAAGTATCCGTTGGCATTAAGCATGTTTCTCTCACGTGAACACGAAAAGGCGGGCAGCATGTTAAGTCAACACGCTAGTGGACGAATGCACGCAGTGCCGAAGTTCCCCCAACCCACCTTATGTCACTTTTTGATATATCTCTGTTCAAAGTGCAACCAGTGCTGAACCAGTATCAACCAGCTGAACCATCCTTGAGGGCATCACGCTTATAATTATGTAAGACTAACTTATTTTGACTGTTGGCACGGAAGGTGCGGTATTTGACCGTACCTGGAAACGTTTTCCGTAGTGTG
The DNA here is from genome assembly GCA_018292915.2 of Batillaria attramentaria. Lineage (NCBI taxonomy): Eukaryota > Metazoa > Mollusca > Gastropoda > Batillariidae > Batillaria > Batillaria attramentaria. The sequence goes on from JACVVK020000268.1 coordinate 610,803, forward strand.
TATCGGCGTTGGACGGGCACAGTCTGCTGGTGCATGGACACAGTCGGACGAGAGGCGCCGTCAGTTGGGCGAAATTCTTCTGGAATCTGGGCGAGTTGTAGGCGTACAGAAAAGGGTTTAGGCACGACTTGAACCACAAGAGGAACAGCACGATGTGCCCAATAGGTTTGTTCACCGGCGTTTTCGACACCGCTTCCACAATCCGGGTCACGCTGTAAGGAAACCACGTGACCAACAGGGCCAGCACCAGCACCACCAGGAGGCGCTCTACGCGGGACTGGCGTTTGTACAGGCGCTGGAGTTGTCGCTGACGACGCAACTCCTGCACGCGCATGCGCCTGTAGTAATGGTAGGCGTCCAGGTTTGGTCTTTTCGTGTCGATGAAACGGAAGCGGTGGCGAGCCTTTTTGATTTCATCTTTATCCCACTCGAGTTCATCGGACGTCTCTCTCTCCCACAGCAGGTGATTGTGGCGGGTTTCAGCGTCCAAACCCACATTCACGTCTCCGCGAGCACCCTGCTCCTCCAACCGCATGTGACGGGCGATCTCGAGGTCTTTGAGGAGCTCTAATTCACTGACAGGAGTGGAGAACGTCACCTTTCGCTGGCGTTTCTTGTTTTTCGTGCAGCTGGAAGCTGTCTCGTCGATTTGGTGTCCCTCTGTTGAACCCTGCAACATCTGCGAAGGCGAGTCGGTGGTATCCGGGCTTGACGCCGTTGGCGTGGTATCTTGGACTGACACCGAGTCAGCGAGACGTCTCCTCGCGTCGGATTCAGAGCCCGACTGATGCTGGCTCTCCGAGGCAGACTCAGGCCCTGATCCGGACTCGACACAGCGGAAGTCACGCTGAGCACGGTCCTCGTCTCCGATACGGAGAATCGGCGATGTCGGTCTGAGAATGCTGGCCCCAGCTGTAGCTGGCAGGTTGACGGCCGATACATGGACGGCGTTTCGTTTCCAACAACACATCCAGGAACAAAAGGTCATGCTGGAGTCCACATTTCGTCTCGGAGGGTCAGGCGGATCGCCAGCTTGCTTCCAGGGTGTTTCCGAGTACGGTAAGGGGGAGGCTGGACTGTCCGCTGTCATGTTTACGGACCCACTGCGGCTCTGAGTGGAGGAGGAGGAGGATACGTCCACCGTCTCTGCAGTTTTGGACGACGGGCGTAAGACCGAGCCCCCAGGCGACGTCTTCTCTGCCGGACGGAGAGACGTGTTGTTTTGGTAAACGTCAGACGGAAGCTCGATATCCTTCGGCTTGCCTTGGCACCACAGACAGCCCCCACCGTCCTTGACCGAAGTGCTGGAGACACTGTCGTCAAAGATAGTGAAATTATAGTGGTTCATGACCGTCTTCTGATGCTGCAGCAAGATGGCGGGGGTGGCTCCGGGCGGTGGGGAACTGGTGAACATGTGGGCCATCTTTTCGAAGCGCTTGCGGATGGCCCGGCAAAGCATACAGTTGATGACGCTGAGAGCCGTGAAAGGTACGAAAGTGGACAGGACTTCTGAAGTCACCATGAAGGTCAGGTTGTCCTTGTACTCGGGGAAGCACTTGCCCTCCTCCACAATGCTGTAGCCACGCGCAAGGTCCCAGACCACGATGGGTGGGCAATAGAAGAGGAAGGCGCCGGACCAGCACAGGAGCAGTTTCAGGATGGCGCGATTGTGCGTCTCTACGCTATTGTAACGGGCGC